>JARQOC010000011.1:97829434-97929124 GCA_033576535.1 Allobates femoralis | reverse complement strand
CGGCACCACGATAACGCCCAGTCAGCAGGCTCGCTGTCTGGGTGTTATGTTGGACGCTGATCTCTCCTTCACCCAATACATACAATCTCTCATCCGCTCCTGTCGCTTGCACCTGAAAAATATCTCCAGACTTTGCCCTTTCCTCACCATTAAAACAGCTAAAACCCTCACCGTGGCGCTGATCCATTCCCGCCTTGACTACTGTAATTCTTAATTAGCTGAATTAGATAACTTGGAGAAGATCTGCATGGAGGAGTGGGCCAAGATAACTCCAGAGACCTGTGCCGGCCTGATCAGGTCTTATAAAAGACGATTATTAGCTGTAATTGCAAACAAGGGTTATTCCACAAAATATTAAACCTAGGGGTTGAATAGTAATTGACCCACACTTATGTTTAAAATTTATTAAAATTCAACTGAGCAACATAACTTTTTGGTTTGTAAGATTTATGCTTCTGTTAATAAATCCTACTCTCGTTTGCAGTTTGAAGGCTCTAACTTATTTGCATCTTATCAAACCACCTAAACCTGCAGGGGGTTGAAGACTAATTGTAGGCACTGTAGATGTATTGGTATTATTATACACAGTATACAGATGTATTGGTATTATTATACACAGTATACAGGTATATTGGTATTATTATACACAGTATATAGATGTATTGGTATTATTATACACAGTATACAGATGTATTGGTATTATTATACACAGTATACAGGTATATTGGTATTATTATACACAGTATATAGATGTATTGGTATTACTATACACAGTATATAGATATATTGGTATTATTATACACAGTATACAGGTATATTGGTATTATTATACACAGTATATAGATGTATTGGTATTATTATACACAGTATATAGATGTATTGGTATTATTATACACAGTATATAGATAGATTGGTATTATTATACACAGTATATAGTATCATACACAGTATATAGATATATTGGTATTATTATACACAGTATACAGATGTATTGGTATTATTATACACAGTATACAGATATATTGGTATTATTATACACAGTATATAAGATATATTGGCATTATTATACACAGCGTATAGATATATTGGTATTATTATACACAGTATATAGATATATTGGTATTATTATACACAGTATATAGATATATTGGTATTATTATACACAGCATATAGATGTATTGGCATTATTATACACAGCGTATAGATATATTGGTATTATTATACACAGTATATAGATATATTGGCATTATTATACACAGCGTATAGATATATTGGTATTATTATACACAGTATATAGATATATTGGTATTATTATACACAGTATATAGATATATTGGCATTATTATACACAGCGTATAGATATATTGGTATTATTATACACAGTATATAGATATATTGGTATTATTATACACAGTATATAGATATATTGGTATTATTATACACAGCATATAGATGTATTGGCATTATTACACACAGTGTATAGATATATTGGTATTATTATACACAGCATATAGATGTATTGGCATTATTATACACAGCGTATAGATATATTGGTATTATTACACACAGTATATAGATATATTGGTATTATTATACACAGTATATAGATATATTGGTATTATTATACACAGCATATAGATATATTGGCATTATTATACACAGCGTATAGATATATTGGTATTATTATACACAGTATATAGATATATTGGCATTATTATACACAGCGTACAGATATATTGGCATTATTATACACAGCGTATAGATATATATTGGTATTATTATACACAGTATATAGATATATTGGCATTATTATACACAGCGTATAGATATATTGGTATTATTATACACAGTATATAGATATATTGGTATTATTATACACAGTATATAGATATATTGGCATTATTATACACAGCGTATAGATATATTGGTATTATTATACACAGTGTATAGATATATTGGTATTATTATACACAGTGTATAGATATATTGGTATTATTATACACCGTATATAGATGTATTGGCATTATTATACACAGCGTATAGATATATTGGTATTATTACACACAGTGTATAGATATATTGGTATTATTATACACAGTATATAGATATATTGGCATTATTATACACAGCGTATAGATATATTGGTATTATTATACACAGTATATAGATATATTGGTATTATTATACACAGTATATAGATATATTGGCATTATTATACACAGCGTATAGATATATTGGTATTATTATACACAGTGTATAGATATATTGGTATTATTATACACAGTATATAGATATATTGGTATTATTATACACAGCGTATAGATATATTGGTATTATTATACACAGTATATAGATATATTGGCATTATTATACACAGCGTATAGATATATTGGCATTATTATACACAGCGTATAGATATATTGGTATTATTATACACAGTATATAGATATATTGGCATTATTATACACAGCGTATAGATATATTAGTATTATTATACACAGTATATAGATATATTGGTATTATTATACACAGTATATAGATATATTGGCATTATTATACACAGCGTATAGATATATGTGGTATTATTTATACACAGTGTATAGATATATTAGTATTATTATACACAGTATATAGATATATTGGTATTATTATACACAGTATATATATGATATAATATGTTAGGTATTATTATACACAGTATATAGCTATATTGGTATTATTATACACAGTATATAGCTATATTGGTATTATTATACACAGTATAAATATAGTAATATTGGTATTATTATACACAGTATATAGATATATTGGTATTATTATACACAGTATACAGATGTATTGTATATTATACACAGTATACAGATATATTGGTATTATTATACACAGTATACAGATATATTGGTATTATTATACACAGTATACAGATATATTGGTATTATTATACACAGTATATAGATATATTGGTATTATTATACACAGTATACAGATTATTGGTATTATTATACACAGTATACAGATATATTGGTATTATTATACACAGTATACAGATATATTGGCATTATTATACACAGTTATATAGATTATTATACACAGTATAATTCAGTATAATATATTGGTATTATTATACACAGTATACAGATGTATTGATTTTTATACACAGTATATAGATATAGTGGTATTATTATACACAGTATACAGATATATTGGCATTATTATACACAGTATATAGTATTATACACAGTATATAGGTATATTGGTATTATTATACACAGTATATAGATATATTGGTATTATATACACAGTATATAGTATATTGGTATTATTATACACAGTATACAGATATATTGGCATTATTATACACAGTATAAGTATTATACACAGTATATTTGATATATTGGTATTATTATACACTGTATATAGTATTATACCCAGTATATATAGAATATGGTATATATACACAGTTATAGATATATGGTATTATTCACATTATAGATAATTGGTATTATTATACACAGTAACAGCTATTGCACATTTATTTGACACATGTGTCTCCCCGGTCCGCCGGTGTCCGCGCGTACAGACAGGCCGCTGTCATGTCCCCGGTCGCCGGTAGTGGTGCTGTGTGCGGCTGTAGGAGCTGTGTCCTCCTCCTTCCCTCCCTGCTGGAGACATCCCGGGATTCCCTCGCTCTCCGGCTCCGGCCCCCGCTCTCTCCCTCGGAGCCTCTGCTGCCTCCTCCCTCCTCCTTCCCCCGCACAGTATTTGGGCCGGATCGTGCAGGCTCCTGTGTGCAGGAGAGCTCCGGAGCACAGCGCCCCCGGTCCTGATCGCAGGCGGCTGGGGAGGTCCTGGGATCTGACAGCCAAACAGAAAAGGGGGGAGAAAGGAGGAGAGAAAAAAAGCAGCTAGAAAAGGTAAGTGGAGAACACTGGGCCACGGGCGAGGCCTCGGCCTGTAGTGCGGCGATCATGCCGACTGGTGGTGCACTGCTACCGGGCAAGGAATGTAGGATAGGCCGGGGATCCTGTCGGCCTCACTAGGCCGGGGCACGGGCTGGCACCCCATCTCACCCCATTCCTCTCTTTACCTTCTGCTGTCAGTAATTCCGTAGTGGCTCCGCAGGACGGAGGAGGCCGCACATCGGAGATCACCGGCTCCGGCCCGAGCGGGACGGGGCCTCCCCGGGGGAGAGGAGACACCGACCCGCCACTGTGCGTCCTGCCCAACCATAGAAGCGGTGACATCCCGCCGAAGAGCGGGCAGAGGCCGCTCAGCGCTACAGCTCACCGGTGCCTGCAGAGCCCCGACCGGCGGGAGTCAGTGTGCGCTGTGCGGAGACTGTGGAGCCCCGACCAACGGGGTCACTGTGTGCTGTGTGGAGCCCTGACCTGCGGGGTCACTGTGTGCTGTGTGGAGCCCTGAACTGCGGGGTCACTGTGTGCTGTGCAGAGCCCGGAGTGTGCGCTGTGCGGAGCCCTGACCTGCGGGTCACTTTGCTGTTTGGAGCCCTGACCAACGGGGTCACTGTGTGCTGTGCGGGGGTCAGTGTGCACTGTGCGGAGCCCTGACCTGTGGGGTCACTGTATGCTGTGCGGGAGTCAGTTTGCACTGCGGAGCCCCAACCAACAGGGTCACTGTGTGCTGTGTGGGGATTAGTGTGCGCTGTGCAGGGCCCCAACCAACAGGGTCACTGTGTGCTGTGCGGGGGTCAGTCTGCATTGTGCGGAGCCCCGACCAACGGGGGTCACTGTGCTGTGCGCGGTCACTGTGCTGTGCGGAGCCCCGACCAACGGGGGTCACTGTGCTGTGCGCGGTCACTGTGTGCTGTGTGGAGTCCCGACCAACGGGGTCACTGTGTGCTGTACGGAGCTCCGACTGGCGATTGCAGAGCCCCGACCTGTGGAGTCACTGTGGGCTGTGTTTGGGTCAGTTTTCGATGTGCGGAGCTCCGACCTTTGGGGTCACTGTGCGCTGTGCGGAGCCCCGCCCAACGGGGGTCACTGTGTGCTGTGCGGAAGTCACTGTGTGCTGTGCGGAGCCCAGACCGCGGGGGTCACTCTTTGCTGTGCGGAGCTCTGACCAACGGGGTCACTGTGTGCTGTGCGGGTGTCAGTGTGGGCATATAACTTACTCTGTGTATGTATATAATGTATAGTGTGTGTAATATACACTGCGTGCATATATATAATTTATGCAGTGTGCGCGCTGCGGTGTGCAATGGACACTGTGTGTGTGTGTTTATGTATATTATACTAGCTGTTGCACCCGGCATTTCCCGGGATAGTAACTAACTATTCTTAGCTATAACAAAATAGAATGGTTTTACAAAGATTATTTTGCACAGAAAGGTCAAAGTAAATAGGCCTGCTGTGTGCGGCCTCTTGCTGCATACTGGGGCCTGCTGTATGCGGCCTCTTGCTGCGTACTGGGGCCTGCTGTATGCGGCCTCTTGCTGCGTACTGGGGCCTGCTGTATGCGGCCTCTTGCTGCGTACTGGGGCCTGCTGTATGCGGCCTCTTGCTGCGTACTGGGGCCTGCTGTATGCGGCCTGCTGTATGCGGCCTCTTGCTGCGTACTGGGGGCCTGCTGTATGCGGCCTCTTGCTGCGTACTGGGGGCCTGCTGTATGCGGCCTCTTGCTGCGTACTGGGGGCCTGCTGTATGCGGCCTCTTGCTGCGTACTGGGGCCTGCTGTATGCGGCCTCTTGCTGCGTACTGGGGCCTGCTGTATGCGGCCTCTTGCTGCGTACTGGGGCCTGCTGTATGCGGCCTCTTGCTGCGTACTGGGGCCTGCTGTATGCGGCCTCTTGCTGCGTACTGGGGCCTGCTGTATGCGGCCTCTTGCTGCGTACTGGGGCCTGCTGTATGCGGCCTCTTGCTGCGTACTGGGGTCTGCTGTATGCGGCCTCTTGCTGCATACTGGGGTCTGCTGTATGCGGCCTCTTGCTGCATACTGGGGTCTGCTGTATGCGGCCTCTTGCTGCATACTGGGGCCTGCTGTATGTGGCCTCTTGCTGCGTACTGGGGCCTGCTGTATGCGGCCTCTTGCTGCGTACTGGGGCCTGCTGTATGCGGCCTCTTGCTGCGTACTGGGGCCTGCTGTATGCGGCCTCTTGCTGCGTACTGGGGCCTGCTGTATGCGGCCTGCTGTATGCGGCCTCTTGCTGCGTACTGGGGCCTGCTGTATGCGGCCTCTTGCTGCGTACTGGGGCCTGCTGTATGCGGCCTCTTGCTGCGTACTGGGGCCTGCTGTATGCGGCCTCTTGCTGCGTACTGGGGCCTGCTGTATGCGGCCTCTTGCTGCGTACTGGGGCCTGCTGTATGCAGCCTCTTGCTGCGTACTGGGGCCTGCTGTATGCGGCCTCTTGCTGCGTACTGGGGCCTGCTGTATGCGGCCTCTTGCTGCGTACTGGGGGCTAGGTGGTTACATGCGCTACTAATCTTCTTTTGCCCCTATGGATCTGTCCCTGTGTTCTAATCACGTGACCTATCACAAGATCTTTCAAAAGTTGATCATGTGACATGTCAATAATAAGAAGGTGAGGGGCCCCCCCTCCCTTCCCGCCCAACATCAAACAGTCCGGGGCCCTGGCTACTCTTAATCAGCCCCTGGTCCTCACTGAGGTCAGCGTTATACTTTGTCCAAATCTCCAGGAGATTTGAAATGTTACAGGTTGTCAGAAGAAGAGCAAAGAGGTGTCTTAGGGTGCGTTCACACTACGATTTTTAGGGAGCCGATGCTGTCCGATATAAATCGGACAGCATCGGCTCCCTTCTGATGCCTGGAATCGGGTGCCAAATAGGCACCCGATTCCGGCATAAAATCGGCGCCGGAGGCTGAAAAAAAGAAAAAAAAAAAGAAGTTTATCCTCACCTGCCCCCGAGCCCCCGCTGTCCCCCGCCGTCTTCCGCTATCTTCCTCTAGGTTCCCGGTGGCTTCCGCAGGCTGCCGGTGTCAGCAGAGGTGTACCTCTGCTGTACACAGGACCTGCGGTGATGTCACAGTCACGTGACCGCGGGTTCACCATGGTGAACCCGCGGTCACATGACTGTGACATCACCGCAGGTCCTGTACAGCAGAGGTACACCTCTGCTGACACCGGAGCCTGCGGCAGCCTGCGGGAGCCACCGGGAGCCTAGAGGAAGATGGCGGAAGACGGCGGGGGCTCGGGGAGAGGTGAGAATAAACTTTTTTTTTTTCTTTTTAACCCTTGTGCTCCCAGGAGCAGTTTTACTGTACTGAGCTTGCTCAGTACAGTAAAATGGGGTCCGAGGAGACATCGCATGTTTCCTCGGACCTTTCTCCATAGGGCCCCATGTTAGGGATCGGGTCAGATCGGATGTGCACTAAATGCCATCCGATTTGGTCCGATCCGACTCTGTCAGATTTTGTAATCGGATGAAAAAATCGTTGCAGGCAACGATTTTTTTCTCCTGAAAAAAATCGGCCAAAATCGGGCAGAATCGGATCGGACCAAATCGGATGGCATTTAGTGCACATCCAATTCGGTCCGATCCCCATAGGGATCCATAGGATCCGAAAATCGGTCCGATGCTGTCCGATTTTTTTCGGACAGCATCGGAAATGCAAAAATCGTGGTGTGAAAGCACCCTTAGTGGCTTTGGGGTTTGTGTGGCTGCTGCTTACTTAGTCATGTCCCAGTGTGCTCCATTTTCCAGAAGTTCTTATTGTCAGCATAAGCTGTGTTGTGTTATGAATGTTCTTTGTTGCCTATAGCAACCATTCAGGTGCTGAGCTGTGATTCCCGTATTTTTTGGACCATAAGATGCACTTTGTCCCCTAGATTGTGGGGGAAAAGTTGGGGTGTGTCTTATGGTTTGAATATATGGGTGGCTGTGTGGCTGTGCTGGAGGAGGCTGGCAGGGACTGCAGAAGCAGACTGTGATCACATGTCCATGTCATTATGGTGGCGTTACACGCAAGGATATCGTTAACAATATTGTTGCAACGTCATGGATATGAGATCGTTGAAACGATGTCGTTTGTGCATCCTTGCGTGTGAATGAACGATATAAGATGAAAAAAATTGTTGGAAATCAATCATCGTTCGTCGTCCAATTTAAATCTCCGATGTGCCACATTGTTCAGTGTGAAGCCTTTTGAACAATATCGTTCAAAAGGCTCCTATTTCTGCCGCAGTCATTTATCAAAGTTTATTAAAAAACATTTTATGGTCGTGATTCTACTTTTAAAGCCGCTCTGCAGCTCTGTGCTACATGTCGGCACAAAGCTGCAGGAGCAGGTATGAACCCCCGGTGTTTAAGTGGTTAATGATAGTGTGTCCACACTCCTTTGAGCCATGTATCCTAAAACCTTGGCAGGGCAGTGGTGAAATCATTTACTTTTTAGAAGCCGCACACTGTTGGCTCTGCTACATCCATTCATAAAAAGCCTGCGACTCCTGTCATTTTGCTTTGTGGCGTGAACAATTGCTAAACAGCGTCCTGAATAGGGAGCTGTACCAGGTACTTAAGCTAAATGCATACTGTATCCATTGCTGTCCATGGTGCTGATCACTTCACCATCACCTATGGCCAGCGCACATTGAAACTCCGGTGTGCTGGCCATAGTTATTAATGCTGAAGCGATCAGCACCATGGACAGCGACGAGTACAGTACGCATTTAGTGTAGGTAAAGTAAATGATTTCACCACTGCCCTGCCAAGGTTTTAGGATACATGGCTTAAGTGAGTGTGGGCACTCTCTGGGGCCATGTGGCACACTATCATTAACCACTTAAACCCCGGGTTCATACCTGCTCCTGCAGCTTTGTGCCGACATGTAGCACAGAGCTGTAGAGCGGCTTTCAATGTAAAATCACGAACGGAAATTAAAATTAAAAGTTTGGCAATGACTTTTACATGCAATAATGTGCCAGTGCTGCTGTCACAACGCTGCCACATTATTGTAACGCCATTATTCAGCCTTTATTACATTGGACAGAAAATTTTCGCTCATACTCTGGCGTGGTGCCAAAGTTAACTTCGTTAATGATATCCTCGTGTGTGACGATGCACAAACAATAATTAAATATCTTTCAAACGATTTCAGTCACGTGACTTTTCCTCGGCACCGCCTGATCACTCGCCGGCGCAGGGCTGGAGATGTCACCCCGTGTAAATGGGGGACGGCAATGCTGGTGGGGCGCCAAAAACGTGCGCGCTCCCGTCAGTTGCCGCCGACGTCCCCAGCCCCGTCGCCAGGTGTGACTGTGTACTGCCCTCCCCCCCCCCACCATCCTGTATATGACCTCCCCCTGCTGCCGCACACACTAAATAAACGGTGTACCATTAGTGATGAGTTTGTGTAATCGTTACTATTTGCATGAATGGTACAGTATTCGCGATACTTGTTACTTGGCGAGTATCACTGGTGCTCGTGAGTGATGTGTCGATTGTTATTGATCCGACACACATTGCCAGCTCCTTTCATTACACATGGTGAGCTGACACCTCAGTGAGAGCAGATTGAATGTTAGGGTCTCTCTGGGGGGCACAGCAAGGTGTTTTATGCATTGAAATCATAAAAATGCCAACCCTCCCGCCTGGTCATGTTTTATGGCTGGCTGTATGTGGGCGGAGCCTATCACTCATTGACTTGCATTGTACTCGCTATTCGGACGAATATACGAGTGTTAAAAAAGTACTCGTAATGAGTATAGCAAGTGCAAATATTGCGCCACTCGCTCATCACTATATAACACACCTGTCCGGCGCTCCCTCCATCTATCCCTCCACAGCCGCGGAAGCATCGATCTCTTCATTTCTGTGTGTCCCCGGGGTCTCTGATCATGTGACCCGGCACAGCACAGTAATGTCATCACTGCGCGCCCCAGTCACATGATCAGATGGCGGCACACACAGGAAGAGATCGTTGCTGAGGGTGAGATGGAGGGGAGCACTGGACAGGTATGTTACACCGTGTATTATTTTAGTGTGTGTGAGAGCATGGGGGGCCATATATAGTGAAGGGGGGGGCTATATACCAGGATGAGGGGAAAGGTACCAGGATATGGGACGTATATTACCTGAAAGGGGCCAGGGATGGGGATATTGCCCCCATAAGGCCACGTGCACACGCTGAGTATTTGGTGAGTTTTTTTACCTCAGGATTTGTAGACAAAACCAGGAGTGAGTGGGGCAATCAGAGGAAAAGCCTAACAGAAACACCTGCATCACTTACATCTATATTTATCACCCACTCCTGGTTTTGGCTACAAATCCTGAGGTGAAAAACTCACCAAATACTCAGCGTGTGCACGTGGCCTAAGGCTGGCTTCACACTGCGGTCAGGTCAGGTTTTGTGTTTCAAAACCAGGAGAGGACCTTGCAGAGAAAAAGTATAATTGAAAGATTGACACCTGTTCTAGGTTTTGGAGAAACTCCTGGTTTTGGCACACAAAACCTGACCTGACCGCAATGTGAAGCCAGCCTAACAGTTTCAGCAGCAGACACCCCCTCCCCAGTTAATTATAACCACATTTTTTTTAAACTTTTTTCCCCTACTTTTTTTCCTCTAAAAATCAGTGTATGTCTTAAGGCCCCGTAACATGGGGCGATATCGCCGGCAACTCAGGGGCGTGGCTAAGTTGCGGCAACCACGCAACTGAGTTGCCGCTTGTGACAGGGCGATATTAAGGCAATAAGTTGCCTGAGCAACATCGCCAGGTTTCCCAACAATGTTGGGAACCCTGGCGATGTTGCTCTAGCGATCTGGCCAGATCACGCTGTGTGATGCGGCAACTGCAATGTTGCTGGTGATCCTGCCTATTAGCAACATTGCGGTTTATCACTCGCTGGGTTGACAACCCAGCGAGCGATAGCTGCGGCAAGTTGCCGGCAACGTTGCTTTGTGACACCTCGCCGGCGATGTCGGGAGAGACGCGCGCTCCCGCGAATTGCCGCCAACATTGCTGGCGATGTTGCCCTGTGTGACGGGGCCTTTATAGTCCAGTGCTTTTTATAGTCTGAAAAATACGGTAATTGCTATAGGCCACCTGATAAATATCCAAGCCAACTGTCAAAACAGGTAATGCAGTAGCTATTGGCTCACACATACAAGCAGTAAATGGGCTTGTTTATTGTGAGTGACTGTAAGGCCCACACAGATATCTGTGACCAACTTCTGAACACATCTCTGGTTGCAGTGAAATCATGGACACATTGCTCCATTTGTACACAGCCACAAAATATAACAATGTGTCCATGATTTCACTGCAACCAGAGATCTGTTCAGAAGTTGGACACAGAATTTGCAGCGATGCTGCGTGTCCAGCGGGCGACCAACGATAGATTTGAGGTCCTGTCCTCAAATCAAAGGATCAACGATCAGCCGACTGATCGTTAGTAGTGTCACCCGCAACAATGTCGTTTCGACATCGTTCAAGCGTCACTAAACACTTGACTTGTGAATGATATCGGCAATGATATCGTTACGTGTGACGGTACCTTTAGGAGTCACTGCTCCAAGTTCTCCTATCACCACTGGAATCACTGTGGTCTTCACCTTCCACATCCTCTCCAGTTCTTCTTTGAGGCCCCGGTATTTCTCCAGCTTCTCATATTCCTTGTTTCTAATATTACTGTCATTTGGCACTGTCACATCTTATCATTGCAATCTTCTGATCCTTGTCTACTATCACGATATCTGGCTTGTTCACCAACACCTTCTTATGAGTCTTGATCTTGACGTCCCACCGAATTTTAGCCCTTTCATTTTCCACCACATTTTCTGAGGTGTCTCACCTGGACTTAGGTGGATTTAGCCCATACTCTGTACAGATGTTACTGTATACAATTCCCACTACTTGGTTATGGCATTCTGTGTATTCTGTTCCTGCTTGCATTTTGCATCCTGCCACTATGTGTTGGACTGTCTCCGAGGTTTCTTTACATAGTTTGCACCTTGGGTCTTGTTTTGTGTGATAGATCCCTGCTTTTATGGATATTAGCACCTGCTCTTGTGCAGCTATGATTAGTGCCTCTGTGCTGTAATGGAGTCCAGCTTTCTCCAGCCTTTTGCAGGATTTCTCCATGTCAGCCACCTCCATTATATGCTGGTGGTATATACCATGCAGTGGCTTGTCTTTCCATGGTACTTCACATTCCTGTTCTTCCTTCCAGGACTCATGTTGTTGCCGCCTTAGGTTCTCTATCAGAGATACAGATACAGCGTGGGCCATTTATATGGACGCACCTAAATAAAATGGGAATGGTTGGTGATATAGTATATGGGAGGGGAAAACTCTTCCAGATGGGTGGTAACCATAGGGGCCATTTTGATGTCAGACATTTTGGATCTAACTGTATTTTTTTCAATGGGAAGAGGGTCATGTGACACATTAAACGTATTGAGAATTCCATAAGAAAAAACAATGGTGTGCTTGGCTTTAACGTAACTTAATTGTTTCATGAGTTATTTACAAGTTTATGACCACATATAAAATGTGTTTGAAGTGCTGCCCATTGTGTTGGATTGTCAATGCAATCCTCTTCTCCCACTCTTGACACACTGATAGCAACACCGCAGAAGAAATGCTAGCACAGGCTTCCAGTATCCGTTGTTTTAGATGCTCCATATCTCGTATCTTCACAGCATAGACAATGTGAAATCATGGAGACATTGTCCCATTTGTACACGGCAACAAAATAGAACAATGTGTCCATGATTTCACTGCAACCAGCAAATTGCCAGATAAATTGCCTAGCAATATTGCCGCATAAGGGGGTCAGATCGGAAACCCTGGTGGCCATTCAACTGGCCCACGACGACCAATCCACTTTCCAGGAAACTGTTCATGTAGGATTGCTTGGACCTCACATCCATAATGTGGTGGTGCTATTTCAAGAAAAAAGGGGAAAGACCGCATGTATACGTGACCGGGATCGAGGAGAAAATCAACAACACTCAAAAAGAGTAATCCAAATTTTTATTATCCAAAAAAATGTATACCGTATATACTCGTGTATAAGCCGACCCCCCTACTTTTGCCCCCAAAAACTGGCAAAACTTATTGACTCGCGTATAAGCCGAGGGTGGACTCCAGCACAGGTATACAGCCCCCAGCAGTGAGGTATACAGCAGCCTCCCCAGTGGTAGTATACAGCAGCCTCCCCAGTGGTAGTATACAGCAGCCTCCCCAGTGGTAGTATACAGCAGCCTCCCCAGTGGTAGTATACAGCAGCCTCCCCAGTGGTAGTATACAGCAGCAGCCCCAGTGGTAGTATACAGCAGCAGCCCCAGTGGTAGTATACAGCAGCAGCCCCAGTGGTAGTATACAGCAGCAGCCCCAGTGGTAGTATACAGCAGCAGCCCCAGTGGTAGTATACAGCAGCAGCCCCAGAGGTATATGCAGCCCCAGAGGTATATGCAGCCCCAGAGGTATATGCAGCCCCAGAGGTATATGCAGCCCCAGAGGTATATGCAGCCCCAGAGGTATATGCAGCCCCAGAGGTATATGCAGCCCCATATGCAGCCCCAGGAGGTATATGCAGCCCCAGAAGTATATACAGCCCCATATGCAGCCCCAGGAGGTATATGCAGCCCCAGGAGGTATATGCAGCCCCAGGAGGTATATGCAGCCCCCCCCATCTATATACAGGCCCCCCCGCGCCGCAATCCTGTAAAGGAAGAGATTAGTATACTTATCCCTCCGCTGTCCCGCCGCCGCCATCACGCTCCTCCATCTTCATCCAGCGTCTTCCGTCTTCTTTTAGCTTCCTCCTCTGTCGCGCCGGCAATGACGTCATTGCCTGCGACCATCGGAGGAACCCGGAAGAAGACGGAAGACGCTGGATGAAGATTGAGGAGCGGCGGCGGGACAGCGGAGGGATAAGTATACTAATCTCTTCCTTTACAGGATTGCGGCGGGGGGGCTGTATATAGATCGGGGCACTGTATACTGTATACATTGTATACAGTAACTCGCGTATAAGCCGAGTGGGTAACTTTTCAGCCCAATTTTTGGGCTGAAAAACTCGGCTTATACGCGAGTATATACGGTACTTACGGGAATAGACAAAACATTTAAGAGCATTTAAAAGGTGAACAACACCAACAAAGTGAGGCTGTCGCCCTGCATCAATTCTCGGTATGGAAAAAGGGTAATGCACCAATACCACAAAATACACCTATATGGACAATGGGTGACCAGGTTTCACCGGTACTGACAATATCAAAAACCATGACAAAAGTTATTGATTTTCTCCCCGATCCCGGTCATCTATACATGCTGAAACTTAGCATGTGACTGGTGGATTGCACAACTGTGCTACCCAAATCACATCATTTTTATAATGTGGTGCAACATGTTGTTGGAAAAACATAGGGAACGTGTCATCTTCAGTGCATAAAGAGGGTAACGCATCATCATGTAGCAATTTCAGATATCCAGTGACATTGAGGTTTCCGTTGATGAAGAATGGCCCCACTATGTTTGTACCCTATATACAGTCATATAAAAAAGTTTGGGCACCCCTCTTAATCTTACTCATTTATTTTTTTTTTTTTTTTGTTTAACCCCTTCATGACCCAGCCTATTTTGACCCTAAAGACCTTGCCATTTTTTGCAATTCTGACCAGTGTCCCTTTATGAGGTAATAACTCTGGAACGCTTAAACGGATCCTAGCGATTCTGAGATTGTTTTTTCGTGACATATTGGGCTTCATGTTAGTATTAAATTTAGGTCGATAATTTTTGCGTTTATTTGTGAAAAAATTAAAAATATGGCAAAAATTTAGAAAATTTAGCAATTTTCAAATTTTTTATTTTTCTTCTGGTAAACCAGAGAGTTATGTGACACAAAATACCGTATATACTCGTGTATAAGCTGACCCCCCCCTACTTTTGCCCCCAAAACTTGGGAAAACCTATTGACTCGTGTATAAGCCGAGGGTGGACCCCAGCACAGGTATACAGTCCCTCCCAGTGGTATACAGCAGCCTCCCCCTGTGGTAGTATACAGCAGCCACAGAGGTATATACAGTAGCCCCAGTGGTAGTATACAGCAGTCTCCCCCTGTGGTAGTATACGGCAGTCTCCCCCTGTGGTAGTATACGGCAGTCTCCCCCTGTGGTAGTATACGGCAGTCTCCCCCTGTGGTAGTATACGGCAGTCTCCCCCTGTGGTAGTATACGGCAGTCTCCCCCTGTGGTAGTATACGGCAGTCTCCCCCTGTGGTAGTATACGGCAGTCTCCCCCTTTGGTAGTATACGGCAGTCTCCCCCTGTGGTAGTATACGGCAGTCTCCCCCTGTGGTAGTATACGGCAGTCTCCCCCTGTGGTAGTATACGGCAGTCTCCCCCTGTGGTAGTATACGGCAGTCTCCCCCTGTGGTAGTATACGGCAGTCTCCCCCTGTGGTAGTATACGGCAGTCTCCCCCTGTGGTAGTATACGGCAGTCTCCCCCTGTGGTAGTATACGGCAGTCTCCCCCTGTGGTAGTATACGGCAGTCTCCCCCTGTGGTAGTATACGGCAGTCTCCCCCTGTGGTAGTATACGGCAGTCTCCCCCTGTGGTAGTATACGGCAGCCTCCCCCTGGGGTAGTATACGGCAGCCTCCCCCTGGGGTAGTATACCACAGCCCCTCTCCTGTGGTAGTATACAGCAGCCCCCCCCGGGGTAGTTTACAGCAGTGCCCCCCCTGACGTCATTATTTGTGCGCGGTCACGTGGATGGACGCCGGGTGCAAGGAGAGCGGAGGATGCGCGCGGTGACAGCAGGAGGATAAGTATGAAAGCGCTTCTTTTTACAGGTGTGCGGCAGCAACGGGGGGGGGATGCTGTGTATACCCACAGGGGGATGCTGTGTATACCCACAGGGGGGGCACTGCTGTATACTACCCCAGGGGGGCGGAGGAGCGCTGACAGCAATGTAATATGCACCGCTTCCCCCGGCCGCTGATGGACAGGGGGATGCAGTGCATGCATTGCCCTAATGAGCGGGAGCACGTGACTGCCCGCTCATTGTACAGCCTCCCCCACCTCCTCCAGCCCCCGGACACCGGCCCCACACAGTCAGCCGTCACTGACTCGTGTATAAGCAGAGGGGGGCACTTTTCAGCACAATTTTTGTGCTGAAAAACTCGGCTTATACACGAGTATATACAGTAGTTAATAAATAACATTTCCCACATGTCTACTTTACATCAGCACAATTTTGGAAAAAAAAAATTTTTGTTTGAAGTTATAAGGGTTCAAAGTTCATCAGCAATTTTTCATTTTTCCACCAAAATTTACAAAACCATTTTTTTTAGTGACCACATCACATTTGAAGTCCCTTTGAGGGGAGTACATGACAGAAAACACCCAAAAGTGACACCATTCCAAAAACTGCACCCGTCAAGCTACTCAAAACTACATTCAAGAAGATTATTAACCCTTCAGGTGCTTTACAGGAACTAAGCAAATTGTAAACAAAAAAATGGATATTTTAATTTTTCTAACAAAAATGTTTTTTTAGCCTCAATTTTTTCATTTTCACATGGGCAACAAGATAAAATGGATCCTAAAATTTGTTGGGCAATTTCTCCTAAGTATATCGATACCTCATATGTGATCATAAACCACGGTTTGGGCGCACGGCAGGTCTCTGAAGGGAAAGAGCGCAATTTGACTTTTGGAGCTAATTTTCCATTCAAAAAGTGAAATGGCGCTCCTTCACTTCTGAGCCCTGACGTGCGTCAAAACAGTGGTTTATGACCACATATGAGGTATCGGTGTACTCAGGAGAAATTGCCCAACAAATTTTAGGATGAATTTTATCCTGTTACCCATATGAAAATGAAAGATTTGAGGCTAAAAGAACATTTTTGTGAAAAAAAAAAGTACTTTTTCCATATTCACAGATCAATTTGTAAAGCATGTGTGGGTTCAATATGCTCACCACCCATCTAGATAAGTTCCCTGGGGGGTCTAGTTTCCAATATGGGGTCACTTGTGGGGGAGCTCCAAAGTTTAGGCACACAGGGGCTCTCCAAACGCGACATGGTGTCCGCTAACAATGTGAATGGAAAATCACCTCAAATTGTTAGCGGACACCATGTCGCATTTGGAGAGCTCCTGTGTGCCTAAACATTGGGGCTCCCCACAAGTGACCCCATTTTGTAAACTAGACCCCCCAGGGAACATATCTAGATGCATCGTGAGCACTTTGAACCCCAGGTGATTCACAAATTGATCCGTAAAAATTAAAAAAGAAAATTTGTGTGAAAAAAAAAAAAAAAAAAAAAAAAGTGTTTTTTTTTTTCCTTATTACGTATCAATTTTTGAAACACCTGGGGGTTCACAGTGCTCACTATGCATCTAGATGGGTTACTTGGGGGGTCAAGTTTCCAAAATGGGGTCACTTGTGGGGGAGCTCTAATGTTTAGGCACACAGGGGCTCTCCATACGCAACCTGGTGTTTGCCAAAAATTGGAATTGTTAGCGGACACCATGTCGCGTATGGAGAGCCCTGTGTGCCTAAACATTGGGGCTCCCCCACAAGTGACCCCATTTTGGAAACTAGACCCCCCAGGGAACATATCTAGATGCACGGTGAGCACTTTGAACCCCCATGTGCTTCACAAATTAAGCCGTATAAATGAATAAAGAAACTTTTTGTGAAAAAACATACTAGTCTAGTAGTTGCAATTCGCAGCATAGGGGACCCAAAACATTTGGGTCTCTCCATGCTGAGGATTCCTGCCCCCTAGCTGCCAAGTTGTACCTGGCTGGCAACCAAAAATACGGCAAAGCTCCGTGTTTTATTTGTAGAATTTAAAAAAAAAAATGACATGGGCCTCCGCCATATTTTTGGTCCAGCCAGGTGCAACTTGGCAGCTACAGACTGCCACCGGCCCCCAGCTGCCTCGTCATACCTGGCTGGAACCAAAAATACAGCGAAGCCTATTTTTTTTTTTTTTATTTCTAGAATTATTTCTAGAAAAAAAATTTACGTGGGGCTCCGCCATATTTTTGGTCCAGCCAGGTGCAACTAGGCAGCTGGGGGCTGGAATCCTCCAAGCGTTCTGGGCCCCCCATGCTGCGAATTGCAGCCCGCAGCCGCCCCAGAAAATGGCGCATTCATTGAAGCGCCATTTTCTGGCGCTGTACCCACGCTCTTCCAGTTGCTCTGGTGGCAGTGGCTAACTGGGTAATAAAGGGGTTAATGCCAGCTTTTTATTGGCAGCTGGCACTAAGCCCGAGATTCATAATATAGGGCCAATGTTAGACCCGCCATTAGGAATCTCTAGTACGGTAAATAGTCAATAAATACACACAGAGAAAAATCTTTTTATTTGAAAAAAAAACACAATTCGGACTCCATCTTTATTATAAAAAGATCCGACGTAGTCCACAACGAAGGTCCCACGACGCTAAATCACCTCTGCTACATCCAGAGACTGCAGCAAAGGAATCAAGTGTCCTCTTGTTGCCGTCTCTGGTGTCGTCGTGATGATGCACTGTATGGCAGATCATTGCCATACAGTGCAGCATCACTGTGCAAACCCAAGTCTCAGAGATCACATGATCTCTGAGGCTTGGGTCAGGTGACCCGACGTTGCATTGAAGTGATCTGACAGCCCTGGCAGAGTGATCACATAATGCACACTGCACCAGGGCGGTCAGATTACTTCACTGCAGCATGTTCCCCCTGCATCCACATAGTGGATCACTGCGCCTGATCCCCTTGCATGGGAATCGAGCTGTAGAAAGTGATATGACAGCCCGGGCACAGTGATCCTCATAATGGATCACTTCGTCCAGGCTGTCAGATTGCTACTCTGCAGTCTGATCCCCCTGCATGGGGATTGAGCTGCAGAAAGCAATCTGCAGTGATCCACTGGATCACTGTGTCCGAGTTGTCGGATCACTTTCTGCAGCTCGATCCCCATGCAGGGGGATCCCCCTGAATAGGGATCAAGCTGCAGAACGCAATCTGACAGTTTGGGTGCAGTAATCCACTGGATCACTGCGTCTGAGCTGTCAGATTGCTTTCTGCAGCTCAATCCCCATACAGGGGGATCAAGCTGCAGAGAATGGATCCCACAGGATGACGGGCACCGAAGGAGGAAGACTGCAGCAGCGGGGAGCAGAGCGCCGGAGGAGGATGACCCGGCTGGCGGGGATGAGAGCACCGGAGGAGGAAGACCCGGCTGGCGAGGAGCAGAAGGCTGGAGGTGAGCGGGAAGAGGCGGCGGGAGGAGGTGATCAGAGGTCCGGTGAACACCTCCTCCCGCCAATCACCGGCGGTGGCAGAAGACAGTGGATGAGCGGTGGGGGGGCCGGAGACAATGGGGGACAGGGCAGATCAGCGGGGAACAAGGCAGATGAGCTGGGGGTCCGGAGACAGCGGGGGACAGGGCAGATCAGAGGGGGGGCCGGAGACAGCGGTGATTAGGGCAGATGAGCGGGGGTGGGGGGGGCCGGAAACAGAGGGGGACAGAGCAGAGATGAGCTGGGGGAGGTACAGGAAGAGACAGGGGGAACAGGAGGAGCCAGGCAGGGAAGCAAAAAGATGGAGACCGCAAAATCAATACAGTCGCGGTAATTGCGGTTTTCCTTTTTAACCCCCCAATTACCGCGACTGTAGCCACGGGGGGGGGGCAAATGCACCCCCCCCCCCTGGGGTGTAGCACAGGTCCCCAGCTACCTGCAGCTCAAGTGAGAGGTCAGTGACACCTCTCACTAGAGCTGCAGGAGCGCAATTACACCAGGACGCAGCATATGCGTCCAAGGTCGGGAACGCTCCTGTTTCCATGACGCATATGCTGCATCACGGGTCGGGAAGGGGTTAAAATTGGGTTTTTGCAACAGCTATTTCAGTGTGATGGACACAGTAATATTTCAGGATTGAAATGAGGTTTATTGTACTAACTGAAAATGTGAAATATGCATTATTTCAAAAATTGACAGGTGCAAAAGTATGGGCACCTCAACCGAAAAGTGACATTAATATTTAGTAGATCCACCTTTTGCAAAAATAACAGCCTCTAGTCGCTTCCTGTAGCTGTTAATGAGTTCCTGGGTGAAGGTACTTTTGACCATTCCTCTTTACAAAACAATTCCAGTTCAGTTAAGTTTGATGGTCGCCGAGCATGGACAGCCCGCTTCAAAACATCTCACAGATGTTCAATGATATTCAGGTCTGGGGACTGGGATGGCCATTCCAGAACATTGTAATTGTTCCTCTGCCATGAATGCCTGAGTAGATTTGGAGCGGTGTTTTGGATCATTGTCTTGCTGAAAGATCCATCCCCGGCGTAACTTCAACTTTGACACTGATTCTTGAACATTATTCTCAAGAATCTGCTGATACTGAGTGGAATCCATGCGACGCTCAACTTTAACAAGATTCCCGTTGCCGTCATTGGCCACACAGCCCCAAAGCATGATGGACCCTCCCCCAAATTTGACACTGGGTAGCAAGTGTTTTTCTTGGAATGCTGTGTTTTTGTGGCGCCATGCATAACGCCTTGTTGTATGACCAAACAACTCAATCTTTGTTTCATCAGTCCACAGGACCTTCTTCCAAAATGAAACTGGCTTGTCCAAATGTGCTTTTGCATACCTCAGGCGACTCTGTTTGTGGCGTGCATGCAGAAATGGCTTCTTTCGCATCACTCTCCGATACGGCATCTCCTTGTGCAGTGTGCGCTGTATTGTTGACCGATGCACAGTGACACCATCTGTAGCAAGATGATGCTGCAGGTCTTTGGAGGTGGTGTGTGGATTGTTCTTGACTGTTCTCACCATTCTTCTTCTCTGCCTTTCTGATATTTTTGTTGGCCTGCCACTTCTGGCCTTTACAAGAACTGTCCCTGTGGTCTTCCATTTCCGTACTATGTTCCTCACAGTGGAAACTGACAGGTTAAATCTCGGAGACAACTTTTTGCATCCTTCCCCTGAACAACTATGTTGAACAATCTTTTTTTTCAGATCATTTGAGAGCTGTTTTGAGAAGCCCATGATGCCACTACTTAGAGAAGATGCAACTAGGAGAACAACTTGCAAGTGGACACCTGAAATAGCTTTTCTCATGATTGGATACACCGGGCTATGAAGTACAAAGCTCAATGAGGTTACCAAACCAATTTAGTGCTTCAGTAAGTCAGTAAAAAGTAGTTGGGAGTATTCAAATCATGAAAATCAGAAGGGTGCCCGTACTTTGGCACCTGTCAAATTTTGAAATAATGCATATTTCACATTTTCAGTTAGTACAATAAACCTCATTTCAAACCTTAAATATTACTGTGTCCATCAGTTATTACATATATCACACTGAAATAGCTGTTGCAGAAAAACAATTTTAATTAAAAAAAAAAATGAGTAAGATTAAGAGGAGTGCCCAAACTTTTTCATATGACTGTACCACACCATACCATCAATTTTTGTGTTTCCAACAGTCTTGGAGGGATCTATGCACTGTGGGTTAGTGTCAGACCAATAGCGGTGGTTTTGTTTGTTAACTTCACCATTCACAAAAAAGTTTGCCTCATCACTGAAGATAATGTTCTGTGTAAACTGAGGGTCCTGTTCCAATTTCTGTTTTGCCCATTCTGCAAAGTCAGTGCGCCGATCTGGGTTATCCTTGTTGAGATACTGCAGCAGCTGGATTTTGTAAGGGTGTCATTTCTGCCAAAGGGATGTTCGACTGATGCCACTCTTTAGTGACATGCGGCGAGTGCTACACTGTGGGCTCTTGCTGAATGAAGCTAGGACAGCCACTGATGCTTTCTCAAGGAAGTGGTGATGTTGTCTGCGACATGCTGGTGTAGCGCAGGCACAGCTTTCTTCGAGAAGTAGTGGCGACTGGGCATCTGGTACTGGGGCACTGCGACGGTCATAAGGTCTCGAAAATCCTCTGTATCCACCAGTCGGAAGGGCAGCATTTCCGTAGCCAACAGCTTGCAGATGGTGTAATTCATCCTCTTAGCTTTGGCATGGGTAGGTGGAAATGGTCTTTTACGTGTCCACAGCTGGCTGCTGTGCTGAGACCGGGTTGAGTAGGGTGTCACAGACAACCTGCTGGTTTGTGAGGAAGGTGCAGGCGGACATATTATGTTGCATTCATAAAAAGGTGATGCTCTTGATGTCTACAGCACTCAACACCAGCATGTGTTTCCACTTCCAAATTAGCTGACGACCTGTGAATCACACTGGGTGTTGCGGGTAAAGAGGTTCTGCGGCTGTAAACCTATGTAAAAGCTGCCCCCACAGTCATAGATGCACTTGATGGGGCAAACAGTGGTTGGCCAAGCTCGCTAGGCCGCATTGTAGGCTCGGGACCCGAGACATCCACGTCTGATATGCTGCCAGGACCTTAGATTTGTGATTGGCCAGTAGCGATCATGTGATATGTCACGTGACGCATCAGATGATCGCTATCGGCCAATCACATTTTAAGGTCTTGGCAGCAGATCAGACGTGGTTGCCTCGGGTCCCAGGAACAGCCGGCGGAGAGGTAAGTATTCTATTTTTTTATTTTTACTACCTTTTGATAACTTTTATTTAGCTTTCGCAGTGTATGTAGATACACTGTGAAAGCCAAAAGGCCTGTGTCACATGTCACACGGGGGTTTAACACAGGATTCTTCCTCCCTGTGTGACATCACATCCTGCTTCTCCTACTGCACCCACGATTATACGCGCTGGAATTGGACATTATGTGAACGGTGATGTGTAATTCCAGCAGTTATAATGGGGCCTATGGGAGAACGCGCGCGCTAGAAAGCGTAAAGAATTGACATGTTTATTCTTTTTGCGCATGCGCTTTCTCCCATAAGCGTGGCATAAAATTACGCAGCGTCTGCACAGCAAAAGTGAATTTCCATTTACTTTGCCCGCACATGCAGATGTGCTTTTAAGGGAAAAGCACGCTCAAAAAAGCATGCACATTATGCACCGTGCGAACGTAGCCTTTGTCAAGATTAAAGATCTCGATGGTACACTCGGATTCATCCACTGGTGCAGTATAAGTTTCCTGACCGCAGAAGCCCAGATCACCAATGATGCCTTCAAGTGCTTGGGTAATGATCTCTGTGGCTCCTCCAAAATATTAAAAATTGCCCTCTGCGGGGTAAGGGGAAATTCAATCCTGTAAGTGTGTTGTAATTCAGAGTGTATATCACGTCATAACTCTTGGATTTTAGTACAGCTCCACATGTGATGAAATATGTCCTTATTATGTAAACCACATTTTGCACATAGATATGAATTCATGGGCAACATTTTGAACTGCACATGGTGGGTAATATAAGCCCTATGCAATAGTAATAGAGCCATATCCGTATAGCTACTATATGGTATAACTTTTCTTTGTGTCGTAATGGCATCTAAGATATCCTGCACCCCCAACCCCCCAATGTCCTTTGTCCATCAGCTGGGCCTGTATCCCTCACATCCCATGACCATTCTCTGTGTAATGCAGAATATGTTGCTTGTTGATATCAGCTGAGGGCTGCCTGCTGTAATGAGGGCCTCCAGTTTATCTCCCTGACTCATCCCTTGTCTACTATTAATATATTTAGGCCAAAGTACCGTATGTGCTTGAAGGAATAAAAATGGTCTACATCTAAAAAGGGAAAGCGCCGCACTGCCTCATCAAAAGTGAGCTTAGAAAAAATGTGGTTCAATAAATCCATCACCAAGACTGTTCTGTTGCACAAGGGTCTTAAGGTGGGGTCACACGTGGCGATCTGGCCAGCGATGTCGGAAGCGATGCGCGGGTGCCCGCTCGCTTCCAACATCGCTGGCCAGCTGTCACACGGCACGACGTTGCCGGTGACGCGGCGGCGATGTGGGCGGAGCCATCGCTCGCTGGGCTCAGCCCAGCGAGCGATGGCTCAGGAACACTGCGATATAGGCTGGATCGCGCCGCCAACAGTGTCACACGGCGCGATCCAGCCTAATCGCTGGTCACAGGTTGACAGGTTTATGAACATGTTCATAAACCTGTCAACCTGCGACCAGCGATAATTTGCAGTTGCGTGACAGCGCGACGCACTTGCAATATCGCCCGCGACATCGCTGTTACGTCACTTTTCGGCGATGTCGCGGGCGACATCGCCACGTGTGACCCCCACCTTTACCGCGTCACCGGCAACGTCATGCCGTGTGACAGCTGGCCAGCGATGTTGGAAGCGAGCGGGCACCCGCGCATTGCTTCCGACATCGCTGGCCAGATCGCCACGTGTGACCCCACCTTTATAGTCTGTAGGTGGGTTGCCTCTAAGAAATTGAGTGTTATCTAAAAAGGTTTGAAAAGGTGACAGCCTACTCTTCAGATTGCATATTCTCCTCCCTCGTCTCCAGGTCAGGATGGTCTGCCATAGTATGGGCTAATCTTTTATATCCGTAGGAAGATCCTCATTACTCAAATGTACCATGGCCATCAATGAAATAGGAGGATACAGCTGCCTTTCTAGGTGGACGTTAGCAAAGTGAGAGGACACCCTGTGGCCAGTCAATTATGCCCTGTGGCCAGTCAATTACCGTATATACTCGCGTATAAGCCGAGTTTTTCAGCCCAAAAATTGGGCTGAAAAGTACCCCCCTCGGCTTATACGCGAGTCAGTGCTGTATACCGATGTATACATTGGTACATACCGATGTATACCGCAGCCCCCGCATCCCCAGTAATGCAGGGCCCCCCCAGCCTCGCTCCGGTCACCTGTAAAGCAAACTATACTTATCAGTGTCCCGCTGTCCGCGCCCGCTCGCCGCTGACATCCGCGATCCTCCATCTTCATGCGTCTTCTTCCTGTTTCTGTGCTCGTCGCAGGCAATGACGTCATTCCCTGCGACGAGCACAGGAAACAGGAAGAAGACGCATGAAGATGGAGGATCGCGTACGGCAGCTGCGAGCGGGCGCGGACAGCGGGACACTGATAAGTATAGTTTGCTTTACAGGTGACCGGAGTCAGGCTGGGGGGGCCCTGCATTACTGGGGCTGCCTGTATACTACCGCTGGGGCTGCAATATACTACCACTGGGGCTGTATATACTACCACTGGGGCTGTATATACTACCACTGGGGCTGTATATACCGCTGGGGCCCTGTATACTACCACTGGGGCTGTATATACTGCTGGGGCCCTGTATACTACCACTGGGGCTGTATATACTACCACTGGGGCTGTATATACCTCTGGGGCCCTGTATACTACCACTGGGGCTGTATAAACTACTGGGGCTGTATATACTGCTGGGGCCCTGTATACTACCACTGGGGCTGTATATACTACCACTGGGGCTGTATATACCTCTGGGGCCCTGTATACTACCACTGGGGCTGTATATACTACCACTGGGGCTGTATATACTACTAGGGCTGCGTGTATACTACCACTGGGGCTGCTGTATCTACCTCTGGGACTGGTGTATACCACACTGCTGGGGGCTGTATACTTGTGCTAGGGTCCACCCTCGGCTTATACACGAGTCAATAGATTTTCCCAGGTTTTGGGGGCAAAAGTAGGGGGGGTCGGCTTATACACGGGTCGGCTTATACACGAGTATATACGGTATGTATTTTAGGTTAGCTGCTATATTGTATCTACCGATGTCAGGGAACTTGTTTCCCCTTCTCCTCCCTTGGCAGCTGCAAATTATAAAGCCCAATACCTAGCCTGCCCCCATTGCCCCATATAAACTGCTGGAAGGCTTTGTTCAGTAAAGTGAAGTCACATGGAAACAATAATAGTGGGAGTGTTTGGAGTAAATATAACATGGGAAACACTATCATTTTGAATAAATGCCATCTCCCTAAGAAAGATAGATCAAAGTGTTTCCAAGAGTTTAGGAGGTTAGTAATCTCAAGAATAAGGGGTTTGTAATAAATTCCATATAAAGTGTGGGCATCTACTGGAAGCTGTATTCCTAGATACCTGATGGATTCCATCCTCCATTGGAAAGGAAAGGAGCCATCAGATATCCTGCCTGATCTAAATATTGCCAAGTCTTTGTCATAATTAACTTTGAACCCTCTGAAATATGCAAAGTTTTGTTATGTCGATAATATGGCTGGAATTACCTGTAATTTCTGCAGTAAATAGAACAATATTGTCAAAAGCTAGTAGTTTGGTTTCTACATTCCCAGGGTGTATCCCCTGGAATTCTGATAAATTCTAAAGGATTCTTAAAGTGATCCTGAACCCACAAACTGACATCTTTAGATCTGTCCCTGCACCCCATCTTATCATTTCTAGCCATCCCTTTTGCAGAAAAAAATCGATTTAGTAAAGTAGAGAAATTTTATATTTACCTTGTCCTGTGTGGGTTTCTCCGTTTCTGAGGAAGCCGCAATAGGCAGGCCTGTCTGCTGCTCCCTTGTAATTATGCACGCCCCTCTCTGCTTGCCTGGCCGCGTCATGAAAGGGGGCGAGGCTCCGGTATGACGCAAATTAGCCCCACCCCCTTTCACGACGCGGCCAGGCTCTTAGCAAGCAGAGAGGGGCGTGCATAATTACAAGGGAGCAGCAGACAGGCCTGCCTATTGCGGCTTCCTCAGAAACGGAGAACTCACACAGGACGAGGTGAATATATAAACGTTTCTCTACTTTACTAAATCGATTTTTTTTTTTTTTTTTTTCTGCAAAAGGGATGGCTAGAAATAAGAGGGGGTGCAGGGACAGGTCTAAAGATGCGGGGGGGGGGGGGTCAGTTTGTGGGTTCAGGATCACTTTAAGAGGGGGTCTAACACCAAATTGATTAGTAATGGGGACAGTGGACACCCTTGTCTAGTACTTCGCTGAATTTTGTAGGATGAAGACAGAATATTAATAAAAAGCCTAGACGTGGGGTCCCTATAGATCAACCTGACTGCAGAGCAAAACCATGATCCAAACCCATGAGTATCTATGAAATTATACAGGTAGCTCCACGAGACCCAGTCAAAAGCCTTGTCTGCGTCAAGACTGATCACTGTTATTTTTTTTTTTTGCATTTATTAAGTCTGCTACAAGATATTGGGCCTATCGCTGTTCTGATGTTGTAAGTTATTGACTTCCTGTGTACGAACCCTGTTTGGTGTGGTAATTTGGGGATAACTTGCTGAACCCTAGTTGCCAGTATTTTTGTGAGGATCTTAGTCGGAATTAAGCAACAACATTGGTCGGTATCCCTCTACCTGCATTGGGTCTTTCTCCGGTTTTGGGAGCATAATAATGCACGCTTCATTGAACCTGTCTCGAATACAACCCTTCGCCACTATTCCATTAAACACCTCTAACCTTTATTATATCAAAGGTCACATGTTCCCACTACCATTTTAATAAAGGTCTATGAGAATTACATGACTAAGTACAGTTTTCAAATGGTAGATGGGGCCTTTGGGGTAGGGCCCCCAGTGATCATGCATCCATCATCTATCCTGTACATAGGATGGTGTATGTGGACTATCCTCTTCAGGCTGGGTAAGGCTGCTTTCACATAACGATTTTCGGTCATCCGATTGTATCCGTTCCAAAACGGATACAATCGGATCCGAAATCGGACCCCATGTTCCCCTATGGGAATCGGATGGGACCGGATGTGCCACTATTGGCATCCGATTTTGGCACCATCCGATGTAATCACGGGCACAAAATCGTAGCCTGCTACGATTTTGTGTCCGTGACTCACATCGGACAGCCTCGGATCACTGCTGATCCGAGGCTGATCCTAGTGCCCACAACATGGGAGCCTATGGACATCGGATCCGAGCTCACCTCGGATCTGATGTCGGCTCCGTATTCCCCTGTCTCTCCCTGCTTCTGCTCCTCCATCTTCTGCCCTCTCCTATTCTATATGCTGTGCCCCCGCTATTCTATTTTGTGTCCCCCGCTATTCTAGAGCCTGTGATGATGTAAGAGACCCGGTCAGCTGACCGGGTCATGTGACTCTTACATCATCACAGGCTCTTCAGTCCTGATCGTGTGCAGCGTTGGAGCCGGTGACAGGTAATGTATACTCCCGGAGGAGGTTTTTTTTATTTTTTTACACACAGGGAGAGGACAGGGGACAGGATAGGGATAGAGGAGGATAGAGAAGCGGGGGCACATCATATAGGAGAGGGCAGAAGATGGAGGAGGCAGGAGTAGGGAGAGACAGGGGACCGCAGGATGCACACGGATCCTGCAGATCGGATGGCTATTTGCCATCCGATTGCAGGGATCCGTATGGATCCGTGCCTGTCCGTGGGATCCTCCTTCAAAGTCGGATCCCACACAGGCACAAAATCGTTATGTGAAACCAGCCTAACACGACAACTTTTGGGCTCAGGGCAAATATTGTAGTGGAAGCACCTGCTTCGGCTGGATAGCACCTGACTTCTATACAATACAAGCAGCATATTATGTCACACAGGTAATAGCGTTTAATACAACATGTACTAGGTGTGCTAGTCGGGAAAGAGGATCTGTTATACAATTCTAACATACCATACAACATACCTCTACAAATGACACCAAATCTTTATCCAGACCAAATGTGTCACACATTCTCAGGCCTCCTTGCCTGTACATTCTGCACTTCACTATAACACTATCATTTTGATACATTTTCAATACAGTTAAAAATGTTTCACTGTATGTGGACGTGGGAGCCTGGCAGCAGTAGTAAGGGGCGGGAGCCTGGCAGCAGTCATAAGGGGCGGACATGGTAGCCTTTCAGCTCTCGTAAAAAGCCGACGCAGGAGCCTGGCAGCACTTGTGGGAAGTTTAACTTGCCATTACAGTTACAAATGATTATTTTTGGGTTAAAATGTAATTCAGGTTATAGTTATAGGGATTGCTCAATACCTTATTATATATAATGACTTAACAGACTGATCTTCTTACCACCATGCTGCTGCTTCTTTTCTTCTCTTCCTGTGACTGTAAAGGTACCTTCACATGCCGCAATCTCGCCTTGCAATCCTAAAGGCGATATGTCGCCCCGCAGCAATCACCGTGAAATTGCCTCACAGTTGCTGCGTGTGATTGGGGATAAACCGCCCCTCGGCCGTCACCTGATTCCTGAGCACTGACTGAAATCAGCCGCAATCATGAAGGCAATATTTCTGGGTTGTGGCGTGTGATAGGGCGGTAGTGATGGAAACAGCGTTGCCTATTGATTTCCCATAGGCGGTCATCAGCGTGCTGAAGTCCGCGCCCCGTCTGCAATGATTGGTGTCGACTACTGTGTTCCCATTGGCTGTCACTTGCGCCGCGCTGTATTTGAAGAGTTGTCAGTTCACTACCACACAATGGCAGTGGCATCATGTATTAGCCAGCCTTCCAGAGCAGGCTGACCAATTGTAACGCTGTTGCGTTTTCCAATGAGCGCATATGGGGCGCGGTGTGAACCACTGCGGCACGCCTATTTCCTCGCCGCGCTGAACATGTACGCCCACATTGCCTTTTGAATTGCGGCGTGTGAATCGGCAATGGAATTCGGCAGGATTGCTTCCACTGTGGGTGAGGTGATTTCCTGAGCGACACATCGCCTTACTTTCAGGGCAAAATTGCGGCGTGTCATGCCGCCATCGGCGATCTAAGGCGACCATGAAAAACGCGCACGTAAGGTCGCCTCATATCGCCAGGCGAGATTGCGGCGTGTGAAGGTACCCTAAGGGTGTGTTCAGCCAAGTTTTTTTGTAGGCAAGTTTAGACTGGTTCCTTTCCAAATTCTGCTTGAAAAAGTGCTGATACGAATAAGTGTATACATAGCATATAAACAACTAGTCGTTTTTATATAGCCGTGTAGGCCCCGCCCCCACCGTATTATGGCCGTATTCACTGTGTGGAGCTGAAGACAGATTTCCCTGACAAGCATATGTCAGGTGTAGAAACGGCCTAGTGGGGACATCTTCTGGAAGGTTTTCAAAAGGTTTTCTTCCATATTGCACTTATGAAGTATACTTCAAAGTTTATTATAATCACTTGATGTACATTACTAATAATAATTTAAACGGTGGTTAAACTTTACGTGTTGATTTTTATGTGTGTATATATAATATAGTTGCATTTCACAAATGTTCCTAAAATATCTGGTGCATTTTTTTTTTTTTTTTAATTCTTTTTTAAGTTTCACAAATAACACAGTTGCATAACATAATATTCCTCACATGCAAGGCCTGTAAAATCTAGATTGTCGATTCATGAAGACGTGCGTCTCAGGTCTGTCTGTATTCCATGTGGCGATACACGTGTCATTGTCTGTATTTAGTAAGTATGTGAGCTTAGTACAGTAAGCCTTTCAACCCCTTCCCCCAAATAAAAAAAAGAAAATAGAAAGGAAGAGGACTGCTCCGCTCCCGCCCTATAGATATGCTAATAACCGTTCCACTTCTTAATAGCTAGGTACGCCACCCCACCCAGCGATCACCTCTGCAGCACCGGTTATGCTTTATGGTTGTTTTTCATAGAGCCCGTGACCTTCAGTGGGCCAAGCGTGACATGTAAGGCTTTGGAGTTATACCATTTCGAGTTACGGAAGGGATACTAGTTGATGGATGTCTCCTCCAGAAAGTTGGTCTATTATGAAACGTCTCCATGTTGCAAAGAATTTAGTTGTTCTGGTGTCCCTGTCCCTTTCTGCTTCCACCTTCTTAACCAGCATTGCCTTCAGATCAGTCAATTGTTCCGATACCGTTTGTGCCGCTGCTGTCAACCAGTGTTGTAATATCAGTCGTTTGTATAGCACCATGATGGTGTGTAGTAATTTTCTCTGCGCCTTGTCTAGACCCAGGTCCCCAGGTTATGGAATATCCACAATAAGCAGTATAGTGGGACACGATGCTGTAGTATGTGCTATGTCCAGCTACTCACTACCTTCCAAGATTGAAAGATAACACTGCATTCCCAAATCCTATGTAACATGTCTACCCCCTTGTCCCTACATTTTGGACATGACTGTTTTCTGTCTGGATGGGTCTTGTTGGGTGGTACATTGAACCCTAGAATTGCCCCATGCATCACTCTGAAATAGATGTCCCTCCACCTTTCGTTCACGATGTTCTTGTGAACCTGTCCTGTAATCTTACCTCCCATCTTTTGAGAATCCTGCATGGCCCCGAGGGAACTAGGTCTCGCCTTAGGGTGGCGTATATGGTGGATACACTAGTGTCCACTATAACTCTAGCTAGTAGAGTGTCCAGTTCCTAGTTTGAGCATTCCTTCCTTAAAGTGATCCTGACCCCAGAACACCACCCCACATCCCCATCTTACCTACCCCTGCAGCTTGGTATGCTGCTGCCATCCATCCTTGTTTCTCCATAAACCGCGCTAGCGTTCTTTATAAATCATTATTTTATTACCGTATATACTCGTGTATAAGCCGACCCGTGTATAAGCCGACCCCCCCTACTTTTGCCCCCAAAACCTGGGAAAACGTATTGACTCGCATATAAGCCGAGGGTGGACCCCAGCACAGGTATACAGCCCCAGCAGAGTGGCATACAGGTCCCCAGCACAGTATACAGCCCCAGCAGTGTGGTATGTTGGTCCCCAGCACAGTATACAGCCCCAGCAGAGTGGTATACAGGTCCCCTGCACAGTATACTGCCCCAGCAGTGTGCCTCTTCCATGATGCTGACACTTGGGATCTCCCAGGATGTATAACTTGTACTGTCTGGTTTGTGGCTGTTGTTGCCCATATCTTGCATAAAATCAAACTGTTATTTGTTGGGCAATGATAAAAAGAAAGGTTGGTTCACTATCGCATTGTAGTCAGATTCGTCGATAGCACTGCTGTATTCCACATTCACAATGACCCGTGGGCGGTAATTACAACAGCGCTCATGCTCTAGCACAGAGGTTCCCAACTCCAGTCCTCAAGGCACACCAACAGTGCAGGTTTTCAGGTTTCCTTAGTATTGCACAGGTGATAATTGAATCACCTGCACTGGGGATGATTCCAATTTCTAAGGAAACCCTGAAAACCTGCACTGTTGGTGTGCCTTGAGGACTGGAGTTGGGAACCTCTTCTCTAGCTCATAGGATTCCATTGGTCCGGTTGCTCTCTCATACAGGCAGCGCACACAGACTAAAATTACTTTTGTCTGAGCATAGCTGTAATCTCAGTTGATGGGATACCTGTGATAGGTACCGGGATCTGCACTTGCTTAAAGGGGTATTGTAGCTTAGGCAAGTCATCACCTTTCCATCAGACAGGTATGTGTGTCACTGGTATGGCCCAAACCAATAGCCAGTGCAAGGACCTTTATTAATCCTCTGATGGCCATGGGAACAGGATGATAATGACCTGAAGTGCAGTGTTCAGTTCCATCAGTGTCATAAACTAAAGAGGCCTTGTGTGGCCTGGCTCGATTACAGCTTTCCGGGCTGGGCGTCTGGTGCAGAACATTGATGTGAAGTTCACTTAGACCAGGGTCTCAAACACGCGGCCCCCGGGGCTTTACTATGCGGCCCGCGGCACCTTGGACAACTTAATGATGCATCGCCCCAGTGCAGGGGGGACCGCTGCAGTCCCCGCTGTGTGATGACTTCCGTCCACAGTACTAACAAGCTTTGCGACTCAGCAAGATCAATGCAAGCTGCCTGCCAATGAGAGGTCCGCAGCCGATGGCGGAATAAGACGTCACATGAGGGCCTCTGGCTGGCAGATTGCATTGTTCTTGCTGAGCAACAGAGCTTTGTCTGAGCGGCGGCTGGAGGAAGTCATAGCACAGTGGAGGCCGGAGGTCAGCACAGCAGGGACCGCGGCGGCTCCCTGCACTGGAACAATGCATCATTAAAGTGAGAAAAGTGTGAGTGTGTGTGTATAAGAAAATGTGTGTGAGGTGTGTGTGAGTTTCAGTGTGTGAATGAGTGTGTGTTGTATATATGAGGATGTGTGTGTTAGGGTGAATGAGTATGTATGCAAGTGTGTAAAAAAAAAAAGGTAAAACAGGATGGGGGCATCAATATAAAAGTAGATCAGGAAGGGGGACATCAGTACAAAAGGGGACAAGGATGCGGAACCTCACTACAAAAGGGGTCCAGGATGGGGGAGATCACTACTAAAGGGGATCGGGATGGGGGACATCACTAGAAAAGGGGATTGGGATGGGGGACATCACTACTAAGGGGGATCGGGATGGGGACATCACTACTAAAGGGAATCTGGATGGGGGACATTACTAGAAAAGGGGATCTGGATGGGGACATTACTAGAAAATGGGATCTGGATGGGGCACATAACTACAAAAGGGAATCGGGATGGGGGACATCACTACTAAAGGGAATCGGGATGGGGGACATCACTACTAAAGGGGATCGGGATGAGGGACATCACTACTAAAAGTGGATCGGGATGGGGGACATCACTAGAAAAGGGGATCAGAATGGGGAACATCACTGGAAAAGGGGATCGGGATGGGGGACATCACTAGAAAAGGGAATCAGAATGGGATACATCACTAGAAATGGGGATCAGGATGGGGGATCATCACTAGAAAAGGGGATCAGGATGTGGGATCATCACTAGGAAAAAGGGATCAGGATGGGGAACATCAGCAGAAAAAGGGATCAGGATGGGGAACATCAGCAGAAAAAGGGATCAGGATGGGGGACATCAGGAGAAAAGGGGATCAGGATGAGGGACATCAGTAGAAAAGGACATTACTACAGAATGGGGACATTACTACAAGAAGGGGATCAGGATTTGTACTTTACTACATTGAGCAAAAAATTCTGGTATTACTAAAAATATCGCTTAGGGTGGCTTCAGACTTGAGTTCGCCTCTGCAGCGTCTTGCGGCGGGCGAATGCAAGCTGAGCGCAAGCACCACCCATCCCTATGTTTATCATGGGGACACACGGTGATGCGCTCAGCTGCGGATGGGCGTGCGCACTGATAGACTTCAATGTGTGATTTGTATGCATGAGGATGCTTGCGTACAAATCATACATTCTCGTCCACACCCTGACCGCGACATGTCACACACGTAAGTCTATCAGTGAGTACGCCTATCCGCAGCCGAGCGAATCACCATGCGTCCCCATGATAAACATAGGGATGGGCAGTGCTTGTGCTCAGCTTGTGTTCGCCCGCCGCAAGACGCTGTGGAGGCAAACGCAAGTCTGAAGCCACCCTTAGGCTGCCTTCAGACCTGCAGATGCATCTGCAGCGTTTTGCAGATGCATCTGCAAGCATCAGCATGCAGACTGCGGCCCCTATGTTTATAATGGTGCGCACCGCGGTCTACAGATGCTTGCAGACCGCCGCGCGCACCCATTCACTCCTATATGTGATCTGTGCGCAGGCGGATGCCTGCGTACAGATCACACACTCCCGCCCGCACCATGGAGCGCGAGATGTCGCGTCCCTGGTGCGGACGAGAGTGTGTGATCTGTAAGCAGGCATCTGCCTGCGCACAGATAACATATAGGAGTGAATGGGTGCGCGCGGCGGTCTGCAAGCATCTGCAGACCGCGGTGCGCACCATTATAAACATAGGGGCCGCGGTCTGCATGCTGATGCTTGCAGATGCATCTGCAAAACGCTGCAGATGCATCTGCAAGTCTGAAGGCAGCCTTAGTCCTACAAGGGATGCGGCCCCCCACTATAAATGTTTTTCTATGTGCGGCCCACCAACTCAGCCGAGTTTGAGACCCCTGACTTAGACAATGTCTCTACCTTATGCCTCCTCTAACTTGTTTAGCAGTATACATCATATATCTGTCACCACGGTTATTGGCATACATTTTGCGCATCCTCTCCCTGCTTGGCCCTGAGTCAGTAATAATTAGTCTACCCCGTTGTCTAATATGAATGAAACCAAATAAAATAATAGGCTTAAACCTCAGTAGACCTCCATTTTCAGTGTGGTTTTAGAGGTGAAGCACATTCATTGGCTGCGGTCCCACTAGTATACGGCATTGGATGCAATGTGCAAATGACCTTCAGCTCAGACTCTGCTGCAAACGTTAGCCAAGTGTCATTATATTGTGATCCGATCCTGTGATTGATCTACAGTTGTGAAGGAGAGGGAGGGATTAATCTCCCGATCTCCTCCATTGCCGGCCTTGGCGTATATCACAGTGCACTCACATGTCTGGCGAGTACAGTGCGATGTTCCACTCACACCCATAGACCTGCATGGGTGCCATTGTTCTGAGACATGAAGTCTGTAGCAGCATGCTGCCTTTTTTTTTTTTTGGCCCATATTTGGCTGAGGAAAAACTCACAGGTCTGAGCTGCCTGATTGTCTAATGTAGGCCTGAGTGCATTGGGAGATTTCCTTGCATTGCACTCGTGTGAGTCACGCTATTGTGACTGTACCCATTCTTCATGTACCATCTGTAATAATCATGGTAAAGCATTAGTTTTTTTTACCCACTATTTGCACACATTACAGTTGGAACCACAACTCTTTTTGAGTATGTGATTATTACAAAAACTTGATGCTGGTTTTGCAGTTTTTTTTTTTTTTCTGCCCTTGTGACTCAGGTAAGTGCGGCACATAGATAGTGTGCTTCACTTATACAAGCTATAATGGCCAACAATAGCCCTTAGTTCTAGGTGTCCGGTATGTCACCACTTTCTGTATGGTTACTCAATGGTAACATTATATACTATAGATAGAGCCTTAAATGTAAAATCCTACAGATCACCTTTACATCCTTTTGCTTTGTGTTTTCTTTTTCGGATGGCTCATGGTCCCATAGTTTTATTGATTCATAACCACATTGTTTTTAAAAGCAGCTTCATGTCTCCGGTCTGTAAGGGATCGGAGCATGTTCTATCCCCATCTGTTTTGTGGATGAAATTTGGCCATTAAAGGGTCTATGTAAAATGGATGACACACAGGAGATATACTGTGCGCCTCATCCATTATTCACTGATCCATTGTTCAAGTTAATGGATAAATAAGTCTATCTGGTTCAGTGAAAAAAAACGTAAGGGACACCGGTGACGGCTGCAAAAACTTTTGCTGGGTTTCTCTTGGATGGTAATGGTCACTCAGATATGTAGATGTAGCCTAATTCTGTGATTTCTGAGATGGGGACTGAACTATTATTTTATTACTGGGGTAACTTGTTCTTTTGATAAAATCCCCATCTGCCCTGACCTCTCTGTATGTCCACCGTGTAGTATTGGAGCCATTTATTACCAGTGAGGCTAGGACATCTGCTCCTGATCTCTCTGTATGTCCTATGTGTAGTATTGGAGCCATTTATTACCGGTGAGACTAGGACATCTGCTCCTGATCTCTCTGTATGTCTTACATGTAGTATTGGAGCCATTTATTACTGGTGAGGCTAGGACATCTGCTCCTGACCTCTCTGTGATTCCTCCGCGCTGACCTCAGGAGACAATTTTGATTTTATTCTTCATTCGTCCACACACCAATCAAAAGGAAGCCGACGCGTTTCGTAGCCATATGGCCACTTCATCAGGGCATTAGTTACAGAGTTACATGGAAAGGACTTTATATACACAAACATATCTTCAAAAAAAATAGCATCATGACTTCATTTCCTGTGGAAACACCCCCTTTGTGTTACAAACAGGTAAAATCACTCATAAAGGTGTATAATCAAAATTTACGTTGCATAAAAAAGAAGAAAGAGCCCTACTTATAAAACACAAATTTCAAGGCAAAAAAAAAAATATAATTTTTATTTTAAAAGTTTTTTCCATTGGATTCGAACTCACTCAAAAGTTGATCTCACATTATAAGTCCTGGGTCTTGCCGCTTAACTACTGCCATCTCAGACCATGTGCCACTATTACTTAGGCTAACCCCTGATTTACATAGAAAGGATTTTATATACACAAACAAGTCATCATGACGTCATTTCCTGTGGAAACGCCCCCTTTGTGTTACAAACAGCTAAAATCACTCATAAAAATGTATAATCAAAATTTACATTGCATAAAAAAGAACAAAAAGCCCCACACGTAAAACACAAATTTCAAAGGCATAAAAATTATCCTTTAAAAGGTTTTTTTCATTTGGTTCGAACTCAAAAGTTGATTTCACATTATAAGTCCTGCGTCTTATCACTAAACTACCGCCACCTCAGATCATATGCCACTTTTAACCTGAATTCCCTATCGGCCAACTTTATTTTAAAAATGTTTTCATTAAACAATTTACCCAGGACACGAACTCCCTCTCAACCCAGATTTCACATGATGGTCATGAGACTTACCTCTCCACCATCAAATACTTAGGCTAACCCCTGAATCTACATAAACAAGACCGGGATAAGTATCTCATCATGTATCGTGGGCTTTATACTGAAACTTAATTAAAAAAGAAAATTAAAGATCAGATACCTCATTCAGCCCATTTGGACAAAGGGTATCAAGTTTGTATATCCAATATACCTCTAATTTACTAAGAGTTGCCAATCTGTTCGAAGTATCGGCAGATACATGGTCTATTGGAGTAATTTTGAGGGTAACATTGTTCCCATGATTCAATGCACAATGTTTGGATAACCCTTGCTTTAAATATCCAATCTTAATATTATGACGATGAGAATTGAGTCTCAGATGCAAAGGCTGTGTGGTCCTTCCTACGTACTGCTGATGTTATTTATTACCAGTGAGGCTAGGACATCTGCTCCTGACCTCTCTGTATGTCCTATGTGTAGTATTAGAGCTATTTTAAATGTTTATAATCCAGCTCACCTGTTCCTTTTGTGCTCCAGAGAATTCCCAATACATCCAGAAAAAAACTTTGAAGTCCGGCACCAAAAGTTCTTAGTTTCAAAAAGATTTCTTTATTAATTTACAGCATAAAAAGCATGGAAAAATCAAGGCTATAGTATAGTCCGATTAAGTGCAAGCTATCCCAGGCACTGGTTTACATGTTTCGAGGCTAAAATGCCTCTTAGTAACCAGGTTATGACTAAAGGCCCCGTTACACGTTTCAGCATCGTTCCCGAAATCGTTCAAAAGTGACGTCTGGAACGATGTTGAAATGACATCGTTGTTGCGTGTAAACTTACGATTCAACAACGAAAGTTGTTCAAGTCAGAGCTGATAGGTTTTTGTGCATGCAGGAAAACCTGTCAACTTCAACTTAAGCAACCTGCGTCATCGTTCGGTGTGACACCGCAATAGCGATGTCATGGCTGACTTCGCCCATTCACAGCACTGAGCAGGGATCGTTTGCGGTGTTTGCAAACGATCCCTGCTCACAACATCGTTGGTGACTTGTCCACGATATCTGGACGTGTGATGGCTCACCAGCGATGTTACACAGGTGTCCACAAAATGAGCGCGCTCCCCAGATCGCAGACCACATCACTGATAAGTTGTACCGTGTAATGGTACCTTTTAGAGGCATTTTAGCCTCGAAACATGTAAACCAGTGCCCGGGATAGCTTGCACTTACTCGGACTATACCATAGCCTCAATTTTCCATGCTTTTTATGCTGTAAAGTAATAAAGAAATCTTTTTGAAACTAAGAACTTTTGGTGCCGGACTTCAAAGTTTTTTTTCTGGATGTATTAGAGCCATTTATTACCGGTGAGGCTGGGACATCTGCCTATGACCTCTCTTTATGTCCAATGTGTACTGTTGGACTGTTATTTGTTAGAACATCTGACTCGTGCCTACGTCGTGGGTTAGACAGTCACTTGCAGGCCTCTCTGGGCTTCATAACCTTTTATTGACTCCTTAGGGTGTGTGCTCACGGTCCGGAGGAGCTGCATGTTGGACGTAGCTCCTCCGGACCTGAGTAAAGCAGCGGGTGGCCGCAGGGAGACCGCAACCGCCCTGTACTCGCCGTGTGTGGTGGGTGCAGGCGGCTTCTCCCTGCAGTCTCTCTGTGGCAGCCGCTTCTGACTCCGCAGCATGAAATGAACATGCTGCGGAGGAGCGGACTGCCGGCAACCCGCACCGCAGCTCCAAACACGCTGCGGCCAGGTTAAGCATAGTGAGGATGGGATTTCTTACAATCCCATCCACTATGCTTGTACTGTACTAGGCAGTGTTTTGGACGCAGCGGCAAGACGCTGCGTATACTGACCGTGAGCACACACACAAATTGGCCCCAATCAGCTGTGTTTAATCAATGTTTGATCTCCGGGAAGAGCAGAATCTGAATTTAGAATCACCCATTTTGTGTTTTCTGAGTCCATATCATGAATTTTATCAATCGGCTCCAGAGTTTGCAATGTGATAGGACACAACCAGGACGTTTCCTCATTTGTCTCCTTTATATAATGTTTGAGAATATTGTACACCTTTTTAGGCTTTTTGGCTACGTTCACACACAGCGTTATTTCTGCGTTTTGTAAGGATCCCTTTTTGGTACAAAAACTACACTAAGAACGGATCCTCCCAAAGCGCAGTCTTCTCTGTGTGAACATCGCTGCACTTTTCGCCTGTACTTACTCGCGTCGCCGCACTCCCCTGGTGATCTCCAGCAGTGTCCTCTCATCCCTGGAGGCTGCAGCAAGCACTGCCTCTAGGTTCCTGCAGCCTGCCATGTGCTTGGGTGACGTTGCTCGATCACATGGCGTCCAAGGTCCTCCACAAGTCCTATGTTGTCAGTATGAGGTGAGATCACCAGAGGAGTGAAATAGTAAGGAGTAAATAGCGCAGCGAAATAACACCTAGAAATTGACATATTGATTCTTTGTACCGATCTGCTTTTGAGCCCAAAAGTAGATCCATAGAAAATGCTGTGTCTGAATGCAAAATAGTGAAATGCATTGACTTGGCTGCGACAGCTAATGTCACTACATTTCACTGCACTCCACTACAATATTGGATCCGTACAAAGCGGACCAATAGTGCAGCGTGGGAACATAGCCTTACACTTCTTACTTTGCCAGTTTGTTCCAATATAAAGAAATGGGATAGTTTGTGATGTACATTTACATTTTTCCCCCTTTTTTTCCCCCCCAGGGAACCTTTCTCAGCTCACTGTTGCAGAGGCCTTGTTGGAGGGCACCTGACCTAATAAGCAGATAAAATGCCTAAAGTTTGAGATCAGGTAAGATGCCATATTTCCTAATGTCGACAATCTCATCCGGTGTGTGAGGACGTGCCATGTCACACAATGAAGCCACTGTTGACTCCAATCATTGTTCTTCCAGCTGATGTTCACAAGGAACAGAGTCACGTGATGTATGAAGGCAAACACATACACTTCTCTGAGGTTGACAATAAGCCCCTATGCTCCTACAGTCCCAAACTCTGCAAGCAGAGAAGACTCAACGGCTACGCCTTTTGTATCCGACACGTTTTAGAAGACAAGACAGCCCCCTTCAAGCAATGTGAATATGTGGCCAAGTACAATAGCCAACGTTGCACTAATCCCATCCCGAAATCCGAGGACCGGAGGTAAGTGGGCCAACCTTTCCTGACACTTTTGTCTGAATGACACCGTAGACCTAAGGAAGTTATGGATGGAGATGCTGCTTCTTGCCAGTTACATGGCAGGATATAATAATAATAAAGCTTTATTTATATAATAAAGCTTTATTTATATAGCGCCAACATATTCCGCAGCGCTTTACAATGTAGGATATTAGTTGGCATGTAATTCTCCATTTGCCCTGCAGGGAAAACAAATCTGCTGCGATTTCAGTGTTAATGGCTGGGCCTGCAGGGATCTGCTGATCCCCCAAAAGCTACATTGGGTGTAGATGTATTATAGCTTTTTACATTTTGTACCAGTGATCCCAAAACCTGCAATCGTTCTCTCTGTTTAGCTCTTATACAATACAGTGAATTGCCCAGTGACTAGTGGTGTGATTTTTTATTTTTGCCATCATTTTATATTTTAGACATCTAATTTCCAGACCGTGTCAATGCCCTCAATTTATGATCTGATTGTTCAGTTGTACCACAGAATTGTAATTTCTAAACCCCAGCTAAGTCCTGATCTTTCATTTTTCATCTCAGACTAATGACTAATGAATTTCTTTTTCTTTTTGCAAGGTACTGCAATAGTCACCTACAGGTATTGGGGTTTATCCCCAAAAAGGAAAGGAAGAAAAAGAATGACGCACTGGAGGATGTAAAACCTAGGCATCAAATGGAATCTGTGGCCTTCAGCCTAACCGTGCCCACCTTGGCCTTGAAGATGCCCAATGGACTGGATGGTATGACCCTTTCCCCTCCTGGAGCCAGGCTTCCTCTCCACTACCTGGAGACAGACTTGGATGACTCCTACACACTTGAAGAGGAGGATGAAGAGCTTAAGAAAGGCGCATGCATTAAAAAGAAACTGCAAAGCAAGTTGGCCCAGAATCGACAGCGGCAAAAAGAGACTGAGATTATAAAAGTTCATCAAGAGCACTTTAGCCCTCCACCTGCACCTTCTCAGCTGCAATCTCTGTCTCTTCAAGAGCAGCAGATGCTGGTGCAGCCGGCACCGACATCACTGAAATCCACTGGGCTATCGCCGAGCCTGGCTTGTACGTCGCCTCAGCCTCAGAATACCAGCTTACCAGTTCAGGAAGCGTCGCCCATAGCGCACACACTAGCACAAATCAAGACTCTGTCTATTAAGAGACCCCTTCCTGCCCCTCCACCCTCCACAGATCCACCACTTTCAGACAGGATTCAGGTGACAGCCTCCGCCTTACCAACGTACTCGTCTTGTGTTAGCCGGCTGCAGAGACTAATGAAACTGTGCACGCAAAAGCACCAACTGGATTCGGATTTATTTCCACATTTGGGTAAGTCCATAAAATAGACTTATTACTTAATCTCTTTGTAAATGGTGAATTATTAAAGAGAACCTGTCACCTAGTCTAGCCCTCCTAACCTATGAATACCTGTCCCTGCAGCCTAAAACTACTGTAATACCCATCCCAGTCTGGCATTTTATGGATGTGTACAAGTTGAATAAATCATTTAGTACTATTACATGCGGTTTGTCAGCTGGGCGTTCCCCTGGGGGTCTTTGTCAGGTAGGCAGGGTCTCCTGGGCCACGCTGCCCCCGCCTCGGTGCTAAATTGACGCCCTGATGGGCATAATGCTGGTGGCAGAGCGCGGGCATGTTTGAATTTCCCCGTCTCTGGCCGCATAACTGTGACACGGCGGGGAAAGACTTTCCAACCACAGCAGGAAACTGCTCTGTGACAGCATCTGGGGGTCTAGCCAGGACCCGGGGCTGTGACGTGGGTGCCAGAGATCCCACGATACTATCGTGGGATCTCCAGGGCATGCGGGGAACAGCGCGTTCCCCGCCGCAGCCGCCTTGGATCCCGTTATCAGTGATTGACAGTGGGATCCAAGGGGTTAACAGCGCCGATCGGATCCCTGCACTTCGCAGGCTCGGCTCTTTCTGTGTCTGGATCTGTCAAAATCACGGATCCGGGCACAGAAATGGCATTCGGAGGTACACATCTGGACCTGTCTGTTCTTGTCCGTGTGGTCCTGCAAAAAACAGGCCCCCTTCACATCACACTTTTTGTTCCTGTCCGTGGGGATCCTAACAGGAGAAAATGCACCATACAATTTGTTATGCAATTTCTCCTGAGTACACTGCTATTCCATATATGGTGGAAAACTACTTTTGAGGCACAGTGCAAAGCTCAGAAGGGAAGAGAAGCCATATTGTGGTGCAGATTTTACTGTTACAGGTTTTGGGCGCCATGTGACATTAACAGAGCTCCTGAGGTGCCAGAACTGCTGAACACCCCCTCACAAGAGACTCCATTTTACAAAGTACACTCTCAAATGAATTTAGCGAAGATGCAGTGATCATATTGACACCACAGAGGTCACATGTTCGGATGATATGATGATACATGTCTAATATGACATACCCACAAAAGCCCCATTAGGCCCAATGATGCCTATTCCTTGGATGTCCTCTATGACGATACACTGGATAACCTGGAAGAATTGTAGAGTCATTCTATCATTTTGACCAATTCTGGGTATACCGGCCCATTGGAAATATCATTTGTCTGGCTTGTATAGTCATAAGACTGAACAATAATTCTAAACCCCAAAAAAACTTCTGATGAGCCTACTAATATATGAGAAGGGGAAACGCGTCAAGCGTTGGTGGTTCAATTTATATTAATCTTGGGAACCCAGAAACCTGATGGAAGGTCACTAGCATACGAATGCTCAAAACCCTGTTTGATACTTATATCCGGTTTTGATATGTGTTTTTCTTTTTCCTCTTTAAGCTGCTTCTCTATTGGTTTACTCCTTGTGAGACATTAGAGTATAAGTATCTGTATGTACTGGGATTTTTCCCTAAGGATGACACACTTGGAATCCCATTGAGTAAAAAGAGTATGACCTCTCTATTTCATGGTTAAATGTATGTACACTAACATGTGTTAGGTTCCCGTTTTTGTATACATATGTACATGTTTGTCTAATTTGTGGTCGTTCACTTTTAACCTTTTTGATACGAATAAAAAGATATACTTGTAACGCTAATAAGTTGGTATCCCCTGGTTTTGATAAATATTATAATTTGTTACCTCCTAAAATTATCACTATTTGGTATAGAAGTTAATTAATTTTCTACCACAAAAATTTTATTTTAGTTCCAGATTTAAAATTTTCCCATGGGGAAATGGCTAAAAATGGCTCTGATATTTGTCACACAATTTTTGCTGAACGTGGCATACCCTAAATGAGGTTATACAGTACTGCTTGGGCACACCATGAGCTTTAGGAAGGAGTGAAATTTTGAATCTTGGAGTGCAAATTTTCTTTGTATATGGAGTCCACAAACTGAGCCAGAATAGTAGAATACCCCCATTTTGGAAATTACACCTAGGAATTTATCAATAGGTATAGCAACAATATTGACTCCACAGATGTTTTCCAGAAACAAGCAGCAATGGATGTTGCTGAATAAAAATTACAAATCTGCAATTGTCATGCCCGTACATTGTCGTGCCCATAGATTGTGCCCAGCTCTTGATCGGAGACATACACCCTGTACATTAAGTGGGCTCTCTTCACTACTGAAGCGTGAGTTCTAAATGTCATTTAGACACACAGTGCTGCTCACAAGGAGGGGAGCATAAATTTTAGATTTAGGAGCACAGATTTTGCAGGGGGTTGTGGAGGAAGTCATAGCGCTTTTTCAGAGCTTTTGTGCTGCCATAGCCTGGAACCCCCCCCTATATTTCCGTTAACAGATGACAAACCTGATTGGAAACTTTTTTTTTTTTTTTTTTATGTGGGTTGACGTCAATGATATTCGTGGCAATTAGGGTACAGATATTGGATTAGTTCACTTTTATGCTGACGCCTATGCTGAGCACTTATTAGAGTTTCCATCTACATTTTAGAAATACTTGATTCCGGTAAAACCCTGGACAGACCCAATCACTAATGAAGCAGTAGAGTTATTCTGGACTCTGTTTGGCCTCTGTTTAGCTGTGTTCTTCTTTTCTAAGGAGCACAAAAGTGTTGTTGACCACAACTTTGACCATGGCTCATAAGACACGTAAAAAGATGGACATTGCCGCAACATAGGCCAGACAGTTCAGAGATTCCCTCTGCCTCCTTAGGCTACTTTAACATTATGATTTTGCTAAATCCGATGCTGTCTGATGAAAATCGGACAGCATCAGATCCAAACTGATCCCTGCAATCAGATGCCAAATAGGCATCCGATTCCGAAATTTTGCAGGATCAGTTTGGGCTGTCACCTCGCTCCCCCTCCTTTCTGCCTCCTGTCATCTTGCTGTCTCCCTGTTGTCCCCTGTGTCGCCCTGCTGTTCCCTGCTGTCCCCCTGTTTTGCCTGGTGTCCCCTCTCCTGTCCTCTTCTCCTCGCTCCTCCTGTCATTTCAACATAAAAAATCTTTATTCTCACCTTCCAGCGCTCCCTCGGTGTTTCCATCAGCGTCTCCATCAGCTTCCAATCGGGTGTCCAGGACCTGTGATGATGTCAGAAGCGTCATCGGGTCACATGAGCGGTTACCGCGGTAACCGCTCATGTGACCCGATCAGCTGATCGGTTTGTGACATCATCACAGGTCCTGTTACTGAGCGGCTGCAGATGGAGACACCGGGGGAGCGCTGGAAGGTGAGCATAAAGATTTTTTATTTTAAATACATGATTTAACTTATATTTAACTTCCGCAATGTATGTATATACATTGTGGAAGTTAAATTAGGTGGCACACAATAGGTTTAGTGTACTGAGCATGTACTGAGCATGTTCAGTACACTAAAATCGGGTCCGAGGAGACATCAGATGTTTCCTCGGACCCTGCTCCATAGGGCCCCATGTTAATAGAATCGGATCGGATTTGGCATAATTGCCATCTGATTTGCTCACGATCCTATTCTCCGATTTTTTTCAGGAGCAAAAATCGGAGCAGTCTCAGATTTTTGCACCGGAAAGAAATCGGACAAAATCGGATCGGACGCAATTCGGATGGCAATGAGTGCACATCCGATTCGGTCCGATCCCCATAGGGTGACATGGGGCCAAATTCGTATCCGATGCTGTCCGCTTTATATCTGACAGCATCGGATTTTACAAAATCGTAGTGTGAAACCAGCCTTACAGTAAATTTTCCATTGGGAATTTTGTCTGAATCACATCTTTTAGATGTTGATGTAACCGCTCTGCGTAGAGCGCAGGGTGACCGTGAGCCGATACAGAATGCACAAATCAACCCCAGGTGAAGAACTGACTTTAATACTATTTTTACGCTGTTCACCTTGTGGTAGAAGTAAGTAGCTAGGTGGCTTTATTCCTCAGGTCAGTACGATTATAGTGATATCAGATTTATATAGATTTGTATTTTTTAGGTTTGGCTTCTGTTACATTAAACACATTTTTACACACTTTTTCTGCATCATCGAATTTTGAAGCCTAGTTTTTTTTTTTTTTTTCTTTTGTTCTTTTTTCCGGCCTACAGAATCCTGTAAGGGCTTTATTTTTGAGGGATGAGTTGTAGTTTTTATTGGTACAATTTGGGCTATGTAGTATTTTTTGAATACTTTCTATTCTACTTTTTGTGAGGCAGAATATAGAAGAAGCAGTGCGTCAGTAAGAGTACAGTGATACCACCTTTTATAGTATGCTTTTGTTTTTTTTTGCCACTTTTACCCAATAAAAACAATTTTATAGAAACAAAATCCTTTTTTTGCGTTGCTGTGTTCTAAAAGCCGTATCTTCTTTACTTTCTCACTGAAGGAGCTGTGTGGCAGCTTATTTTTTCCGGGATAAGATGACTTGTCAGCTCTATGATGAAAAGACATACCGTATATACTCGTGTATAAGCCGACCCGTGTATAAGCCGACCCCCCCCACTTTTGCCCCCCAAAACTGGGAAAACCTATTGACTCGCGTATAAGCCGAGGGTGGACAATGAAGCAGCTACCAGTACTGAAATCACTCGCTCTCGGCCGCACCAGGAACGCAACATGTCGCGTCCCTGGTGCGGACTAGAGTGTGTGATTTGTGCGCAGGCATCCGCCTGCGTACAGATCACATATTGCAATGAATGGGAGCGCACGGTCCTGTGCTGTCAAGCGCAGCACCGTGCGTCCCCATTCTAAACATAGGGGCTTGCACTGGCTGCGCTCACATGGTGATTCCCCAGCCACAGAATGCTGCGGAGGGGAACGCCAGTGTGACACCAGCCTACGGTAAGTATTCTGCTAATTCTATACCCTGCTTTCCCCTTTCCCTCACTAGTCTTCTTTCCCCTGCTCTATTACTACTGTAATTTCCCTGAGAATATATCTTTCCCCTGCTCTGCTCTTCTTTCCCTCACTATTGCTTTCCCTGCTCTATTACTGTATGCTAAACTTAAAATCCTATACTCTAATGGTGCCTCACCTCCTTCCTTAGACTGGGACAGTATGGCACCGTAATTAAAGTCCCCCCATACCAGAGATATCTACAGAGCCCCCATACCAGAGATATCTACAGAGCCCCCATACCTGCACACACAAAAGAAGTCCGCTGCGGCCAGACATTCACCTAATGCACAGTGCGGACTTCTTTTGTGTGTGCAGTGCTGTGGGGGACAGAGCGATGCAGCGGAGGGATCCGGCCGCCACATCGCTATTAACTTGTGTTACAGGCCGTGTGCAGGGAGGCGGTGACCCGGGGGACGTAACCTCAGACGATCCCTGTGTCTGCATCATGATATGAAGTCTTATAAAGAAAATTCATTACCGCCCGTCATCTCCAGGAGACATAGACACTAATCATCTCCAGAACTGAGCGATGCAGCGGAGGGATCCAAGCCGCGCATCGCTCGAGCAGGACGGAGCGATGCGGCGGAGGGATCCAAGCCGCGCATCGCTCGAGCAGGACGGAGCGATGCGGCGGAGGGATCCAAGCCGCGCATCGCTCGAGCAGGACGGAGCGATGCGGCGGAGGGATCCAACCGCACATCGCAAGAGCAGGAGGAAGGAGCGATGCGGCGGAAGGATCCAACCGCACATCGCAATAGCAGGGCGGAGGGATCCAGGCCACCACATCACAGCCCCAGCCAGCCCCAGCCGGCGCGATGATGCGGAGGTACCGTATTGACTGAAGGGCAGCAGCGGGGGCGAGGGTGCTTGTAGGGGGGGTTGTGTGGGTGTTTAGGAGACAGCTAGGGTGAGAAGCAATTGAAAGGCAGAAGTCAGTTAAGTTAGTGACTCGTGTATAAGCCGAGGGGGACTTTTTCAGCCCAAAAAAAGGGCTGAAAAAGTCGGCTTATACACGAGTATATACGGTAGTTTTTGATGATTTTTATTTAATTTTATTTTTTATGGTGTTCACTGAAGGAGTTCACTAGTATGAGTTTTATGGACTGGATTGTTCCGGATTCTGCAATAACACATATAGTTATGTCTACTTTTTTTAATTTATTTTTGTTTTTAAATTAATGGTATGATATTGTATTCACTTTTTTGGTTCTATATTTAGTTGTTTTTTTTTGTTTTGTTTTATTTCATTTTACATTTACATTAATTTACACATTTTTCTACACTTTTTTTTCACATCTCTGCTTAGTCCTTATGGGACATTTAACTTGTATATTGCAATACATTACACATTACACATTACAGTGTGACACTGACACAACGCCTGTTAGACCACGCTTCTGGCATGGTCTTAAAGCGAACCTGTCACCCCCCCTGGACATCAAAAGCTAAAATAGCCACCTTCTGCAGCACTAAGGCTGCATTCAGGGAAGGTGGCTATAGGCTTTTGATGCCCTATACATTGTGAAATATACACTTATATAAATGCTTACACCTAAGACGACCTAAGACCGGGAGGCGGGGTTTCGCGCTCCTCCGGCCCACCCCCTCTTGTCAATCCTGCTCGTCGCCTGCTGCTGCCTCCCCTCACACTGTAACATGAACGCGCGCCTCCGTTCTCCTCTATGGCGCCGCGCATGCGCTGTGCGCGCAGCCCGACTTCCTGGACACCCGATGCACAGCGCATGCGCGGCGCCATAGAGGAGAACGGAGGCGCGCGTTCATGTTACAGTGTGAGGGGAGGCAGCAGCAGGCGACGAGCAGGATTGACAAGAGGGGGCGGGCCGGAGGAGCGCGGAACCCCGCCTCCCCGTCTTAGGTCGTCTTATGTGTAAGCATTTATATAAGACCGGGAGGCGGGGTTTCGCGCTCCTCTGGCCCGCCCCCTCTTGTCAATCCTGCTCGTCGCCTGCTGCTGCCTCCCCTCACACTGTAACATGAACGCGCGCCTCCGTTCTCCTCTATGGCGCCGTGCATGCGCTGTGTGCGCAGCCCGACTTCCTGGACACCCGGTGCACAGCGCATGCGCGGCGCCATAGAGGAGAACGGAGGCGCACGTTCATGTTACAGTGTGAGGGGAGGCAGCAGCAGGCGACGAGCAGGATTGACAAGAGGGGGCGGGCTGGAGGAGCGCGAAACCCCGCCTCCCGGTCTTAGGTCGTCTTATGTGTAAGCATTTATATAAGTGTATATTTCACAATGTATAGGGCATCAAAAGCCTATAGCCACCTTCCCTGAATGCAGCCTTAGTGCTGCAGAAGGTGGCTATTTTAGCTTTTGATGTCCGGGGGGGGGGTGACAGGTTCGCTTTAAAGGCTGCTATAACTGGCAGACCTGGAGTTCATCATTTGATCTCTGGTTGCCATTGCAGCTTGAGCTCCTTCCTTTGAGCTCACACTCCTCTGCTTACTTCTATCATGTCCACCCCAGTCCAGGTCTGCCATCTGTAGCTCTGTGTTCTCTCCGCACCATCTGACTCTCCTTTGGTTCTGTCCATGTCCTCTTTGTTTCCATTGTTTCCTCCACCATCTCTTCACCAATTCTTGTCCTATTTTCCTGAGGCTCTATTGTCAATTACTAACTTGGCTCTATGTGTTAGTGCTCCCCTTCTCTTTTCGATTTTATTCTAATCCTGCTTTCTTCACATATCCTTTTACTCATTCTTAATCACTTTTTGAGCAGTTTTTCATTACTGATACTTCTAATGCTTAATTTCTGTATTTAGACACACACTTTATCAGCTCTGTGTTTTTTCTTTTACTCTGCACGCTCAGTGGGTGTTATCTTGGGCTTCTTGGTGCCCAATTAGGACTATAAACATCTCCATGCACCAGTTTTTGTTACCTGCTGGATATTTATACTTATTTATACTTATAAAGATGGCAGTACTGCATTAAAATGTATAGTGGATAATAAAGGACCTTGAAAGAATACCGCAGGAAGAGACTTCTCTCGAGCAGTGCAGATGATTTTTAAACCTGTTTTTATCCTGTTTTGTTAACTGTCAATTTCTGACAGCAGCATTTAAAGGCATTGGTTGTTGGTTCTCGTGTAGACCTGATTCCATCAGTCTTCTGCAACATAACAATGCACCAGTGCGTCACCATGGCAGCTGGTGGCCTAATGAAGGTTGCGCCCATTGCTGCTGTCTTTGTACTCCTCTGAAGCTTGGCCACAGGCAGAACTCCATAAGAAGTTTTTACTATATGCTGAAACACTGTGGTATCTCAGTGCATAGTATAGGCCAGTCATAGCAAATGTTTCTGAGACAAAGTGCTCAAACTGCAACCCAAAACCTAATTCCTTATAGCAAAGTGCCAATATGGCAATTTATCTTAAATTACTGCAGTGGCCATCACAAGCACTGCACAGGGGGGAGAGCCAGCAGCTGCCAACTCTCTTCCCTGTATAGTGCTTGCGGTGCTGACACCCTGGTGGTAAATTCTATTGTTTTTACAGTCAATATTTTTTTAAGTTTAGCTCTACAAAAATGATATTGTGACTCTAAATTTCAAAATTATATCTCCATAGAGTGCACCTTAAAATATAACTTTTAATAAATAATTGTTAAAAATTCCAATTGTGTGTGTATCCCTCACACTTAGTGTTCATATAGCACACCAGTCATATAGGGAGGGGGACTCAATCACTCACATATGCCCCGTCTCTTCTTCTGCCTATCAACAGAGTTTTCAACACCTAAATTGTATGGTGTCCCCGTTCCTCGATGACTCACCCTGGTGTCCCTATCACTCGCTCAGGGTTTGGTCATCCATCACACACTCTCTAAATCCTAAATGGGTCCATTTTTGGATACGGGTCTATCCCTTTTATGCACCATTTCTGTATCTGTTAACGAGATGTCGTCCAATTATTTATCTCTGAACTCTGGGTATACTTCAGATGTAATAGTAATGGGAGTATTACAAATTCTTATATCCCCCCACCCCCTCCCCTCTTTACATATGGAATATTGACAGAAATTGAGGTTACAGCGGCCCTATAACACTTGCACAATCACAGCATTATAAACAACCAGCTGTTTCTATATGGTAAATGGTCAATTGCCTATATCTATCCATATATGATGCAACCAGGAAAAAGTCTATATTGTACTAGAAGTAAGGTCCAATATAGACTTTTTCCTGGTTGCATCAATCCCCATATACACATACATAGACACACATGCACACTACCATATACACACACACACACACACACACACTACCATATATTCACACACACCCATATACACATACACAGCCCCATATATACACTCCCATATACACATGCATACACTCCCTTTCACACAGACACCCATATACACCTTATATACACCCATACCCCCATACATACTCCCATATACACACACACACACACACACCTAACATGGAGATAGTTAACTTTGCTGTTACTCAGAGCTTGTGTATGAAATTTCTCCCATATGGTGTGTAGAGCAACATCTCCGCAGTGCTGCACAATTTGTTCAGTGCTTCCTTCTCTCCCATTAGTGATGCAAAGCATGGCAGAAAGCAGGTAGCAGACATTGCAGGCACTAGTGATTGCTAATCCACCAATCAGACAGCAGAAACAATCACTAGAGCTTGCAATGTCTGCTACCTAGCTTGCAATGAATCGGGCAGACAGTGTGGGATCCCCGGGACTGGTGAGCAGAGGTTGGATTCTCCCCACAAAAAACACGTTCAGATGCTGATACTGGCCAGACAGAGAGAGGCCTGTGCGTGCTGCAGCGGCCCTTGTCAAGAGAGAACGCACACAGGACTCTGAGCTGGAATTTTACAGGGCCAGCGGCACATTTTGCAGTTAAGTGCCGCCGGACAGCGGGAGTTTTCCCGCCTTTCCCTATTGCCAGTCCGGACCTGGTCGGCATGACACCTTTTTTGGTGCATACTTTTGTCAAAAGACCTAGGTATTTCTTTTTTGAACTATAAGTAACAAGGAAGGAATCACAGGAACAATTGTACAACCTTCAGAATGCTGCAGAATGTGAGACCAGGACACAGGAAGATGTGAATATAAAAAATAATCATTGCGCCACACTGTTTTAAAAGAGCCTATCGAGATTACTATTACTCTTATGCTCACTCACCTTTTCTTGTTGTGCCAAATCTGCACAACAAGACTGTAGGCTCAATGGTGAGAGAGCAGCTGTAGATCCTCTCCCGTCGGCTCCTGATTCTAGGCTGACAACGTGATGGAACAACTTGCTTCTATCCGGATCCCATGACCGGTCGTGTGCTTTCCACGTTAGCAAGGTCCTTTCAACTAGAGCAGCTCGCAACCACCACACTCCCCATAGGGAGGCGAAAACCAGGGAAAATATAGAAAAGTGGTGTCAAGTTGCGGCGCTAAGGAAGGACACTGTGCAGGTAAAAGCTTCTGAAAGATTACCTCCTGATTTATTAGACAAAAATAGTTAGGATTCCTCCTGCCACAACATGTTTCAACGCCCAATGCGTCTTCCTCAAGTGGTCCACTTGAGGAAGACGCATTGGGCGTTGAAACATGTTGTGGCAGGAGGAATCCTAACTATTTTTGTCTAATAAATCAGGAGGTAATCTTTCAGAAGCTTTTACCTGCACAGTGTCCTTCCTTAGCGCCGCAACTTGAACACCACTTTTCTATATTTTCCCAGGACACAGGAAGAGTCTTAGTCTATGTGCGCTCTCTAAAAGTGTAGGTGCAGATTTTTGGAGACATTCTGCTTTTCTGCATAATTCTGAAGTTTTCACTATTGTTTCTGTGATTCCTTCCTTGTTACTTGTCCAAAAAAATAAATATGACTTTGTAAGTAGTTAAATTTGATTACATTCTCTAATGGTGCAGGACAGTGCTAGGGGATGAGCAGTGTAGTCAGGTAGGACCCGGCTATGGAGAACACACTGTGCTGAGGTTGGCCTGTACTAGGGAATGTGCACTATATATGGTGGATTCCCTGAGTGTTGGAGACCCTGGCATTATATACTATTATTAATAAACATATTTATTATAGGCACTTGTATTTTACTACAGTATTGTGTGATGAGCAGCAGAACACATTTTACCCTTTATGCCTCTTTTTTTTTTTCTACCTTGCTATAAGCTGGGGACATCTTGTGGCTGATTCCCTAATTGCAGTACTGCTTATTTGTTGATTTTCCAGATATGACCTGGGCTTCTTCCTATTGTCTACTCTCAGTCCTCTAAATCAAATCTGAGACTCTCAGGGCCACGTCACACACACACAGATAATTGTTCAGAGATTGTTCGCAGATCTCTGGGAAATCATGAACACATTGCTCCATTTTGTACACGGCCACAAAATGTAACAATGTGTCCATGATTTCACTGCAACCAGAGATCTGCGAACAATCTCTGCACAATTATCTGTGTGTGTAAACCGGCCTTTAGAGCTACGTCACATACACAGATAATTGTGCAGATATTGTTGGCAGATCTCTGGTTGCAGTGAAATCATGGACACATTGTTACATTTTGTGGCCGTGTATAAATGTAACAATGTGTCCATGATTTCACTGCACCAGAGATCTGCCAACAATATCTGCACAATTATCTGTGTGTGTGACGTGGCCCTTAGGTTGCGTTCACACACTGTGTATTTTTTGCATTTATGTAGCGCTATTTAGTGCAGTGCTTTTTAGCGCTGCGTAAATGCCGTGAAACGCAGCTCCGATCACATGTGCTGTCTTTTTGTAAAAAGAATGAACATGTAAAATGTTTGCTCTTTTTACTTACCTAGCCGCGCTCGCCCAGTGATGGGTCCTCTTCCTGTCACCGTAGGACCTGGCGCAGGACCTTAAACAGCACCATGTGACTGGGTGACGTCACCCGGTCACATGGTGCTTCTGGGTCCTAGAGTTCGCGCTCACTGTGGGCCAGCGGGGGCTCAGAAGACACCGGCGGTCACCGTGGGAGTGCAGCGAGGAAAGTATAAAGTGCTGGGGAGAAGTGCAGGCCATTCACACACAGAATGCTGCGTTCTGTGAGGATGCACTCTTGCTGCAGTTTTACACCAAAAGCACATCCTCACAAATACGCCATGTGTGAAAGTGGCCCTTGGCCCTGATCCCAGTGTCTGGTATGGGCTGTGGTGCTGACTTCCCTTTTACAGTGTGGCAGCCATTCCGAGAGCTCACTGACTAGCTGTCAACATGATGCCTGTGCCACAGCCGACACTGGCATTGGAAACTCAGGTTTTCACACAGGGACAGTGAGAAAAAAAAGATTTAAACTTATAATCTTAGCAGTCAGTCATTCCATTTTATACCGATTCCACCAAAATGGTCCCCGACCTCAACTCCATAGCCCTGTGTTAAACAAAAAACATTTATTAAATATTAAGTATAATATAGGGAAAACGAAATAACTAATTATCATATAGTTGAATAAAAGAAACAACAAATTCAAGCACTTGAAAAGAATAGAGACATTTTAACTAATGGTAGTGTATTAGAATAGGGAAAGCTATAGGGAAAGGGAGAAAGGAAAGGGGAGGGGGAAGGTGTAAAGGGAGAGGGAGAACACAATACTAAACTAATATAATAATAAAGGTAAGCAAACTAGAGAGAAAAAAAATTATCCTACAGCTAGCTGTCTGATTTAGAATAACTACAACTAATGACAAAATACTACAGGTTTATATATTACATGAATAGAATTGAAAGCCAGAGATATAAAATTATTTAATAAATTGGGTACAGTGGTTCAATGCAGTATGTGCTGTATATTATGAATTAGTATGTTCTATCTTTTATATCTTGAGTATTGTATCACAATAATCCTGATGGTCACATTGTACCACAATACATTTATCACTTAAACATGAACCATGAATGAGGTCGGAGTCTGAGGCAGAGTCTGTGTTTTGGCTTACCGACTCCACAGCCCTAGTATAATAGACTGCAGCTGGAAACTTACATTTTCTAAGGGTACCGTCACACCAGGACACCTCGCTGGAGATGGCGGCGACGCACGATGGCGCGCACATTTTTGGCGCCCACCAGCGTCGCCGTCGCGTGTTTACACTCACCGTTACCTCCAGTGACGCATCGACTATGTTACAGGTGCCGCTGGGGTGTACACAAACCCCAGCGGCGATCCTGTAATATGGGAGCCTATGGCTCCCATCGCCTGTAACATCGGCAATCGCCATTTTACATGGGGCGATGTGTACACATCGCCCTAGAGTGCTCGCCTGGTTTCAGAGCAGTGCTGCGAAACCAGGCGACCACTTTCAGCCGATTTTTTTTCAGCACCAAATCCCCTCTTTACACAGGGCGACTCGGTGGCGATGATGCCGCCGATAGGCCACGCCCCTGCATCGCCTACGAAATGCCCACCGATGTCACCTCGTGTGACGGTACCCTAAAAGTTACACCTTTTCAGGTTGAGAAGGTCAATATCTGCCAGATATGGGCTGTACAGGTCACACACAGTCTTTTGTAGACAACTACCAGCGCTTCTTTGGATTTAAAGCCTGAGTTGACACACAGCTGCCACACTGATTTTACTGTCGTTGGACGGCTTTTACTTGTGGGACTGCAGATTGCTTTTCTATTCAGTTTGACTTGGTTGCTGTGCTAGACATATGAGAACTTTTTTAGCATTCTGATCCTTTTTCTCCATAGGGCTTGACTGGTCAGAAGACAGTGGAGAAGACCAAGATGACTTGGATCAAGCGTCTCCTTACCAAGTCGCATGGTCATTCCGCGAAAGTCTCCAACATGACTGCAAAAAGTAAGCATTGTCCCTGTGTGTGTTCTGTTGTTCTTCACAGCTGATGTTGTCAGAAAGTAATACAATCAATGCAGCTGACTACAGTGACATACAGACGTTTGGGCACCCGTGGTCAAAATTACTGTTATTGGGAACAGCTAAGCAAGTTGAAGATGACATGATCTCTAAAGGTACCGTCACACGCGGCAATATTACTAGGCAATTTCACTGGCAATTTGCTGGTTGCAGTGAAATCATGGACACATTATTTTGTTGCCGTGTACAAATGGAACAATGTGTCCATGATTTCACTGCAACCAGCAAATTTCCAGTGAAATTGCCTAGCAATATTGCCGCGTGTGATGTTAGCTTAACAGGCTTAAAGTTAAACATGACACATTTCCTTTATATGTTAGACACAAAAAAACCCTTATATTATTTATATACTAGATTAATGCCCGATGCTATCGCGTCGGGAGAATGGTGATGTGATGTTGAGGATGTTTTGTGTGACAGTAAGAGCAGCACACCTTGAGATGGAGATGTGGTGAACAGCCATCCTGCCCATCTCTTTAGCTGTTCACAAAAACCCGTCCCTTTTGTAAAAGCTGCTGAAAAATATTATTTTCTATGCTGCTGGACCTTAACAGCCGGGTTCATATCACCAAATAAAAGTATTTGGATGATGCATATCTCCCTCTTATACTAAATGTGTGTTAATCTTCGATTTAGAAATATGTGTAAATGTATCACACCTATGTATTTATGTAGATAGGATATTTAGATAGTGACCCTCAAGAGGGACAGCATTACTGATGTATGTAAAGTGCTGCTGAATTAATAGTACTATATAAAAGAATTAAATATTATAATTATAACCTATGTTATATAGCTCTTTGCTATGTATGTAGTTGAAATCTATATATCTGTGGCTCTAATATTTTTTTTTTTTTTATGTTTTATTTTTTTGTATCTATATATCTGTTCGTTTCTATTTATGTATATGTGTATCTGACATATCTATGAAACAAGACTATTTATGTCTAATATATCTATCATCTTATCAAATCTCTATGTATTACATGTATTACACTACTTATAATATTATCTATATCAATGTTAAATACCGGTATTATTGATATGATATATCTATCTAGAAGTCCATTAGCGAAGAAGTTAAATTATTTTAAAGTAAAACATTTTTGTAAACAATATTTCGAGTAAATACTTTCGGACTATTAGGTATTAATTTTCCTTGAAGTGGTGTATCCACCACTTTGACCCTAAGGGTATGTGCCCACAGGAAGCGTTTGAGATCAGGTTTTACCATGGTTTTATGTAAATCTATGCTAATCTAATCCTGAGTTTTTGGTTTCCAGCAAAACCTATGTTATTAGGGAAAAGCTTTCACACACATTGGTTTTTGTTCTCTGGAGACAGTGTAAACACCACAGGATTTGCTGCATTTTTGTTTTCCAGCAAACCCTATGTGATTCTAGGATTAGCTGTCCCAACACATTGGTTTTTGTTTGGTGAAGAAAGTGGAAACACCTCAGGTTTTGCTGTGTTTTAGAAAGAATGAGCATGTCAATTCTTTGCTGAACTTTTGCTAAAGTGGAAACACCTGTGGTATTTCCATTCTCTGTAGAGAAAAAAAAAAACTGTGTGTGTGAGAGAGCTTTTCCCTGATCACATAGGTTTTGATGGAAACCAAAAACTCAGGATTAGATTAGCATTCCTGATGGTGTCGGTGAATTTAAAAATTCCACTGGGTAGTTTTCACATTCATCAGTTTCATCAGCATCGATAGAATCATCACTGGTATATACAGTATATTCGCCACTCAGTCAATGCATGACTTTAGAGTTCAAATAATCAACGTCATCATTTTTTGGACATAGTATGGCATGTGATGCAGCAGTATTTATGATTTTGTTGTTATTAACATCAATGCAAATATTGTCTCCAAAGATGTCGGTTACTATAGAGCCAGTGCAGAGCATGTCTTCAGGAATTTCAATGACATCATCTCCAAGATTGTATTCATTAGAGAGCTCACCATTTCCCAGTTTAAGCAACCAACTGCTGCATTGAGGATCAGTGGAGCGCATGTTGTTGAGCAGCGGCAGTCAAGTAAAAAGTTGCCAGTGTTGGGAATATTTAATACAGCTATCTACAGTATCTGTTCTTACTCCATGAGCAATGACTGGAAGGCATTGTCTAAAGTCTCCTCCAAGAACAATAACTCTATCTCCAGTGTTTTATGTTTCTGAGCCACATTTTTGTCATGATGTCCCGTAGAAGTCTATCGATCACATTCAATGCATGTTTTTGTACCATTGTGCACTCATCAACAATAAAAAGTTTTGTACTCTGCAAATGGTTTCCTGCATCTGTATCATTATCATTTTTAATCATGGAAATGGATGTTTCATTGATAGGTATTGGTATGCCATACAGAGAGTGGATAGATCGGCCTCCTTGTAGCAAGTTGGCCTCTATTCCTGTAGTGGCAGCAGGTGACACAATGTCTCCTTGTCCCCTTAGGTGATGTTTAAGTAGATGGTATAGGGAAGTTTTTCCACTGCCGCCAGGACCGTCAATAAAAAAGTACTTTGGTGTTAAACTGTTGTCTTGTAAAGCTTGAGTAATGAGATCGTAGACAAAACGTTGCTCCTGATTTAGTTTCTTTCATCTCCGCAGCTGTTCTTAACTCCTATGTCTTATCATACTGTGGTAGGAGTTGTGTTTTCTTTGCTGGCATGGTAAATTGAAATCAGCAAAAGTTTTTCCTTGAACTATGAGGACACCTTAGACATCTAGCATATCCTTCACAATTGACACACTCCTCAGAGTTGGAGTGGTATGCATGACAGTAGTCTTGTAGAAAGTGTTCCTTAAATTCATTCCACAACTCAAGTGGATTTGTGGGAGGGCCAAAAATACAGATGTAAGCAAACATGTCGCAAAGCTGTGCAGGCATGTTAAGAATGCAAGCATCTATTAAAGTATTTCTCCACACACTATCATCGAATAATAATCCTAGTGCTAAAGCAGCTTCTTTGAATGTTTGATGTGTAACTCCATTGACGGTTTTAATGCTGTCAAAACTGGTTGCACCTTTTACATGCAATAACAACAAACGTAAATGGTATTGTTCTTGGTCTTTGACACGAACAGTATAAATTCTTCCAATAACTGTGTGACCCTTCCCCCTCGTTTTCTACGTTCCCATGTGCCTTCTTTCCAAACATAGTATTCAGGAATTTTGCGATAGAAATAGTTATGTGCATGTAGGTCGATCTTATTAAGGTTAAAGTACGCCATAAGTGTTGAATTGGTATTGAGCTTTTGTTGGATGTTGGCATCAGAGTCATCTTCATGAAAATATAGTGGGTGAGAATGAGGCAGATGTACCGCTAGGCGAATGATGGTATGAGATTGTTTATGCATAGGATAAGCAAATATCTGCCACGCTGCTTCAGGAGCACTAACGTATCTGGAATCAACAAATTGGTTTGTTTCATCATGTTGGATGTTAGTTTGGGTAATTTCAAGATTGGCTTTATCATGTCCTTTGTAAACATATTTAAATAAATATTTTACACTTTGAATGGAAGCACATATTTCGACATTAATATGGCACTTGTATTTGGTGAGTAAAAAAGGGTTAAAAGGAACTACCCAGGAATTGTCAATCGTCTTAGACTGGTGTTCATATGTTGTGCCAACGGGTCTGCGGTAAATAGGATAGCCGTTCTTTGGTGTGATGGTAGATTGTTGAAATTGTTTAGGGAAACCTTTGCTACACTTTCCAAGATCCATACAGGGAGAATTCGGGTTGCGTTCTCCACAGGGACCATGAATCATGTGTTGAAGAACAATGCTATGGAGCTAAGGGTAGTAAGTAGCCAGGGGCAGACTGGCCCACCGGAGGATTGAGAGAATCCCCGGTGGGCCCCAAGACGTGTGGCCACGCTCCCCAGGCCCTGCCTCCATACTCCCCTGGGCCCTCCGGTCCGATAATTTCGCTAATCATATCGGCAGCACTGCCGATATGATTAGTGATGCCTGTGCCCCCTCTGCAGCGGCAAAGCAGGGAGAGCGATCTCCCTGCTCTGCCTGCTGCCGCCGCTGTGCCGCTCTAACTGCTGCCGACGTTTGCGCAGGACATCAGTCTCAGGGTGATGACGTCATCGCCTTGAGACTGCTACCCGTGTGCGCAGCGGGAGCCGGCGCTCAAGGCGCTGTAGAGGAGAGACCGCCCCTGGCAGCGGCTGCCTGCACCGTGGTGAGTATGGAATGCCTGGTGCTGCCGGGCCCCTGGTGGGGCCTGGTGCTGCCGGGCCCCCCTGGTGGTGCCGGGCCCCCCTAGTGGTGCCTGGTGGTGGCGGGCCCCATGGTGGTGCCTGGTGGTGCCTTGTGCTGCGTTGCCCCTGGTGGTGTCTGGTGCTGCCAGGCACCTGATGCTGCCGGGCCCCTGGTGGTGCCTGGTGCTGCTGGGCACTCTGGGTGCCTGGTGCTGCCGGACCCCTGGGTGCCTGGTGGTGCATTATGCTGCCAGACCCCTGGGTGCCTGGTGGTGCCGGGCCCCTGGTGGTGCCGGGCCCCTGGTGGTGCCTGGTGGTGCCTAATGGCGCCGGGCCCCCTAGTGGTGCCTAGTGGTGGCGGGCCCCATGGTGGTGCCTGGTGGTGCCTTGTGCTGAGTTGCCCCTGGTGGTGCCGGGCCCCTGGTGGTGCCTTGTGCTGCCGGGCCCCTGGTGGTGCCTGGTGCTGCCGGGCCCCTGGGTGTCTGGTGATGGTTGGTGCCGCTGGGCCCTAGTGGTGCCGGGCCCCTGGTGGTGCCTGGTGCTGCTGGGTGCCTTGTGGTGCCTGGTGCTGCTGGGTGCCTTGTGGTGCCTGGTGGTGCCTGGTGCTGCTGGGTGCCTTGTGGTGCCTGGTGCTGCCGGGCCCCTGGTGGTAGCTGGTGCTGGTCTGGTAGTGTCTGGTGCTGCCAGGCCCCTGGTGGTGCCTGGTGGTGCTGCCGGGTGCCTGGTACTGCAGGTTGCTGGAGACTGGGAGCTTCAGAGGACGAAGCTGCCGGGTGCCTGGTGCCAGAGACCGGCAGCCGCAGAGGAAGAAGCTGCCGGCTGCCTGATGCCGGAGACTGGGAGCCACAGAGGAAGAAGCTGCGTGGTGCCGGGAAGCAAGAAACCAGGAGCCGCAGAGGAAGAAGCTGCTGGGATCAGGAGTGTGGAGTCAGGTAAGGCGCTGTTACAGCCGAAGATAGCAGCCGTGGGGGACAGAGTGGGATAGATAGATGGATGGATGGATGGGGCGGCCTGGAAGAGGGGGCAGAATGCAGTGGATGGGGGAGGGGGGGTCGGCATGGAAAAGGGGGGTGAAAGGGACGGATGGATGGGGAAGAAGATACATGGATGAATGGGGAGAAGGTGCATGGATGGTTTGGTGGATGGGGGAAAAGATACATGGATGGATCGGGGTATAAAGGGAGAAGAAACATGGATGGATAGGGAGGAGAAACTACATTGAACGTGGGGGGAGAAGCTACATGTGTTACCTATACACACACTCTGACACTTTATACAGAGTTCATGCGTATAATGTCAGTGGTGATTATTGCATTACTTGTACACTGACACTGTATACTGAACTCCTGTGTATAATGTCACTGGTGATCACTGTATTACCTGTACACTGACCCAATATACAGAGCTTTTTTTACATTTCTGTTAAGTTAGTATTATATGTGGTGGCATTATGTGCTTTGGTCATGACATGACGGTATTTGTCCCTTGTATATGGTATTATTCGGTCACTATATGGTAGTAATATGTGGTCTCATGGTGTGGCAATATTTATACCTTGTATGTGGTAGTATTTGATCACTATGTGGTGGTATTATGTGCTTTCGTCATGGTGTGGTAGTATTTGTCTGGTATGTGGCATTATTTGGGCACTGTCGTGGTAGTATGTGATCTGGTCATGGTGTGGTGGTATTTCTGACTTCTATCTGGTAATATTGGTCTTGGTAGAATGGATTTTGGTCGGTCATTTGTTTTATCTGATATCAATAAGTGGAAACTATTTTATTTCCAATAGATATTAAATACCGTATATACTCGTGTATAAGCCGAGTTTTTCAGCCCAAAATTTGGGCTGAAAAGTCCCCCCTCGGCTTATACACTGGTCTATACGGTAGACCCGTGTGGTGGGGGCTGTGTGGTGGGGGCTGTGGAGGCTGGAGGAGGCGGGGGGGGGGGCTGCTGTATGAGCGGCCCCGTCACGTGGGGCCGCTCATTAAATATGCACTGCATCCCCCTGTCAATCAGCGGCAGGGGAAGCAGTGCATATGGCCCCCCAAAAGCTGGCACTGTCCCCCCTTGTAAGGGCCCCCCCCCCGGTGCTTATACATTACCATCCCGGTGTTCTGATCGGCGCCGCTCCTCGGTGCTTCTTCATCCTCCCGCGCTGGCTCCATCCGTGATCTCCGGCTGTCGCAGCGATGTGACGTCATCGCGCGACCACTGGAGAACTCAGAACCCGGATGCAGCCAGCGCGGGAGGATGAAGACGCAGCACGGAGGAGCAGCGCCGATCAGAACACCGGGATGGTAATGTATAAGCACCGGGGGGGGAGCACTTACAAGGGGGGACAGTGCCAGCTTGTGGGGGCTGTTGGTACCCCCTGGGGGCTGTTGGTACCCCCTGGGGGCTGTTGGTACCCCAGGGGGCTGCTGGGTACCCTCTGGGGGCTGTTGGTACCCCCAGGGGGCTGTTGGTACCCCCAGGGGGCTCTTGGTACCCCCAGGGGGCTGCTGGGTACCCCCAGGGGGCTGCTGGGTACCCCCTGGGGGCTGTTGGTACCCCCAGGGGGATGTTGATACCCCCAGGGGGCTGCTGGGTACCCCCAGGGGGCTGCTGGGTACCCCCAGGGGGCTGTTGGTACCCCCTGGGGGCTGTTGGTACCCCCTGGGGGCTGTTGGTACCCCCAGGGGGATGTTGGTACCCCCAGGGGGCTGCTGGGTACCCCAGGGGGCCACTGTATAACCCCTGGGGGGTGCTGTATAACCTCTGGGGGCTGCTGTATATACTGCTGAGGCCTGTATACCACTGGGGCTGCTGTATATACCACTGGGGCTGCTGTATATACCACTGGGGCTGCTGGGGCTCCTGTATACTACCACTGGGGCTGCTGGGGCTCCTGTATACTACCACTGGGGCTGCTATATACTACCACTGGGGCTGCTATATACTACCGCTGGGGCTGCTGTATACTACTGCTGGGGCTGCTATATACTACCACTGGGGCTGCTATATACTACCACTGCGGCTGCTGTATACTACCACTGGGGCTGCTGGGGATGCTATATACTACCATTGGGGCTGCTGTATACTACCACTGGGGAGGCCTGTATACCACTGGGGGGGGACCTGTATACCACACTGCTGGGGGCTGTATACCTGTGCTGGGGTCCACCCTCGGCTTATACACGAGTCAATAGGTTTTTCCAGATTTTTGGGGCAAAAGTAGGGGGGTCGGCTTATACACAGGTCGGCTTATACACGAGTATATACGGTACTTAGATGTTTAACCCCTCCCTGTCCTGTGACACAGCAGCAGAGATGCAGAGGTTTGCCAGAGAAAGCAAGTTGAGCATTTGGTGACTTCAGTATTTATAAGACAAAACCAGGAGTGAGTGAGAAATGCATAAAAAATTACCTCTGATTGCCTTACTCCGCCTTCACACCACGTTTTTTCCCCTGTCAGGCTGTGTCCGGTGCTTTGCAGGAGGCACCGGATACAGCCTGACAGGTCCGGACAAATAGAAGCGGAGGGTAATATGCCCTCCGGTCCTGTTTGTAGCCAGATTCTGCAGAGCGCAGCTTCAGGAGCTGTCCCCTACTGAAGTGATGCTGAACCTCTTCACAGGGGACGGCTTCTGGGGCTGAAGTTCAGCGGAGCTCACGCTGAACTGCAGCAGCCAGCGTCCGGGAACCTGACAGACTCTGTCAGGTCCGGCACGATCCGGTGCCCCATAGACTCTCATGTTAGGGGGTGCCGGATCATGCTGGAACCGGGAGAATCCGGTAGGATCTGGTTTGCTTAAATTTTTCGCCCCGGACACAAAAATGATGCAAGCTCCGTTTTAGTGTCCGTGGCAAAAATCGTTTGCAGCCTGATGCTGCTGGACAGGGACAAAACCGGATGGCAAATAGCTGCCATCCGGCCCTGTCCAGCACCATAGGGCTGCATTATGTCAAAATCGGGTCTGAGGCTGACAGATTCACATAGGACACCCCCGGACCTGATCACAACGTGGTGTGAAGTCGGCCTTACAAATACTGAGGTACAAAACTCACCAAATACTCAAAGCTCCACATTCTTCTGATGGTGCAGATTCCACCAATAAATAAGTGATCACCTTCCTAACCTGTGGACAGGGGCGGACTGGCCCAGGTGACAGGGAGGCATTTGCCCTCCAGGCCGGTGGTTTAGTCCTAGTTTAGAGCCGTCCCCTCAGTGAGAGCGGCCGTGCTGGACCCGGGACGCAGCAGGCAGGACGGGGGCGTCAGCGTGGAGGCTGACAGTGACCTGAGATTGGAGCGGTGGCAGCAGGCAGATGGCAGTTTAGTGAAGCAGCGCCAGCACCCACACGCTCTTCATTTGGCCTCTGTAGTGGCAGCACCCCCCAGCTGTTCAGTTGGCCTCCGGTTAGAAAAAGTCGACTGCCCCCCTAGGGCAAGATCTACCAGCCAGCCCCTGCCTGTACATTGCCGATAACTTGTTTTCACCAAAAAAAAATCCCTTTAATGCAAACTAGAGTAATGATACATCGCACTAATGGTGAGCGCACAGTGATGTGTAAGAGCCGCTTGTGTTTTACAGTCCACGCTACACTATAATAGGTATAACGGATTCTATTTGCATATAGCTGAAGAATGGGTGGGCCTGCGTGGGGGGCCCCTGGAGTCAATTTTCCTGGTGGGCCCCAGACACCCCAGTCCGTCGCTGTAAGTAGCATCTGGGATTTCAGCCCACACAATATTGTCTATGTCCTCCTCAGTCCTTAATTTAGACAGGCTATCAAGAATAATTAAACTGGAATCCCTCTTAAAAGACATTAGCAGTGGATTATTTGGAAACGTTACCGCAATAGTCCACGTCATTGAATTTCAAAAGCGTGGTCTCCCACACGCTTCTGAAATTCAATGACGTGGACCATCACGGTAACGTTTCCAAATAATCCACTGGTAATGTCTTTTAAGAGGGATTCCAGTTTAATTTTAAAGACGCATGCAACCAAGTCAGGTCTGTGTTCAACACGCTGCCATGGTTCTAAATGTGTAGTAATTTCATTCCACTTTGGATTACATGTCATGGTGATAAAAAGATCCAGTCGGCCATACTTAGTAACAATAGCCATAGCATCCTGGTAGCGCTGTTGCATGTTTCTGGGACTGCCATCAAAAGAAGATGGTAAAATGATGGTTTTTCCAATTGGGATGGCCTTTTGAATAGATTTTTTGAGTAAATGTTCTTAAAGTAGGCAGTAATCCTCCATTTTTAAATCTTTTTGGTGTTTTCGGATGTAATGTAAACGATTAGCCTCAATCTTGACATAAGCATCTACAAAGTATTGCTGTGTTAGCTTACCACCATTGAGGAGTGGATTAAAATAATTTCTGACTGATAACTTATAGCAATAGTATTGGAGTTGTGTAATCCTGCGTGAACTCTTTCCTTGTTGCTTGAGTCTATCATGCCGCCCTTGGTCTCCATAAGGGAAAAATATGGGATATAGGAGGGCATCCAAATTACTATGGAGAATGCTGATTTGTTGTGTCTCTATTGAATGGCGGCTCACCATTGTCATTTTGAAAGACGACAGTGACTTTACTGACAGTGGGATTATTGTAGCATCGAGGGTCTTGAGTACGATCTTGTTTAATAGCCATAGTGATGTTTGGCATGACAGTTCCGTTTTGTAGAGCTTTAATATGTTCTTGTTGTTCCACATCACATAACATGTGATAAGCTGCCACAAAAGGATTGATAGCTTGTATTTGAAGGGCAATAATGTTCATCATCAATGTAGGATGACATTTTTGATTTTCTGTACATTGTAAGCGTTGTTCGGTAGCGGTATCGAGAATGTAAAGTTGGGCAAATGCTGGGAGTTGGTCGTCAGAGGGATGTAATGTTCCCATTCGATGATAGATCTGGCCATGTATGCAGAAGCAGTATAGGCCATATCCAGGTGGATGTGAAATATTGGCACCCATGGAGGCAAAAGCAAAGGAACTATTAATGCTTCTAATATTGTCCATGAAATTTTTGCTATATTCACTTTGTCCTTTAAGCAAACGTGGAAAGACATCTGGATATTGTGGTTTGGGAACATAGACTTTACCCTTATGACAGCAGAGGGTAAAATTGTTATCAGGAGGTGTCTCATGGAGGAAATGCAAAGCCTGGCAATGTTGACATACATGGTTCATTGCACCACAGCTATTTTGTATACTAGTACGTTCATCATTACTGAATGCTTTAGCATGTAGTGGAAGAGCAGGTCCTAACGGTGCAGTGGGGCTTTTGTGCAGACCGAGGTATATAAGTCGTGTGGTGGTGAGTGTGATAAAAATGTAGACGTCGAAGGTGTAGGTTGTCGGCGTTGACGGCGAGCAGAGGCTGCTTGTGCTAATCTAATGGATTTAGACTTAGGGTACTTGTGTGTGAGGCGTTGTCGTTCATAAGCCTTCATGGTGGCAAGGCGATGCTCTTTTTCTTCACGAGTCTCATTAGCACGGCGGTTTCTTTGACGTAGTGACAAAGTATTTTTCCGCTGTGTGTCAGTGGCATACTTTTTGGGAGGAGTCATGTTGAGACTGGTAAGGGAGTATGAGAGCAGATAGTAGAGAGTGAGCGTGTTGAGAGTTATAAGGCGTTAGAGAAGGTGTCCTGCAGTTATGAGGACAGGATGTGTATGTACAGGTGGCGTAAATCAGAAGGGTAAGTTGTAAAGCAGTACTACATGATAGAGCTTATATACGTGGGCTAGTTCACTGCGTCTTAAGGTATGCTCAGCAGGAGTGAGGGCACTGAAGAGGTTAACTGAGGAGAATCTAGAAGCAATACAGTGCAGACGGAGTTAAATGTTCACTGCGTCTTAGGTATACTTAGCAGGTGTGAGGGCACTGAAGAGGTTAACTGAATAGACTGAGTAAGTGAAGAGAGCAGGAAGAGTTATGATGCAGCAGCAGGAGACATTGGCGAATGGCGGGCTGAAGTAAATCTTCAAAAAGCGCGGCATTTAAGATGGCATCCGGGAAGTCTCGCGAGACTTCCTGGACGCCATATTGGATCCAGTCCTCTGGCGGCAACATACATCGTCCAAGATGGCGTCTGGGAAGTCTCGTAAGACATTTTGGACGTCATCTGGGATCTTGCAAGAGTTCCCAGACGCCATTTTGGAGAAATCATGTCGAGACGGAGGAGTGGAGCCAACATGGTGGGGTTGACGGCGGGGAAGACGATGGGCTGGTGGTAAGTATGGCAGGCAGAGTGCATGGGGGTATGAGTGGGGGTATGAATGTGAAGGTGCTGAGCGAGGAGGGGGACGCAAGGATAGTGGAAGGGGGGGACAGGGGGACGTGTGTGTGTATGTGTGTGGACGTGGCAGCTGGGGGGGGTGTGATAAGTATAGTGTCTGAGGGTGTGTGGTGGAGTGGGGAGTGTGAACGGAGTGTGTGTGTGGGGCCGCAGCTTGTACCCGGCAACAGGCAGCCATATTGGAGCACCCAGTGCGGGTATACAGGCAACTTCAGTTAGGATGTGACGTACCATACCGTTACATCGTGACGAAAGTTGCCTTAGGGTTTTATTATAATAGATATATTACATTATACTACACAAAAAATATATATTATACATATACTACATTTATATTGTATTTTATTTAAGGTGTTTTTTTGTGTCTAACATACAAAGGAAATGTGTTATCTATAACATTATGCCTTTTAGAGATCATTTCAACTTGCTTAACTGTTCTCAATAACAGTAATTTTGACCAGTGCCTGAACTTTTGCATGCTACCATTTTGACCCAGCTATTAGAACTTCAGTATCCGCCATGTACAGTGCCTACAAGTAGTATTCAACCCCCTGCAGATTTAGCTGGTTTGATAAGATGCAAATAAGTTAGAGCCTTCAAACTGCAAACGAGAGTAGGATTTATTAACAGAAGCATAAATCTTACAAACCAAAAAGTTATGTTGCTCAGTTGAATTTTAATAAATTTTAAACATAAAGGTGTGGGTCAATTATTATTCAACCCCTAGGTTTAATATTTTGTGGAATAACCCTTGTTTGCAATTACAGCTTATAATCGTCTTTTATAAGACCTGATCAGGCCGGCACAGGTCTCTGGAGTTATCTTGGCCCACTCCTCCATGCAGATCTTCTCCAAGTTATCTAGGTTCTTTGGGTGTCTCATGTGGACTTTAATCTTGAGCTCCTTCCACAAGTTTTCAATTGGGTTAAGGTCAGGAGACTGATTAGGCCACTCCAACACCTTGATTTTTTCCCTCTTGAACCAGGCCTTGTTTTTCTTGGCTGTGTGCTTTGGGTCGTTGTCTTGTTGGAAGATGAAATTACGACCCATCTTAAGATCCTTGATGGAGGAGCGGAGGTTCTTGGCCAAAATCTCCAGGTAGGCTGTGCTATCCATCTTCCCATGGATGCGGACCAGATGGCCAGGCCCCTTGGCTGAGAAACAGCCCCACAGCATGATGCTGCCACCACCATGCTTGACTGTAGGGATGGTATTCTTGGGGTCGTATGCAGTGCCATCCAGTCTCCAAACGTCACGTGTGTGGTTGGCACCAAAGATTTCGATCTTGGTCTCATCAGACCATAGAACCTTGAACCAGTCTGTCTCAGAGTCCTCCAAGTGATCATGAGCAAACTGTAGACAAGCCTTGACATGACGCTTTGAAAGTAAAGGTACCTTACGGGCTCGTCTGGAATGGAGACCATTGCGGTGGAGTACGTTACTTATGGTATTGACTGAAACCAATGTCCCCACTGCCATGAGATCTTCCCGGAGCTCCTTCCTTCTTGTCCTTGGGTTAGCCTTGACTCTTCGGACAAGCCTGGCCTCGGCACGGGAGGAAACTTTCAAAGGCTGTCCAGGCCGTGGAAGGCTAATAGTAGTTCCATAAGCCTTCCACTTCCGGATGATGCTCCCAACAGTGGAGACAGGTAGGCCCAACTCCTTTGAAAGGGTTTTGTACCCGTTGCCAGCCTTGTGACCCTCCACGATCTTGTCTCTGATGGCCTTGGAATGCTCCTTTGTCTTTCCCATGTTGACCATATATGAGTGCTGTTCACAAGTTTGGGGAGGGTCTTAAATAGTCAGAAAAGGCTGGCAAAAGAGATAATTAATCCACACATGTGAAGCTCATTGTTATTTGTGCCTGAACTACTTCTTAATACTTTAGGGGGCCCAAACAGAATTCTGGTGGTTTGAGGGGTTGATTAATAAATGACCCTCTGAATTAACGTTTAACGCTTTAAAAAAAAAAAAAAAAAAAATTAAAAAAAGAAAAAAATTTTTGTGGCACTGCGTTTCCCACTTCCAGGATGATCTACAGTCCAAATGTCACAATGCCAAGTTAATTCCGCATGTGTCAACCAGCTAAATCTGCAGGGGGTTGAATACTACTTGTAGGCACTGTATATACTATATAGTGTCTCTTACACAAGTGAGTGCACAATTTTCAGTATTCTCTTTATACTATGTCTGGCATTATTTCCAGTCACTAAGTGCAGTGTAAGGGCCGCTTCACACGCTCAGATATCTGAAACGATATCTTTAGATAAGTCACGTGAGCGCTATCGTTTCGAGATCGCTCGTGCGATGTCACACGCATGGATCTCATTAACGATCTCTAATTTGGCATTGCGCCTGCGTCGATCCGCAGATCTTAGTGAACGATTTCATAAAGTGGCAGGAATAGAAATCTGAAGGAGATCATTTATCATAGTGTCACACTGTCCGATGCTGCAGTTTGCTGCAGCGTTAATTGGACGATGAATGATCGATTTGAGCTCAGGACCTCAAATTTGTCATTAACGATCTAACGATTTTTTTCTTCAGATATCTGATGTTTACACGCAACGATTCAAAAACGATATAATTTGAACGATCCGAAAAGCGTGACATTTCAACGATATCTGAGCGTGTGAAGCGGCCCTAAGGTTTTAGAATAGAACAGCTTGGGGTCACTTTTCTCATAACAGTCTTGTTAGGTTTGCACCCATTGTGTTCTATGTCAGTTTATGCTTACCTTTGCCTTGTGGTTCCAGGTATGATGCAGAGGTTGCACAGAGCAGGAGCTCCAGGGTTGCACAACTTTGCACTTATTTTCAACAAAAATATAAGCACCTCTGCCGCCTGGAGCGAGCAGAATCCTGTCAGCGGAAATACCGCCACACATTCCGGAAAGCATTGCTGAAAGCCGCTCTCAGAGATCCCGAGTCTGCTGGGCAGTTAATGCAAGAATGGCGGAAAGTTGCACGCATGAGGTCCAGGTAAGGAGTCCCATCAGAAGTTATAGGAAACGGCTGTATCATACTACAGAAATATGGAAGTACACGTGTGTGATTGAGGAAAATGCAAGCGGGCAGTGACAACCTGCAATCAGTATGTGGGGAGGCAGAAGGTGCAGTGCAGGAAAAGATGATACCATTTAGTAAATTCACAAATGGTAAGTTTTGTGGGTGCATTTTACATCTCCTAAAACAACCCCAAAGTGACATAGAAATGTAATATTCAGTGAGGAGTGGTTAGTAAAGTTCCTAGGACTTTTCTAAATTTCTGTCACCATTTCTTGAGCTTCTCTTCTTTCTTTCTGGGTCTCCCTCTGCTCTGGGAATGGCCCACACTGAGCACATTAGGCAGCTTTGTCTCTATCGATTCCAGATCACTTTGCTAGTAACTACCTGCGAGTGACCGTCCAGCCTGTGAAGGTTGGCATATTAGCTGTCATCTACTCTCTAATCAGGAAGCCGATATACACACTGCTCACTAAAAAACAAAAGATTTTATACTTAAATCACACATCTCTGAATGAAAGATTCAAGTCTTCCCTTAGTGATAAAAATTGTGTAATTTGCTGAAAACTAATTGATATTGTCAATGAAAACCAATAGCACCAACTTCTTAGGGTCAGAATCCTGAAACGCAACTTAAAAAGTGAAATCACAGGCAGATGAGGTTTGTGTGAATTTCACTCTGGCATCTATTAATGTGTGCACCCCTGCATCGGTTAGTCATGCTCCTGATGAGGCGGCTGATGGCGTCCTGTGTGATCTCCTCATAGACCAGGCTTAGGGCACTAGTCTGTGACCCAGCTTGTTGGGTACACTGTATCAAAGGCACTGATACGTAAAGTCTCATTTGTTTGAAAGTGTATACAGGTTTGAAGAACTTGAGGGCTTATCGGTGCCATTAATGCCTTTATGATCCAGGATGTGGTCAGGCAATGTCCTGTACCAGGAGGAACCCAGTGCCTACTGCACCAGTGTAAAGTCTGACAATGGCTCTGTGGATGTCATTCCGGTACCTAACAGCAGTCAGTGTACCATTTAGTAACGTGGAGATTTGTGCAGCCCTGCAAACATATGGGCTACCAGAGCATCACCTACCCCCTGCCGAACCGGTGGTGCCGGATGATGTTATAGTCAGCATGATGTTCACCATGGCATCTTCTGACTTTCATATTTGTCAGTTGTGCTGAGTGTAGTCCTGCTTTTATCTGTGAAGAGAATGAGGCTCTGACGGTGGACCTTCCATCTGGTTGTTATTTTGCTCATCTGTGAGTAGAGGTTCACTACAGGGTGCCAGCCCTTTGTCGCCCCCAGTGACAGTATGGTCAGAAACTTACACCCCAGTATCCAGCTGAAGATTCATCACACAAAACAGCAGCTGTACTGTGCCTTTCTGTGGCCCTATCTAAAAACATTAGGTAGACAAGGGTGCAATGGGTCTTATTTGTTTTGAGTGACATGGTATAAAAAGGTCATAGGCTGCTCACCTGGTTCGGTTGTGAAACCCACAAAACCCGCCTATGAGACAGCTGCCGCAGGATCCATCACCTCAGCTGGAGTCACGAGATACCAAAAAGGACAAAAGATTTGATCCGCGCTGTTGTATTCAATGACAGACAATATCACAGACGTCTGTCATTGCATACAGCAACGTGGATCAAATCTTTTGTCCTTTTTGGTACTTCTGTGGCCGTTTGGTCTTTCTCATGTAGCAGTCATTTTCTTGGTATTTGCCATGCTCTTGAGACTGTGCTGAGAGACAGAGCAAACCTTCTTGGGATGACACATGTAGACTAGGGATGGGCGAGTCTACTCGCTAGGACTCGGGACTCGGCGATTCTGAAGGTACTCGCAGGACTCGTTACTCGGCGAATCTCCCAGCTTGGACTCGCACAGTGACGAGTCCAATGGAATTCAATGGCAATAAGCTTGACTCGTCACAGATACCCGCTGTCAGCAGCGAGTCTGAGCGAGTCTACGATTCCGAGTCCTACGAGTCTACGAATCCGAGTCCTGTATACTGTATTCGGGATTCGGACTGTGGAATACAGAATCTGTTATGTTGCGAGTCAGCACAGCGTGCGTGTTAGGTCAGAAAACTTGTGAAGATAGCCAATCATAGTCAGTAATGGCATAGCAAAGTTGGTTGTGTCAGGACTATGATTGGCTGCTGTCCATCGTCATGCCTATGTCATCTATGACAGGCAAGGCAGTATATAAGGCTTGTCCCCGCCATTTTGGGCACATTCCTGAGACGATCTGACCTAGTATAGGGAGAGAGAGATATATGCTGGAGCAGATCAGGGATTGTCAGTGTAGGGAAGATTCCTTATATTAACCCAAAAAGCTCTTCTGAGAGCTAGGAGGAGGACGGAGTAGTGCTGTGTAGGCAGGCAGGCAGGGAGGGAAGGAAGGAGAAGCCTTAGTGCACACAGGACGGACCTCATAGCTTAGCTTACTCACTCAGCTTTGCTAACAGCTGCAGTCAGAGGCTTAGCTGAGGTGCTGTTTCATTTTTGTTTTTGCACCAGATCGATTTTTGTTCCTAATAAGCCATAGAGCGTTATTTTTTCTGTGGCAGACCAGTGCGTTGCTGCTAGCACGTACTCCACCTTAGGGAGTGTAGTGTGCGGCTTCACTGCCAAGTGTGACAGCGCACACTTACCCCGCCAGCAAGTGACGCATTCAGCTAACCTAACAACATCTCGGTGGCTGTGCGCACTTGAAACTAATTTTTTTAGGGAGTGTAGTGTGCGGCTTCACTGCCAAGTGTGACAGCGCACACTTACCCCGCCAGCAAGTGACGCATTCAGCTAACCTAACCACATCTCGGTGGCTGTGCGCACTTGAAACTAATTTTTTTAGGGAGTGTAGTGTGCGGCTTCACTGCCAAGTGTGACAGCGCACACTTACCCCGCCAGCAAGTGACGCATTCAGCTAACCTAACCACATCTCGGTGGCTGTGCGCACTTGAAACTAATTTTTTTAGGGAGTGTAGTGTGCGGCTTCACTGCCAAGTGTGACAGCGCACACTTACCCCGCCAGCAAGTGACGCATTCAGCTAACCTAACCACATCTCGGTGGCTGTGCGCACTTGAAACTAATTTTTTTAGGGAGTGTAGTGTGCGGCTTCACTGCCAAGTGTGACAGCGCACACTTACCCCGCCAGCAAGTGACGCATTCAGCTAACCTAACCACATCTCGGTGGCTGTGCGCACTTGAAACTAATTTTTTTAGGGAGTGTAGTGTGCGGCTTCACTGCCAAGTGTGACAGCGCACACTTACCCCGCCAGCAAGTGACGCATTCAGCTAACCTAACCACATCTCGGTGGCTGTGCGCACTTGAAACTAATTTTTTTAGGGAGTGTAGTGTGCGGCTTCACTGCCAAGTGTGACAGCGCACACTTACCCCGCCAGCAAGTGACGCATTCAGCTAACCTAACCACATCTCGGTGGCTGTGCGCACTTGAAACTAATTTTTTTAGGGAGTGTAGTGTGCGGCTTCACTGCCAAGTGTGACAGCGCACACTTACCCCGCCAGCAAGTGACGCATTCAGCTAACCTAACCACATCTCGGTGGCTGTGCGCACTTGAAACTAATTTTTTTAGGGAGTGTAGTGTGCGGCTTCACTGCCAAGTGTGACAGCGCACACTTACCCCGCCAGCAAGTGACGCATTCAGCTAACCTAACCACATCTCGGTGGCTGTGCGCACTTGAAACTAATTTTTTTAGGGAGTGTAGTGTGCGGCTTCACTGCCAAGTGTGACAGCGCACACTTACCCCGCCAGCAAGTGACGCATTCAGCTAACCTAACCACATCTCGGTGGCTGTGCGCACTTGAAACTAATTTTTTTAGGGAGTGTAGTGTGCGGCTTCACTGCCAAGTGTGACAGCGCACACTTACCCCGCCAGCAAGTGACGCATTCAGCTAACCTAACCACATCTCGGTGGCTGTGCGCACTTGAAACTAATTTTTTTAGGGAGTGTAGTGTGCGGCTTCACTGCCAAGTGTGACAGCGCACACTTACCCCGCCAGCAAGTGACGCATTCAGCTAACCTAACCACATCTGGGTGGCTGTGCGCACTTGAAACTAATTTTTTTAGGGAGTGTAGTGTGCGGCTTCACTGCCAAGTGTGACAGCGCACACTTACCCCGCCAGCAAGTGACGCATTCAGCTAACCTAACCACATCTCGGTGGCTGTGCGCACTTGAAACTAATTTTTTTAGGGAGTGTAGTGTGCGGCTTCACTGCCAAGTGTGACAGCGCACACTTACCCCGCCAGCAAGTGACGCATTCAGCTAGCCTAACCACATCTCGGTGGCTGTGCGCACTTGAAACTAATTTTTTTAGGGAGTGTAGTGTGCGGCTTCACTGCCAAGTGTGACAGCGCACACTTACCCCGCCAGCAAGTGACGCATACAGCAACACCTAACTCCAACTTGGTGACTGTGCATTCATCTACAATGTCTCAAAAAAAACAATTACCAAAAAGGATGTTGCAAAGGGACAGGGACGAGCTCGTGGCCGCAGCAGTCTTGCCCAAGAAGGCACTGGTACAAGTACACAGCCTAGGATTGATAGAACGTCCTTTTTTCTACCTAGAAATCCCAGTACTCAAAGAAAACGTGTGTTGAGGCCGGATGAGCATGACAAGATAACATCTTGGATGGCTCAGACGCCCTCGACCACTGGTTCTTGCAGTACGCAATCATCCGTGGCAAGACATTCTAGTGTCGCTACAGACAATGCAGCGCCATCCAATCCTCAAAGTCGTCATATTGCCTCAACCCATCGGCAGCCAGAGGAAAATTTGAATATGGACCTTGGTCACTCGGATGACTTATTCGGTTCTTATCAAGGGGTTTCTTTGTCACTGCCTGACGAGATACTTGAAGTAGACGAAATGTCTACTCATGGCCAAAGTTTGGAAGTAGCGCGTCCTGAGGAAAGACACTTTCACGAAATGCAAACAGTATCTCAGGAGGTGGATGATGATGAGGATGATGAGACACACATCTCATCTGGCCAGCCTGCTCAGTCAGTTTATCCAGAATCCTTTGAACTGGAAGGGGTGGATGATGACACCACAGATCCTACCTGGATTGCTGAATTGCATAGCCAAGAGAGCAGCCAGGAGGACGAAAGTGGCTATGTACCACTGGCAAAATCACAAAGGCGTACTGTCTCCAGAACACAAACTGTGAGAACAGTTGCCCAAATAGCGTCAACTGTGGCACAAACTGTGCCAACTGTTGCACAAACTGCAAACACAGTTGCCCAAAATGTGTCCACAGTTGGTGTTGAACAGAGTCATCCTCCTCTTCCTCCAATTAAAAATAAAGGACGAACAGCCAGTGTGTGGAAATTTTTTAAGGATAGCCCAACATTACCAAATATGGTTATCTGTAAGATGTGCCAGGCAAGGCTTAGCAGAGGCACGGTAAAAGGAAACCAGAGCACCAGCAGTATGCGCAAGCATATGTCTCTTAAGCACCCAATTCAGTGGGCACCCTATCAGGGTTCAAAATCAGTGCCTTCTGATCCAAACACTTCCAGGCCACCTCAGATACATCCTTCACCAGCAAGTGTTCAGGCTTCAGCTCCTGCTCAAGCGTACTCCTCCCAAGGTGCTTTACAAGACAGACATGACAGTAGTCAATCCTCTTGTCAGTCTGGTCCAAACGTGCAGTTGTCAGTGCCACAGCTGTATGAAAGACAGCGGAAGTTCCAACCGACACACCCATATTCCAAAAAGTGACAGCGAAAATAGCCAAGTTGTTAGCTGTGGAAATGCTGCCGTTTAGGCTTGTGGGTACAGAGTCTTTTCGGGAGTTGATGGCTGAGGCAGCACCACGATACTCTGTACCCAGCCGGTACTTTTTCTCACGTAGTGCCGTTCCCGCCTTACACCAGCACGTGGTTAACAACTTAAAACGTGCTTTAACAAATGCTGTCACCGCCAAAGTCCACCTAACTACGGACACGTGGACAAGTAGTTGTGGACAGGGCAGATACATTTCACTAACGGCTCACTGGATCAACCTGGTGGAGAGTGTCCCAACTTCTAAAACTGTACCATCTGACATACTTCCAACTCCACGAATAGCGGGCCCAACATCATTCCGGGTGTCTGCCTCCTCATATATGTCCAGTGCCCAATCTGCTTCTGCCACTTCCTTGTCCACTGCTGAGCCTCAAGCACCATCACGTCCGAGTTGGGAGCTTTGCAGTACTGCTTCTGCAAGGCGACAACAGGCTCTTCTGAAGCTTATCTGCCTAGGTGACACACGTCACACTGCAACAGAGTTGTGGAAAGGTCTCAAGCAACAGACCGATGAGTGGCTGGCCCCACTGGAACTACAACCAGGTCTAGTTGTGAGCGATAATGGTGCAAACCTTGTGGCGGCAATAAAGCACGGTAAACTTGTACATGTGCCTTGCATGGCTCATGTCCTGAACCTGGTAGTTCAGAAATTCCTCAAAATATACCCAGAGTTATCTGAGCTACTGGATAAGGTGAGGCGAATTTGCGCCCACTTTAGACATTCGTCCACAGCAGCTGCAAGTCTTTCTGCCCTTCAAATCCAATTTAACTTGCCGAAACACAGGCTAATTTGCGACATGCCTACGCGATGGAACTCCACCTTCCATATGCTGGCAAGGTTTAATGAGCAGCAGAAGGCAATAGCGGAATTTCAGCTGCAACATGCCCGTCAACCTGGAAGTCATACCACACACATCGGTACTTTCGAGTGGGTCTGGATCGCTGACCTTTGCGAGTTGCTGGATAACTTCGAATACTGTACCAAACTCGTCAGTGGGGATCAGTCGATTATAAGTCTCACCATCCCCATGCTCTGCCTGCTCCAAGAATCCCTATTGAATCTCAAAACAGATGCTTTGAGAGCACAGCGGATGGCTATGGAGCCAGAATTGAACATCGCTGATCCTAGCCACCCTAGCCAATATCAGCAGGCTACATTGGTTCAGGAAGATGTTGATGAGGGTGATGATGAAGAAATTTATTTTTCTCTGGTACTGATGTGAACCCTGATGGGACTCCCAACCCTACGTTTATGTCGGTACAGCATGGGTGGGCTGAAGAGGAGGAGGCGGACACCGATTTAGAGGCCACGACGCGTAGTGATCTTCATTCTGTTGTAACCGAGGAGATGAGTCTTTGCAGCTTAGCACACATGGCTGAAGTAATGTGTCAATGTGTCTCCAAAGATCCACGCGTCATACACATCTATGACAGCGACCTCTACTGGTTGTCAACGTTTTTGGACCCACGGTACAAAGACAAATTTCAGTCGCTGCTGTCGCACTCATCCAGGGGCTTAACGATGGATCATGTAAAGAGGGTTCTTCTTGATATTTTGCTGGCAATATCACCGTCTGAATCCGCTATACATCGAAGAACCAGCTCTTTCCAACAGCAGCCTTTGGTTGGGACACAAACGCCATCAATGACAAGAAGAGGTGGGGGTAAGATGTCCGCCAACTGGGCGATGTTCAACAGACCTTCCAATCAAGAACGTAATTTGACTACGGTGACCTTGAGTAGGAGACAACAATTCTCCAACATGGTGCAGCAGTATCTCAGTGACAGTACCAGCTTCCTAACCGACCCTTCTGTACCCTTTAATTACTGGGTTTCCAAGCTGCACACTTGGACTGAGCTGTCATTGTATGCCTTGGAGGTGCTGGCATGCCCAGCTGCTAGTGTGACATCAGAGCGTGTTTTCAGTGCCGCTGGGGGTATAGTCACTGATAGAAGGTCCCGCCTCACCACAGAAAATGCCGACAGGCTCACTCTAATTAAATTCAACAAGGATTGGATATCATCACAGTTCCTAAGCCCTCCTGACGACAGTACACAATCCTAGATTAACCTAATCATAATTTATATGATTGGGATATTGCGCTGTTAACAATATGCCCATTTTGGACAGGAATTAATGACAAGTCCCGTAGCTCTGTTGATTTCATTCGGCACCCAGTCCAAGCAATAATATGCAATGGGCCAAGCGCCCTGCTTTATGTAAAAAAATACGTTATTAAGCCCTTTGGGCTAATTTTTTGAGGCACCAAGCCTACGACTGCATAGTTGGCCTTGCTTCTTCTATGCTCCGAGTCCAAGCAATAATATGCAATGGGCCAAGCGCCCTGCTTTATGTAAAAAAATACGTTATTAAGCCCTTTGGGCTAATTTTTTGAGGCACCAAGCCTACGACTGCATAGTTGGCCTTGCTTCTTCTATGCTCCTAGTCCAAGCAATAATATGCAATGGGCCAAGCGCCCTGCTTTATTTAAAAATATACTTTATTAAGCCCTTTGGGCTAATTTTTTGAGGCACCAAGCCTACCACTGCATAGTTGGCCTTGCTTCTTCTATGCTCCTAGTCCAAGCAATAATATGCAATGGGCCAAGCGCCCTGCTTTATTTAAAAATATACTTTATTAAGCCCTTTGGGCTAATTTTTTGAGGCACCAAGCCTACGACTGCATAGTTGGCCTTGCTTCTTCTATGCTCCGAGTCCAAGCAATAATATGCAATGGGCCAAGCGCCCTGCTTTATGTAAAAAAATACGTTATTAAGCCCTTTGGGCTAATTTTTTGAGGCACCAAGCCTACGACTGCATAGTTGGCCTTGCTTCTTCTATGCTCCGAGTCCAAGCAATAATATGCAATGGGCCAAGCGCCCTGCTTTATGTAAAAAAATACGTTATTAAGCCCTTTGGGCTAATTTTTTGAGGCACCAAGCCTACCACTGCATAGTTGGCCTTGCTTCTTCTATGCTCCTAGTCCAAGCAATAATATGCAATGGGCCAAGCGCCCTGCTTTATTTAAAAATATACTTTATTAAGCCCTTTGGGCTAATTTTTTGAGGCACCAAGCCTACGACTGCATAGTTGGCCTTGCTTCTTCTATGCTCCGAGTCCAAGCAATAATATGCAATGGGCCAAGCGCCCTGCTTTATGTAAAAAAATACGTTATTAAGCCCTTTGGGCTAATTTTTTGAGGCACCAAGCCTACCACTGCATAGTTGGCCTTGCTTCTTCTATGCTCCTAGTCCAAGCAATAATATGCAATGGCCAAGCGCCCTGCTTTATTTAAAAATATACTTTATTAAGCCCTTTGGGCTAATTTTTTGAGGCACCAAGCCTACGACTGCATAGTTGGCCTTGCTTCTTCTATGCTCCGAGTCCAAGCAATAATATGCAATGGGCCAAGGGCCCTGCTTTATTTAAAAATATACTTTATTAAGCCCTTTGGGCTAATTTTTTGAGGCACCAAGCCTACCACTGCATAGTTGGCCTTGCTTCTTCTATGCTCCTAGTCCAAGCAATAATATGCAATGGGCCAAGCGCCCTGCTTTATTTAAAAATAAACTTTATTAAGCCCTTTGGGCTAATTTTTTGAGCCACACAGGCTAACAAGCTTATCATGGTTTGGGAGACACCCTGGCTAACAAGCTTTGTATGGCCCTTAGACCTACATGTATACCAAAAATGGGAAACAGCCCCTTGGGCTAATTTTTCGAGCCACACAGGCTAACAAGCTTATCATGGTTTGGGAGACACCCTGGCTAAGAAGCTTTGTATGGCCCTTAGACGTACATTTATACCAAAAATGGGAAACAGCCCCTTGGGCTAATTTTTTGAGCCACACAGGCTAACAAGCTTATCATGGTTTGGGAGACACCCTGGCTAACAAGCTTTGTATGGCCCTTAGACCTACATGTATACCAAAAATGGGAAACAGGCCCTTGGGCTAATTTTTTCAGGCACCAATCCTATGCCTGCATCGTGGGCGTTGCTTGGACTATCATCCTGCTGGAGCCTGTTGAAGGGTCCCACTGTACGCTCCATACAGACGCGATGTGTAGCATGTAGACGTCCCAGCCTCTCACATGTGTGTTCATAGTCTTGTTGCCATAGCGAGGCATAAAGTAACCCCACAAACACAGGCACTGTTTGTCATCAACAGTTGTATGTGGAGTCATGATTTGACACTTAGTAACCAAGGTGACTTCATGCGCCATGCGGGCCGTAAAGTACTTGCTAATGATGCTCTCTCCCCTGTCCACCACGCCAACTGTCTCGGGGTAATCCTTGACTCCTCCCTCTCCTTCAAGCCCCACCTCTAGTCCCTAACCAAGTCCCTGTGACTCCAACTCAAAAATATTTAACCAATTCGGTCGTTCCTCAATCCTGACTCTGCTGAAACACTCATAAATGCCCTCATCATCTCCCGCCTTGACTACTGCAACCTCCTTCGCATAGGTCTCCCTGCCAACTCTCTTGCAACTCTCCAATCTATACTAAACTCTCCTGCCCGGCTAATCCATCTGTCCTCACGCTACTCCCCTACATACCCCCTCTGCCAAGCCGTTCACTGGCCCCTACGGCCCACAGAGAGCTCACTTTAAAACACTGACCATGACATTCAAAGCCTTACACAACCTATCCCCACCATACATCTCCGACATGATCTCCCGATACCATCCCTCACGCAACCTGCGTTCATCCCAAGAAGTTGTCCTACAGTCCACCCTCATCTCCTCTTCCCACAACCGCATACAGGATTTCTCCCGGTCATCCGCCATGCTATGGAACTCCCTGCCCCACCTCATCAGTCAGTCGCCTACCCTCTGAACCTTAAAGATACTTATAAAGACTCACCTCTTCCGACAGGCCTACAACCTGCCATGAGACCCCGCTACACGCCCCACGACCGACACCTTCCCCACCCTATTGTATCCCCACCCACCCCTCGTAGAATGTGAGCCCACGCGTACAGGGTCCTCTACTATTGTACCTGTATGACCTTATTGTCTATGTTTATTGTACTTGTCCTTCTCTACCTTTTCCTCATGTACAGCGCCATGGAACCTATGGCCGCTATATAAATAAAATAATTATAATAATTATGATGACTTGAAGCCCAACCAAAAAAAAAACTCCACATTCATTCCTTGAAAAAAAGACAGACACAAAGCTTGTTTTTAAAACGGTGGACGGTGTTTAAAAAAAAAAAATGGCAGCACTGTTTGGACATTCCAACAAATACTACCTTTAATTAAGGTAACTACAAATAAATGGAGCCCTACAGGTCCTGGTAGCTGGGCTGTCCGTCCTGCAAAAGGTCAAGGGCCCCACGGATGGCCTGGCCGAACCCTTCAGGGTGGATCATCTGAACAGGTCTAGGGAACGGTGGTAGGTCCCTGTTCGCTGGCCACTGGCAGTGAGGCAAAGCCCTGTGGGGTGGGACTTGGCTGTCCCGTGTTGTGGGCCTGCCCAGCCTGGTAGAGTTTATTTTCCAGCCATCCAAATACTGGAACACATCACCGGGTCGTTTCCTGGCTGACAGGCTTCCAGCACTATCTGTAATGCTGACCTTGCCCGCAGTAGCCTGTCAAATGGAATATTATCCATGAATGGTATAATACTGCGGGCAAAGTCAGCATTACTTTGTTGCACACTTAATTGTGCAGACCCCGGGATGGGACCATAAGCTGGGCCTGCCGCTGGTGGTGCTGGCCCTGCCGCTGGTGGTGGCGGTGGTGGTGCTGGCCCTGCCGCTGGTGGTGGCGGTGGTGGTGCTGGCCCTGCCGCTGGTGGTGGCGGTGGTGGTGCTGGCCCTGCCGCTGGTGGGGGCGGTGGTGGTGCGGACCCTGCCGCTGGTGGCGGTGGTGGTGGGTGGTGGCGGGGACGGCGGTGGTGGTGTTGATGGGCCTGCCGCTGGTGGCGGCGGTGGTGGTGCTGGCCCGGCCGCTGGTGGCGGCGGTGGTGGTGCTGGCCCTGGCGATGGTGGTGGTGGTGGTGGCGGCGGCGGCGACGGCGGTGGTGGTGGTGGCGCCGGCCGTGGTGGTGGTGGTGGGTGTTCTCCACGCCGCCTTCTGTTTGGCGGTGGAGGGTTCACAGCACGCCGCCCTCTGTAGTAAGCTTCTCTGTGGGTAAAGTAAAAAAAAATTTGGTGAATGCATTGCATTTGGAAACAAAAACATAGGTCAAACATTAAGTTGCACGCTTTTTAGACTCTGTGTATCTGTGTATTATTAATCAGATATTTGTTATTATTATGAAAGAATAACCAACTGTACATAACATAAAGGAATACGTGACTTTCTTTGCTAATTCCATACTAATACATAATCTTTCACCCCCTGATTAACACCCACCCCCCCCCCATCCCATCTAATCTAGACAATCGATAACACCAATGGTTCACATGAAAAAAAAAAGTCCCCCTGACTTCACTTTTTACTTGACATACTTAATTCACAAAACGTTTAGCTTATATCATCTATATAAAGCAGGGAAGGGGTTGAAAGGTATACAATATATATATATATAATCTATTTATATAATCGGGAGTTTGAAATTCCGGCACTGTAGCCTAATCCCAAACTCCTTAGCGTCACTGCGAGCGGAGACGCGTATGCGCCTTCGCGAGCCGCAGACGCTTAACTCACACAGCCGCTATAGCGTTTTTCTCGAGCGGCCTCGCGCCCTCCGCTCACAGCAAGACCTGCGCCCCTCACAGCGCCCAATCCGCCCCGGCATGCTGGCATTTGTACTTCCCCCGTCTGTGCACCCACAGGTCTTAGCAGATCACTGATGCTGACAGCGGGGGGGACAACACAGACAATCAAATCAGGAGGAGGTCAGTGTCAGGAGGAGATGACAGACGCCCGCCGGGGCCTGTGACACTGCAGAGGTCACAGCGGGGCTGTGTGTGCGGACAACGGGGAGGCCGGGGCTACGGACGTACCGGACACGTCCTCTGCTCCTGGAGATGTGCCGCGGTTCCGCGCTCGCAGCGTATCTGACGCTGGAGCTGCGCTCACCACGCCCACACCACGCCCTCTGCCAAACAACCCACACCTCTCACTAACCTCCTGCAGCTAACCACACCCCATGTTTACCTTTGCCATAATGTCATTTAGCTGCGGCCGCTATCTTTAATAAGGTCAGAAATTATGGCAGTAATCGGATCTCTGCTCCCTCTAGCACGCCCCAACACTGTAGCACCATCTATTAACCCTATTCTCATCACCTATATACTCTGCTACCCACAGAGCCGTCTTTATACTCTGCTACCTCAGACCCGCCTGTATACTCTGCTACCTCAGACCCGCCTGTATACTCTGCTACCCACAGACCCGCCTGTATACTCTGCTACCTCAGACCCGCCTGTATACTCTGCTACCCACAGACCCGCCTGTATACTCTGCTACCCACAGAGACGCCTGTATACTCTGCTACCTCAGACCCGCCTGTATACTCTGCTACCCACAGACCCGCCTGTATACTCTGCTACCCACAGAGACGCCTGTATACTCTGCTACCTCAGACCCGCCTGTATACTCTGCTACCCACAGACCCGCCTGTATACTCTGCTACCCACAGAGCCACGTGTATACTCTGCTACCCACAGACCCGAAATGGAACCTAATGTATATATTAATAAATAATACAAAATGTACACAACAGTGCTGCAGACACATACCTTGGCATACGGGCCACCGGGTGAAGGAAGGACAGCCGGTCATAAAAATGGTAGTGGTTGGGCAATGGAGCGGCTCCCGGTTGTCTCTCAGAGTACTGCCGGTACTGCTTCTTATGCTGGTCCCGGCAGCTCCTCCACCGTTTTTTTAAGATGGTCAACTGTGAAATGATTTGAAACCGGCTTTAGAGATGTGTAATATTTGAAACAACAAAAGTATGTGTACAAATCAACAATAACATTTTATTCATTTTGTGTGTGTAATGTGTATACAAGGCACAGTGACACGACAGTGTGGAACATCATCAACAGCATTACGGACATTGAGCTCACGTGGCCACAATCACAAATGAGGCAGGACACATGTCAACGCATAGAGAATGTAATAGTGCGGGCACCAGACTCTGGTCATTAGTGGTATTTATATACACCCAACCCCTTGGCCGAAAGAGCCAGGAGGATCAGACATTAAACTCATTGTACTGTTGTGACCCCATCCAAATATAGGCAACTATGCGGTGGAGCATGATAACACATTCAGGGTCCTGTATACCCTGCTATGGGGGCCCTGTATTCCCACTGCTGGGGGCCCTGTAAACCCACTGGGCCACTGTCTACCCACTGCTGGGGGCCCTGTATACCCACTGCTGGGGGGCCTGTACACACACTGAGGGCCCTGTATACAGGGACTGACTGGCACCCTACAGTTTGGGTCGCAACCCTCCCTCACTGGCCCGACACAGGTGAGGACGGGGTGTGGGGGGGGGGTGATGACTGGCGGCCGCCTCACAGTCACCGCAGCTCCCGCATTATCCTATGGCTCGCTCCCAGCCGCAGCCTCGCGCTCCTCACAGCCGCTCGCTACCAGTCGCAGCCGCACGCCACTCACAGACGCTCACTCCCGGACGCAGCCGCGTGCTGATGACGTCATCGCGCGGCCAGGAGCTTCCGTTTCCGCCTGCTGCTTCAGGGACATGCGGATTATTCATGCTCCTGCAGCCGCATGACCCGTGGCACCTGGGCCAGTCCGCCCCTGCCTGTATACCACAATATGGGGGCATGTATACCCAGCTGGGGGCCTGTATACTCTGCAGGGGGAGGTGTATACTCTGCTGGGGGGCTGTCTACCAGTGATAGCCGCTGTATACCAGGATGGCGGTGAATATGTTTTCATAGTTTTTCGGGGCAAAAATAGGGGGGTCGGCTTATACACGGGTCGGCTTATACACGAGTATATATACAGTAGATGCAATATATAACGTGTAAACTCATTTAACTTACTTAGATTGCTCTGTTCCTCATGGTCACTCCGATGGAACGCAGGGAACATCTCTTGGGCGATCTCTCTCCAGGCTGTATTAATTAGGGTCGTATCCCCATACTCAGGATCTGTAGGGAGCCATAGAAATGGACGAGCCTCCACAAGTGCAATAAGACGCAGCGTGTTCACCATGCCACGTCCTGCTGCCATGATTGCACTGATGAATGGATCGCTCTGTGTGTGCGCCTGTCAGCGCGACTCGCTTCCTGTTTCCTTAAACCATGGTGTGTGCTGGAGAATCCCTTCCCTCGCATCATCGGCTACAAGCCTCAAAATAAGAGAAAAACCAGCGAGTTTGGACTCGCACACTTTCAGAGACACATCAGCGAGTTGTAAATGTCATTATTCGCTATTACTCGGGTCCCTATTCATTAACATTGGACTCGCTGGACTCGCAACGAGTCCCGAGTCCTTGACTCGGACTCGTTGGGGTCTTGCGATTCCGAGTCTTTTCGGACTCGCCCATCTCTAATGTAGACGTGTCACTTTGGTTTGGCTGCGAATCTACCATAACATATCAACAAAAACATTCAGGTCATGGAGCAACTAAATGAGCCCTCACTCCGCACCCTCGACCGAAAAATAAAAAGTTATGTGTTTTGGAAAATGGTGACTGAACGTCAACCTTTCTTTTACAAATGTCTACATTTTTTTTCCATGACTTAAATAAAAATAGTATATACAAGTCATGCAGGTCATTTTTACTGCAGAATGAACACCAAGGGAATAAAAAAGCAGTTGTGGAAACGGTGTTTTTTTTTTTTTTTTCTGCTTGTTTGTTTCTTTTTATAAGGCCGGCTTCACACTGTGGCAAGATCCGATCCGGGGCTGTCCGGTGTGAATCAGACGGCCCCAGACCGGATCTGGACACTGGACCGGAGGGCCAAATATTCCCTCCGGTCCAGTGTGCAGCCGGATGCCTAATTTGCAGCCACATCTGCTGATAATTTAGGATCGCGGCTGGCGGGGAGCTAGCCACGGTCACGAACTGTCAGCAGGGGACAGCTCTGTGGTGCTGAAGTTCAGTGCCGAGCGGCGCTGAGCTTCAGCACTCGACTGCTGGGTGTCACTCCGATGCGATCCGGCGCCATAGACCCCCATGTTAGGGGGCGCCGAATCGCACTGGACTGGCTGGATCCTGGAGCATCCGGGAGGATCAGCTTTTTTTCCCCGGACACAAAAATGGTGCATGCTCTGTTTTTGTGTCCGGGAGAAAAATCCAATTCCTCCCGGATTTCTCCAGACACATAGAAACCGGATGGCTGAGAGCTGCCATCCGGCTCCATCTGGCCCCATAGAATACTATGGGGCCAAAATCCAATCTGGGGCTGCCCGGTTTAGACCGGACAGCCCCGGATTGGATTAAATCTGGGTGTTAAGCCGGCCTAACACTGCATAAGGCCACGTTCACACATTGAGGATTTAGTACATTTTTTACCTCAGGATTTGTAATCCAAAGCCAGGAGTGGGTGAAAAATCCAAAGTGGTGATGTGTTTCTATTATATTTTTCCTCTAATTGTTCCATTCCTGTGTTTGGCTACAAATACTGAGGTAAAAAACTCGCCAAATACTGAACATGTGCACGTGGCCTGAGGTCTCAGAAATTTGGGCCTACCCCTTACCAGGGGAGCATTGCTTAACAATACAGACACTCCAATAGAGAATCCTGGGAACAAGGCCACCTTGAAAAACGCCATGAATATGAGCACTAAATGAAAAGACCCATGTATTACTGACAACTGGCTCCTTTTGACTTTGATAGGTCCTCTTTTATAAATAGAAATAAAGTGAAATTAACTTTTTTTTGCGCTTTTTTTACTTGCAGAACTAGTCAACCTGAACTCAGAGGGACAGAAGTCGCCCTATGTAGTGCCACGGTGAGGAGTATATCTTGCACAAACAGAGCTCTCCCATATACAAGACATTGTTTTCAGCGTATCCTTTTCTATGGTAGATGTTATATTTGCTTTTTGGGCTCACTCTGAATATGGTACAAATAGTGTTATTTAATGTATGGAACCTGGATCTGTGTCCAATACCCCTGAGCAGGACTCTCTGCTTCTGCTGTGACTGATCTGTGGCCTTAATCCAGTGGAGCAAGGATGGGTGACTGCAGGTAGAATCTAAAACAAGGACGACTTTGTGAGGGAAGATCCATAGTAAATCTGGATGACACTCGGCATGGACATGTTGCTAATGGGCAGTGAATATACTGTACAGTAAATATACTGTACGCTGCACTAGTAGGGGTAAGAAAGGAAATTTAGTTTCAATCCAAGAGTGAGTGTGCAACTTTTCAGTCATTGACCATAAACATTTTATTCATTGTGCATTAAAGTTCTGTTGACTACACCTTTTTATGCACTTCTGAAAAGGACTCCACAGAACAGAGGCCACATCGAATCCTGAGAAATGCTGCTACCTCAATTATAGTGAATGGATTCCTCAGAGATTTAATCTGAATCACATAATTCAGAGCGTTAGATGGAAAGCCTGGTGTAGGTACTCAGCGTCAGGGGTGGACTGGCCCAGGTGGCAGGGGGGCAAGTGCCCCCCAGGCTGGTGGAAATGTCCTCATTTAGGGCCGCCCCCATAGTAAAACGGGCCGGCAGCTCTGATTTGCAGCCGCGGCTGCTTGTATCTCAGCAGCTACCATCGGGCGTGGTGAGTGTGAAGCCCCCCCCCCCCCCCCTCCTCACTTCAACCGCCAGCACCCGAAACTCTTTCCCCCCTCTCCTCAATTGGGAACTACAATGTATAGGCACCTACAATGGTGGATTTGCAATTTTCACACTGCACATCCATTGTTGCTTGCTTCTGGAAAACACCCATGTACTCAAAATCGTCATTACTCCTGTAGCTGAAGTCCCATAGCACTGTACTTTCCAAAATTGGGTCACTTGAGGGGGGTTCTTTTCTGGCTCTTTGTGGAGCCCCTAACTATTTTATTAATTTTTTTTTCTCAGAGTCAAATAGTCCTTCTTTGCTCCCGAGTCTCACCTTTCGGCTAAGCAGTGCTGTGCAGCAACGTGTGGTGTATTGCCACATTCAGCAGAAATTGTGTGACAAATCTTGGTGCCATTTTTCCCCATTTCCTCGAATGAAATGGAAAATATGGGGCTATAACAAAATTTTCTTTTGCGCTCCATTGGGAGACCCAGACATTGGGTGTATAGCTTCCGACCTCCGGAGGACACACAAGGCATTACACCTAAAAGTGTAACTCCTCCCCTACTGCCTATACACCCCCTCCAGGGAGAATCCCATCAGTTCTTTGCTTTGTGTTGAAGGAGGCACACTCTACACTCATGCTCTCTCACTACTTAGTGTCGGATGGAAGCAAAGAGGATCTTTTGATCCCCAGCATGTCTCCTTCCTCTTCCCCTGGGCGGAGGCGGTTGAGGTACCCTTGGGGTACAACGGGCTGGAGCCCTCATGCTGCGTATCCTTCCCCATCCCTTAGGGGCTCTGGGGAAGTGGGATCCACCTGGCCCCCCTGTCTGGGCTCATCCACACAGTCCACGGCTCCCTGGGTGTCTGCTGGCCTGCGTGAGGGATCCACTGGGTCCGGACCCTCCACCACTAATGAGGTACTCTGTGTGGGTCTGGGATGCCTTCTGCAGCTGCATTAGGCTGGCTGGGAGTGGGGCACTGTCTCCCCCAGCTTCCTGGGATCCTGGCCAGTCACTCCCGCGATTTTCGCGGGTGCACCGCGCTGGCCCCCTGCTGGCAGGCGGCCGCAGTGTTAAATTTAGGCCCCGGCTTCGGCCTAGTCTCTCTGGAGCCGAGCCAGGGCTTCATGGGGCGGAGCTGTGCCTCGTCCTCACAGACTGTGAGAGGCTTGTGCCCGCCCCTCTGGAGGCCGGCCGCAGCAGGCCGAGCCCTGATCCCCTATGGGAAAGGCTGTTTGCTGCTTAGGGGGTGGTGCTGCAGTGGGGAAAGGACCTGCCCTCCAGTCACTCCCTCTCCCTCAGCTTCTTCGGCCATCTTGGAGGCTTCTCTCCCTGCATTTTGCTGCTGGCTGCAGGGTCTGAGCGTCTCTGGAGGGCACACAAGGTCTGGTAGGTCACCCCAGTCTCTGGTGGTGCTCCATTCTCCCCCCTGTCCGCAGCTGCACCCCAATTCCCTTCCTCTGAGATCTATCATTGGATGCACTGAGGGGACACCATGTCTAGCTCCAGGAACAAAGCTCCTAGAGTGCAGACACGTTATCATGCTTGCACAGTATGTCAGGCCCAGCTGCCTGCTGGATCCTCTTTCCCTCATTGCTCGGCTTGTGCCCCGCAGGAGGTTGATATCTTACCGGCTAATGTGATCCAGGTTTCTGCCCTGGTGCACGAGCCCCCCCCCAGTTCTGGGTCTTTGGCTTCTCTGCCTGGCCCGGTGGACCCAGCAGTACCTCCGCCTTGGACGGCTGTTTTTGCTCAGTCCGTTTCTGACTCTGTGTCTCAGTCTATGGCAGCTATGACCAGAGCCTTGCAGGAGTCTCTATCAGGTGGATGGGAGGGTTCCCCTGGGGCCTCCGCCACACGTCGTAGGCGTCGGAGCGGTTCTTCCTCTACTAGAGGTTTGGACTCTGGCGACAATTCTGGGCTCTCGGAACCGTCCCCGCGACCCCCTAAGTGGCCTCGCCGGGCAGTTTCCCCGGCACCCTCGCAGGCGGGCTCACGTGCTGCGACCTCTCTATTGGAGGGGGAGGAGGACTTAGGCTCCGTCTGGGCTCCTGATGAGGACCATCAATACGGTGCTGGACTTGACGGCTCCTGCACCGCCGGTGGATTCCTCTGTTTCAGAGGAACTTTATCAGTTTCTCCCCCCGGCCAGGTCCAGGGGATCTTTCCTGGATCATTCCAATTTTCGCTCGACGGTTCAGACCCCTCGGGCTTGCCCTGACAAGCGCTTCGCTAAGAAGCTGAAGGATTCCCGTTACCCTTTCCCACCAGATGTGGTCAAGGGTTGGTCTGTTTCTCCGAGAGTCGACCCTCCGGTCTCTCGGTTGTCTGCCAACACCGTTATGTCGGTGGCGGACGGGTCCTCTCTCAAGGACCCTACGGACAGGCAGATCGAGCTTCTGCAAAAGTCCATTTTTGAGGCTACTGGGGCCTCCTTTGCCCCTGCATTTGCTGCTGTGTGGGCTCTTCAGGCGGTTTCAACTTGTCTCTCGGAGATCCCTAGGGTTGCTTCGGGGATTCCTGAGGTAGCGGTCCTGACGTCTCAGGCTGAGGCGTTAACGGACTATGCTAGATCCGCAATCATGGAATCGACTAGCCGTTCGGCGGTAGCTTCGGCTAACTCGCTGGCAGCACGACGGATGTTGTGGCTGCGCGACTGGAAGGCGGACGCTACATCTAAGAAGTTCCTCCAGGGCCTTCCGTTTTCGGGAGATAGACTATTCGGAGAACGTCTTGACGATCTCATCAAGGAGTCGACGGGTGGCAAATCCACCTCTTTGCCGCAATCTAAGACGCAGAAGACCGGTCCGCGTCAGCTGCATGCTAGGTTTCGCTCCTTTCGTCCCTCCTCCAAGTCAGCCTCGTCATCTTCATCCTCTTCCCGTCCAGACAAGGACCAGAGATCCCATAGGTCCTGGAAGCCTAAGGCCCAGCAGAAGAAGCCTGCCGGCGCCTCAGCCACCAAACCTGCCTCCTCCTGACTCTTCGCCTCCTCCGGGAGTGTCCAAGATCGGTGGCAGGCTCTCCCGCTTTGGAAACATCTGGCAGGATCGCATCCAGGACCGGTGGGTGGTAGACGTGGTCTCCCATGGCTACAGGATCGAACTGGAGTCGAGGCCTCCGACTCGGTTTTGCCTCTCTTCGCCTCCTCCGGCGAGGGCTGCGGCTTTTCAGCGGGCGCTGGACGCTCTGCTTCAGAGCGGGGTTGTGGTCCCGGTTCCGTCCGAGGAACGGTTTCGGGGGTTTTATTCCAACCTTTTCACGGTTCCGAAGAAGGACGGTTCAGTCCGACCGGTGTTGGACCTCAAGCTCCTCAACAGACACGTGAGGGTCAGGCCTTTCAGGATGGAGTCCTTGCGCTCGGTGATAGCGTCCCTGTCTCAGGGGGACTTCCTGGCCTCGGTGGATGTGAAGGATGCTTATCTCCACATCCCCATTGCCTCTGCTCACCAGAGATGGCTGCGGTTCGCTGTGGGAGAAGACCACTTCCAGTTTGTGGCTTTGCCCTTCGGCCTCTCATCGGCTCCGAGGATCTTCACCAAGGTGATGTCGGCCATGGTGGCGGTGCTGCATGTACAGGGGCACGCGGTCACCCCGTACCTGGACGACCTGTTGATCAGAGCCTCGTCTGCGGAACAGTGTCAGTTGAGTCTCTCTGCCACCTTGGATACTCTTCGGACGTTCGGTTGGGTAGTCAATTCCCCGAAGTCGGTCCTTGTTCCTACGCAGACGATTTTGTATCTGGGCATGGAGTTCCACACCATTCCGGCTCTGGTGATTCTCCCTCTCGACAAGCAGTCCTCGATTGTGGAGGAGGTCCGGTTCCTTTTGCAGGCGGACTTGGTTCCCATCAGGCACCTGATGCATGTTCTAGGGAAGTTGGTGGAGACCATCGAGGCGGTCCCTTTTGCGCAGTTTCATCTGCGTCCGCTTCAGCTACAGATTCTGCGCGGATGGGACAAGAGGCCGTCCTCTCTGGATCGGTCCATTGCCCTTTCGTCCACGACGAAGGAGTCTCTCCGATGGTGGCTGTTACCCAGGTCAATGTCCCGAGGCAGGCCGTTTCTTCCCATCTCTTGGTTGGTGGTCACGACAGATGCCAGCCTTCTGGGCTGGGGTGCGGTGTTCCTGCATCACAGGGCTCAGGGCACCTGGACATCTCAGGAATCTGCTTTGCAGATCAACGTCTTGGAGATTCGTGCCATATACCTGGCTCTCCTGGCCTTCCAGAGGTTTCTGTCAGGAAATCCAATTCGGATTCAATCCGACAACGCGACGGCTGTCGCTTACGTAAACCGCCAGGGAGGCACTCGCAGCCGTCAGGCGCTCGCGGAGGTCCAACCCATCCTCCGGTGGGTAGAAGACAACGATGCGTCCATCTCGGCTGTCCACATCCCCGGAGTGGACAATTGGGAGGCCGACTACTTAAGCCGGCAAGGAATGGACGAGGGAGAATGGGCCCTTCACACAGAGGTGTTCCTGCACATCTGCAACGAGTGGGGAACTCCCGACGTGGACCTGATGGCGTCCAGGCTGAATCATCAGGTTCCAGCCTTCATGTCTCGCGCTCGAGACGACCTGGCAGTGGGGACGGATGCTCTGGTCCAGGATTGGTCCCGATTTCGTCTGCCCTATGTGTTTCCCCCGTTGGCCTTGTTACCCAGGGTTCTGCAGAAGCTCGGGGCGGAATGCAAGCGAGCCCTTCTCATCGCCCCGGACTGGCCCAGGAGGGCTTGGCACCCGGACCTGTTACGGCTCTCGGTGGGGGTTCCATGGAGGCTCCCGGATCGGCCGGACCTTTTGTCTCAGGGCCTGTTCTTCCGCCACAATTCCTCGGCCCTGAGCCTGACTTTGTGGCGCTTGAAATCTGGTTGTTGACGTCACGTGGTTTTTCCACTCCCGTCGTTGCTACCATGAGACAGGCCAGAAAGCCGGTTTCTGCGGGAATCTATCGCAGAGTATGGAAGATTTTCTTCTCCTGGTGCCGTGTTCACGGTTCTTCTCCCTGGCCTTTCTCTCTGTCAACCCTTCTGGCTTTCCTCCAGTCGGGTTTGGATAAGGGTTTGGCTCTCAGTTCCATCAAGGGACAGATCTCGGCTCTGTCGGTTCTCTTTGATAAGCGTCTGGCTACGCTTCCCCAGGTTAAGACGTTTGTCCAGGGGGCGAGTCACATCATTCCTCCCTACAGACGTCCTTTGGACCCATGGGATCTTAACTTGGTCCTTGCAGCGTTGCAGAAGCCGCCGTTTGAACCTCTTAAGGAGGTCTCCCTTTCTAGGCTTTCTCAGAAAGTTGCCTTTTTGGTGGCCATTACTTCTCTGCGGAGAGTTTCGGAGTTGGCTGCCTTGTCCTGTCGGTCTCCTTTTCTGGTGTTTCACCAGGATAAGGTGGTGCTTCGGCCTGTGGCGGAATTTTTTGCCTAAGGTGCTGTCTCCTTTCCACCTGAATCAGGACATTGTCCTGCCATCCTTTTGCCCGCATCCAGTTCATCAGTATGAGAAGTCCCTCCATACTTTGGACCTGGTCAGGGCTCTCAGGATCTACGTTTCCCGAACGGCGTCGTTTCGCCATTCGGATGCCTTGTTCTGCTGACTATGGGTCAGAAGAGGGGTGAGGCAGCCTCCAAGTCTTCTCTGGCAAGGTGGATCAAGTCTCCTATTCGGGAGGCTTATGTCTCTGCTGGTTTGCCTTTACCTGCTGGTATTAAGGCTCATTCTACAAGGGCTGTGGGGGCCTCGTGGGCCTTGCGTCATCAGGCCTCAGCTCTTCAGGTGTGTCAGGCGGCCACGTGGTCTAGTCTGCACACCTTTTCCAAACATTATCAAGTCCATGCTTTGGCATCGGCTGATGCCAATGTGGGCAGGCGGATCCTTCAGGCAGCTGTTGCTCATTTATGATGGGCCTGCTTTTGGGTTTTTTTTCCCGCCCTGGGATAGCTCTTGGACATCCCAATGTCTGGGTCTCCCAATGGAGCGCAAAAGAAAAAGAGAATTTTGTTTACTTACCGTAAATTATTTTTCTTATAGCTCCTATTGGGAGACCCAGCTCCCACCCTGTGCCTTTTGGGGCTTTGTTTCTATGCTAGTGCCTGGTGTCTTTTCACCTCGCGTGTTGGCCCTGTTGGCCGTTTATTATTTCCCAGTCCTGTTGGTCTGGGCGCTGGTGGTCTTTCCTCCTTCCTGCTTGTGCACCGAACTGATGGGATTCTCCCTGGAGGGGGTGTATAGGCAGTAGGGGAGGAGTTACACTTTTAGGTGTAATGCCTTGTGTGTCCTCCGGAGGTCGGAAGCTATACACCCAATGTCTGGGTCTCCCAATAGGAGCTATAAGAAAAAGAATTTACGGTAAGTAAACAAAATTCTCTTTTTTGTGGTAAAAATGTAATTTTTTTTCTTCACCGCCCAATGGTACTCAATTCTGTCACTCACCTGTGGTGTCAATATGCTCACTGCACCCCAAGATTAATTATTTGAGAGATTTAGTTTGTACAATGGGGTCACTTATGGTGGATTTCTGCTGTTAAGGTACCGTTACACACAGCGATATATTGCTTGCCACTCACTTGTTGCAATGAAATCATGGACACATTGTTCCATTTTATACATGGCCACAAAATGGAACAATGTGTCCATGATTTCACTGCAACCAGCAAATTGCCAGTGAAATTGCATGCAATGTTGTGTCATGTAACGGTACCCTTATAGCATCTCAGGGGCTCTGCCAGTGTGACATAACAGCCTCAAACGATTCCAACTAAATATGGCTTTTCTTCCCTTTGGAGCTTTGCAATGTGCCCCAAATATTTCAAACCACATATGGGATATTACTCAGGGGAAATTGCATAACAAAATGTATCGTTCATTTTCTCCTATTAACCCTTTTGAAAATTCAAAACTTGGGGCCAAAGCAACATTTGAACAGTGGAAAAAAATAGAATTTTTTATTTACTGAGACCAATATTCTACAATTCTGTAAATTGAATGCTGGCTGGAAACAAAAAATACAGCTTAGCCCCATGTTTTTAATTATTTAAAGGAATAATTTTATAAAAATAAAAAGGGCTCAACGGTGTCACGGTTTTAGAGCTTTTTTTTGTGCCTGGAGATGCAGATGAACACATACAACACAATGCATTCAGTGCAGATTTAGGCCTAAATTGCACCACAAAAGCATGAAATCCATGGCAAAAATGTTATGTTTTTTTTTGCAGTGGATTTCATGCTTTTTGGTGCAGTTTAGGCCTAACACTGCACTGAATGCATTGTGTTGTATGTGTTCATCTGCATCTCCTGGCCCAAAAATTTACTGAAACCGTGACACAATGGAGTCCTTTTTTTTTTTTAATGAAATTGTTCCTTGAAATAATAAAAAAAACGTAAAAACGACGTGGAGCCTCGCTGTATTTTTTTCGTTCTAGCCAGATACAACTTGGCAGCTTGGGGCTAGAATCCTCAGCACAAGGTGGTCCAAGCTTTCTGGGCCTCCCTCGCTGCAAATTGCAGCACGCAGCTGCCCCACAAAAAAGGCATTCATAGAAACGCTGTACCCAGACTCTTCCAGCGGCCCTAATGGCAGCGGCACGCTGGATAATAATGGAGTTAGGGCCAGCTCTGTATTATAAGCTGTCACAAAGTCCAACATTCATGGCGTCTGGCCAATATCAGACCTGGCCATCATGAATTTCTAGTAAACAGTAAAATAAAACACAACACAGAGAAAAAAAATATTTTATTAGAAATAAAGCAGAAGACATTTAGGACTCAATCTTTTATTACCAAAAAAAACCTCTCTCCAATGTAATCCACAGGCGTGGGAGCACTTTCTCTTCAGCTCTGCTACATCTGTTCGAGGAGACACGCACAGGTCTGCTCACACAGGCGAGCAGGCACAGACTCCGCTGGGTGCTGTCAGAGTGTTTACATGGAGTGCACAGATGTGCCCTCGGGTAACCTCGACTCTGACGTCACCGCTTTCACTGCTGACAACCGTTCACTTTACAGCAGTGTTGAAGTGATGTAATTTGCAGTCACTGTTGCCATGAATTTCAGGCTTTGTATGACAATACAAAGCTGGTCCTAACCCCGTTATTACACAGCGTGCCACCCCCCACCAGGGCTGCTGGACAAGCCGGGTAAATTGCCTAGAAATGGTGCTAAGAAATAATGTGCCATTTTCAGGTGTGGCTGCAGGTTGTGGTTTCCAGCATGGGGGACTCAGAACGCCTGGGCCGTAACACGCTGAGAATCCCAGCCCCCAACTGCCTTGGTTTTACCTGGCTTGAGATCAAAATATGGTGGGAGTCTTCGCAATTTTTTGAGGAGTAGCAGCCTGTAGCCGTCCACTTTATTTGCACTGAGAATCAAAAACACCTTGAAGCACCCTTGCCAATTTTTTTAAATTAATTATTTATTCATTTCTCTTTCGCCTTATTGGGTGAGACAGGTCTATGGGTGTTATGCTGCTGTTCACTAGGAGGTGACACTAGGCAGAATCTGGAAAAGATTAACAGTGGCTCCTCCTCTGCAGTATACACCCCTGGAACAGGCACTGCCTTAACCAATTTTTGCTTAGTGTCGCTAGGAGGAACACTACAATTTTGTTTTTGTCAAAAAATTTTTTTTTTTTTTTACTTTTGGATTTTTTCTTTAAATATGAAGACAAGTGGGTCTCTGGACAGACTCCCGGCATCCTTCTTCCTCAGCCCCCCGCTTCTGGGGGTGCCTGGCTGAAGTAGAGAGGTCGTACCACATGCTGCTCCCTCCTCGGCATCCCACTGTTGGGGTGCTGGGTTGAGGTCAAGACAATGGTCCTCCCTCCCCTGGTCACCACTGTTGGGGTCTCTGAGTTGAGGTCGAGGCGGAACAGGAGCCCTCGGTCAGTAGACAGCAGCAGATTTCCCTAAGCACCTAGGAGCACCGCAGGTACGAGCAGGTAATCCTGCAGTCAGGGCACCAACGCAGCAGCAGCCCCAGAGGGGGAAAATGCTGCGCAGGCACAGCAACCGGCAGCACGCACGGCTGCAGCAGCCCCAGGCACACAGGTTCCTGTGTGGACCTGAGGGGCCGGGGAAGTTGATTGTGGGACAGAGCTGACTGTGCCTCTGCAGCACAGACAAAGTGGCTGTTTTGCAGGCAACCAGGGGCTAGGAGTCCCCTGCGGAGGCCCAGGCAGGTCACCTGGTAGCTAGTTAGGATGGTTGGCGGGGTCTGGCACAGTTCCGGACCCGTGCCGGCCTGGATCCGTTTTCGGCCGCAATTTTTATTTTAGGCCACGGCTTCGGCCTAGTCTGAGGCCGCCGCCTCTGTCCCCGCCTCCGTCCCGCCCCCCAGATGACGCGAAAGACACGGCCAGCGTCATACAGGGGGCGCAACTGAGCCTGCAGCACACAGTATGATGTGGCAGTCTATTGTGCAGCTAGCTCTGCCCTTCGCTTTCCACCCTCATTCTGCCGCACCCAGTTCTTTTCCTGCGGCCATTTCAGACTGCAGCTGTAAATCTCACAAGCAGAGGAGCAACAGCAGTCTCCAGGGTGCACAGGACGCTGCACATCTGGAGGGCACACGCCAGAAGACTGGGTAAGAGCAAACAGTAGTTATCCCTCTGCGGTGGACCCTTTTGTATCTAAGCAGCCTGTATTGGGGTAACTATGCCAGGCTCCAAAACTAAAAGGACCAGGGTGTATAGCTCTTTTAATGCCTTTTGCACAGTTTGCAGGGCTTCACTCCCAAGCCAGGACTGAGCGCAAGCCAGCGAATCAGAGTCCCCACTACCCACGGCAACGGTTACTGTGCCGGGATGGGCCACGGTAATGTCCCAAACATTGTCACAATCTGTCGCATTCCATAGAAAAGTTGTCCTCCACATTGCTCCAGGCTCTGCAGGGTCATTCCGCCTCAATGCCAGCTGCGTTGCCAGTGCAGCACAATAGTAGCATGGGTCAGGGCTTGGCTGACCCAGGGCTGTCCACGACCAGAACTGGGCGCAAGCGTACGCATAGGTCGCAGTCCCCAGCGTCCTCCGACAGTTCCAGGGCATCCCCAAAGAGGGACAGGCACAGGGACCCTCAGCTCTGAGGTCATCTGTGATTCAGACTCAGAGCTGGATCTGGACGAGCCAGACACAGCAGCATTGGTGGAGGATGTAATTTCGTCCATAAATCAGGTGTTGGACATATCTGATCCGACCCCGGATGCTCCAGAGCATAAAATTTCCTTTCAAAGGGCCACAAAACCACATAATTGTTTTACGGATCATCCTGAATTCAAAGCAATTATCCAAAGGCATCGCTTACATCCTGAAAAGAAATTTGTTAAGCGCAGATCACTAGAGGCACATTACCCGTTTTTACAGGAGGTCACCAAAAAATGGGCTGACACTCCTGGGGTAGATCCCCCAGTTTCTAGGTTAGCAGTGCAGACGCTGCTGTCGCTGCCATACAGTTCATCCATCAAGGATGCAACAGATCGTCAGGTAGAACAGATGACCCGTTCCATTTTTGAGGCGTCTGGGTCATCTTTAGCACCGGCATTCGCGTCAGCTTGTGCAGCCAAGGCCATCATGACCTGGGCGACCCAATTGCATACCACCCTCCGATCAACAAAGGTTGAACTAGCAGATCAGGCACCATAAATATCGGTAGTAGGAATTATATGATGCATGCGGCTCTAGACTACGCAAATTGTGCGGCGGTAGCGGCTTCGAACGCTATCCTAATCAGGCGTGCCCTTTGGTTACGAGAATGGAAAGCTGATGCAGTCTCCAAAAAGCCCTCACAGCTGCCGTATCTCAGTGGACGGCTGTTTGGGGAGAAATTGGATACACTAATATCGAATGCCACAGGGGGTAAGAGCACATCCCTTCCCCAACAAAGATCAAAACGCAGCTTTAATCGACGTCAGAAAATACGATTTCGATCCTTTTGCAACAGGCGCGTAGCCACTCCCCGCGTTGAGACATGTCGCGCTCAAACCAGAGGTTGGACAAAGTCAGGCAGTCCAGAGCGCATCAGACAAAACCTGAGGGGTTTAAGCCCATTAGGCCCTCCTCAGCATGACTCTTTAGTCTTGGACGACGCCTCGCGGGTAGGCGGCAGACTTTTACGCTTTCAGCGACTTTGGCTGCCTATTATAGAAGATATATAAGTGGGTTAAGGAAATAGTGTCCTCATGCTGCAAGATAGAATTTACATCCCTTCCGCCAAATTTTTTTTTTTTTTTTTTTTTTCGCTCGGTGCCACCACAAGCATCAGCCAAGTTCCGTTCGTATTTTAAGGCAGTCGACTTGCTGTTACGAACAGAGGTCATTGTACCTGTGCCATCGGGCGTACGGTTTCAAGGATTCTACTCCAATCTGTTAAATAGTCCTCAAAAAAGGCTGAGACCCGTACTAGACCTGAAGCAACTAAACAAATTTGTTTGCCTACGACGATTCCACATGGAATCTCTTCGATCCATAACAGCATCCATGGAACGAGAAGAGTTTCTTGCGTCCATAGACATACAAGATGCGTACCTGCATATACCAATTGCGTCCGTGCATCAAAAGTTTCAGCACTTCGCAATAGATCAGGTTCACTACCAGTTCGTGGTGCTGCATTTTGGCCTTGCCACGGCTCCCAGAGTGTTCACCAAAGTCATGGCGGCAGTCATGACCATTCTACACTCCAGGGGCATAGTCATCCTACCATACCTGGATGATCTAGTCAAAGCTCAGACATTCAAAAATTGCGTACGCAGCGTCGCCATAACGGCGAACACTATACGCACAGTCGGTGTGGTTAGTCAACCTACAGAAGTCATCGCCGGTCCAAAGTCAATCGCTAATCTTTCTTGGCATGCAGTTCAACACGGCCAAGGGGCTAGTGATACTGCCCGAGGGAAAAGCACAAGCACTCCGTCAGGGGGTTCGCGACCTGCTTCACCCCGCACCTCTCTCCTTCAGGTTTACCATGAGAGTTCTGGGCAGGATGGTGTAGCAGCGATAGAAGCTGTACCGTTTGCACAACTGCATCTCAGAGGTCTCCAACTGGCCATACTCAAAGCATGGGACAAGAACACCTTTTCCCTAGACAAATTGTTCCGCCTATCAGCGGCAACCAAACAGTCACGGCCGGATCGAGTCACTGACACGGGGGGAGTCATTTCTCCCATAGCAGTGGAGAATACTGACCACAGATGCAAGCCTGACC
>JARQOC010000011.1:97622471-97829334 GCA_033576535.1 Allobates femoralis | reverse complement strand
CTTGTTCGCCGCGCCACATCGTTAAATGTAAGCATGCATGTGCGTATTGGCTCGGTGCTTAGTCATCTCTCGTGTGATGTGTCGCGGATTATTGCTAGACGCATTGGCGTGGGCAACAAGGCAAAACACAGCGCTCGTGTGTCGAGTAATTGTACAGTGAATCCGTATGGCGCTTTTATGTAATGTGTGTTGTGCTACTGCATTGGCTAATAAAATCACTCTTGCTTTGTTGGTCAGGAGAATATTGGATCCTTGACCAAGTATGTGTGTGCACAGATATTTGTGTGTTTGCAGTTAGGTGGGACATATGTATTGTTCAGCTCACATTTCCTTGTCCATGTGTGTGTACAGATTATGTATAATTTAATTCATGTATATGGAGGGCAACACACACAGGCACCATACAGTGTCAACACAAAGGCCTGTCCCAGGGTGCCGTACATATGTCCCCAATGCTTATGTACCCCTATAAATCAGACATTATGTCACCATACGTTTTTGGTACACCATATACTGGGACATGCATCTCTTTCCTGGGACAAATGAACACATTTGAGGACACAAATATGTACTTATGGTATCGTGCCAACCTTTCTTACATAATAATGGTATGGGGTCAAACCCCGTTACAGGGGTAACAAATATTAAACATATACATACATTCACAAAAAACACTTAACAAGGGGCCATGGTTTTAAAAACAGTATTTTTATTTAAAACACTGGACCAACAGGGTCCATTAATTCTTGAAGTCAGTATCAAAATGCCATAAACTAGGGTAAAATTTAACAATAAAACTTCAAACATGAGTAAGAGGCTGGCCTTCTTGAGGGGCAGAGCTGGGATGGGCTCGCTTGTATTGCTCAATCAGATTGGCTAATTGGGCGAGCTTCAAAGCCGCTTCCTCATGGACCGCCTCCAGGTACTGCAGGGATGGGCCACTACAGAGTATACAGAACATCAACATCAGCAACATGTTTAGAACACATAGCATGTGTTTTTTCTTAGAAATGTTTGCACTTACCAGGGGGCTGTGGACCCACCATTTGGGGGGGTGGGGATGGAGAGGGGCTTATTGCCCAGTCCACCGCATTGCTTGTGTCATCTGTAATGAGATCAGCATATGTGTATTTGTTAGGCCATAACAAAGGTCCCTACATTCCAAGTAGCGGCAAAAAAAAACAGAAAGACAGATATAGTGCACAATATATATGAGTATTGTTGACATTACACACACCTTTATGCTCGTTTGTGGGGTCCTCAGGGGACCACTGTGCTGTACTCCCACCACTGGAGATCTCTCCTTTCAAGGGTGGGGTGGGTGCAGCCCTTGGTGTCCCTTCTGAGCCTGATGGTCGAGGACTGTGGGGTGATGTGGGCCCTTGGAGATGTGGTGGTGTCGGGGGTGTTTGGCCATTATTGTCTGGGGCTAGCAATTCCTCTGTTGGTGAGGCAGCTGGCGTTCCTGCCGGCGGTTGGCCTGGTGACCCTGGTTGGCTCTGTGGTGCTCCTACATCGGGGGATGGGGGATGCTCAGCCCTTCTGTCCCTACCTGTTAAGGCAACAACATACTTAATCACAATAACAACATGGCCAGATATGTGGGGACTTAATAAACAGTGCTGTTTGCAGTTCATTAGGTCAGGTTGAATGCGATTGAAAGAAGGGCAGGATAGGCCAACATAATGTCATATGTGGGTAGGGTACACATATGACATATGTGGCTAGGTAAAGTAGACATATAGTTTACAGGGGAATATAGGGTGTATGTGGATGAAGCAGGAAGATGATTCTGCAACTGCAGAGTCATGAAGAAGCTCTCACATACCGTATATACTCGTGTATAAGCCGAGTTTTTCAGCCCAGAATTTGGGCTGAAAAGTCTCCCCCTCGGCTTATACACGAGTCACTACGGTACCTCTGGGCTGTGGAGGCTGGAGGAGGCGGGGGGGAGGCTGCTGTATGAGCGGCCCCGTCACGTGGGGCCGCTCATTATATATGCACTGCTTCCCCCTGTCAATCAGCGGCAGGGGGAAACAGTGCATATATGCCCCCCAAAAGCTGGCACTGTCCCCCCTTGTAAGGGCCCCCCCCCCGCTGCTTATATATTACCATCCCGGTCTTCTGATCAGCGCCGCTCCTCGGTGCTCCTTCTTCATCCTCCCATCCTTGCTGCATCCGGAGATCCCGGATTCAGCGAGGACGGAACATGAAGAAGAAGCACCGAGGAGCGACGCTGATCAGAACACCGGGATGGTAAGAGAAGCAGCGGAGGGGGGGGCCTTACAAGGGGGGCGAGTGCCAGCATTTGGGGGCTGCTGGGTACCCCCTGGGGGCTGCTGGGTACCCCCAGGGGGCTGTTGGTACCCCCAGGGGGCTGCTGGGTACCCCCAGGGGGCTGCTGGGTACCCCCTGGGGGCTGCTGGGTACCCCCAGGGGGCTGCTGGGTACCCCCAGGGGGCTGTTGGTACCCCCAGAGGGCTGCTGGGTACCCCCAGGGGGCTGCTGGGTACCCCCTGAGGGCCGCTGGGTACCCCCAGGGGGCCGCTGGGTACACCCTGGGGGCCACTGTATAACCCCTGGGGGGTGCTGTATAACCCCTGGGGGCTGCTGTATATACTGCTGAGGCCTGTATACCACTGGGGCTGCTGTATATACCACTGGGGCTGCTGTATATACCACTGGGGCTGCTGTATATACCGCTGGGGCCTGTATATACCACTGGGGAGGTTGCTGTATACCACTGGGGTTGCTGTATATACTACTGGGGCCTGTATATGCCACTGGGGAGGCTGCTGTATACTACCATTGGGGGGCCTGTATACCACACTGCTGGGGGCTGTACACCTGTGCTGGGGTCCACACTCGGCTTATACACGAGTCAATAGGTTTTCCCAGGTTTTGGGGGCAAAAGTAGGGGGTCGGCTTATACACGGGTCGGCTTATACACGAGTATATACGGTACATTGCCCCTATATATTTTGGGGTGTACAGTGGCATGTGCTGGCCTTCATATGTGTTGGTTTACACAGAAGGTTATGTACAAAAAGAGAAAAACAATCAAACTGCCCAGATATCAAAAAAGTGCAAAAACTTTATTTTAGATGTGCAAGACAATTATTATAGTTCATAAAATCAGCATATGATGGAAGATATTATTCAGGTCCATGGTCCCAGCATGGTAGTAAATTAACATCACACATATACATATATCATAGTCAAACCGTATGCTGATCACGAGAAGGCAGGAAAATTTTTTTTTTAAATATAATCTATCAAATATAATCAATATTAGGATGTAAAAATTACTGCCAAATGATCCAGCATATAATTATTGATATTCAAAACACTGTAGATGTATTGTATCTAAGCTATAAAGAGTGAATATTACATGAGGTGTAAAAGCAATATAGTCAAATCCATTTGCATACCTAGATTTTGATAAATTATAGTGAACATACCATGTCCATATAGTATATATGTATCACTTTCAATATAGATATCTGATTAGCAGTAAGGGAAACTATCAGGAGGATTAATACTGCTGCTGGATTAAATTATAATGAACATGATATGTCAATATAATTTACAGTGTTTATATAGTACCATATACCTAGCTGAAAAATAAGGAGAGCAGAGAAAATATAAATATACTGCTCACATAAGGGATACTTAGTTCTTAAATCAAGGACAGTGGTCACTAATGATTAGAACAGGGAACACTAATGGATAAGGCAGTTGAAACTCAGCTTTGAATTAGATGCCAGTAGTTATAGCACCTGAAACACAAGCACAGATAAGATGCAATACATACAAGGAAGTCAGTGCATGAATAAATAGTATATAAGGTCAAAGGACCATTTTACCTTAGATTAAGAGCGGTAAGACAAGTGTGGAAGGTGAGGAGAGTTAGGGACCTAGCTGCACGCGCCGTTGCGCATTTCAACCAACTGTCTTCATCAGGGGGCGTGATGTAGAAAGGGGAAGGAGCGGTTTAAGAACTATGCGAGCACCAATCACATCGCATGCTTGTTGCATAGCGACGGGTGCATCACTATGCTCCAGCGTCCCCGCCAGCATTCAGCGTCATGGGGAGGAGACGCGTAGGATCGCCTGACCCGCCGCGCTCGTCACCATGGAGACGCATCACGCAGGCTCGGGGACTCAAAGAGCGAGGGATCGCTCGTACAGCAATATTGCATGAAATGTGCCAGTTTTTTTTATAAATATTTACCAAATTACACCAATCGGTCTGGATAGGAAGAATAGGTATAATAGCAAGAAATAAAAGAGGCATAGAGGCAATTTATGAAGAACAATAGGGAGTTACATTAATAAACCTACAATGCATCAGTGATCCGCATCAAGCTTTATACCTGACATTTAAGTAGATCAAGTAACAAATGTAAACAAAGAATACAATATCAGACAAATGTAACATCAATCTATTACAGAAACAAGATCAAATGTAAAAAGACAAGGTATATCATCTAATGCATACATATATATATTTTATGGCACAACAGACACAATTTATATAAAGGTCATATACAGGGGCGGACCCAGACTGTAGTGGGCCCCGGTGCAAGAAATTTTTTGGGGGCCCCCCGCCCCTCATAGTGTCAACAAAGTAATGTAAACATATACGGTAGATTGTAATATTTATTTACAATGCAAAGCAACCCTCAAAGAGCCCTGCATAAAGTATAAAGGCTTCCTCACACCCCTCCAAATATTATCATGCCCCCACAGAGCCCTCCAGATATATTAAAATGGCTTCCATATTATATAATTGGCTATATATATTTTAATACATCATCCATAGTCCTCCATATATTATAATGCATTCCACGACCCTCCATATAATATAATACACCCGCATAGCTCTCCATATAGTATAAGGCAGTCCCATAGTCCTCCATATAGTATAATGGGCCCTCATATTCCTCCATATAGTATATTGCACCCCATAGTCCTCCATATAGTATAATGGGCCCTCATATTCCTCCATATAGTATATTGCACCCCATACTCCTCCTATGTTATATTGCACATTACATAGTCTCCCATCACTGTATTCATGGGTTAAAAAAAAAAAGTAAATACTCACCTCTCTTCTTGCTGCTCCGCTCTGCATGTATCAGCACAGTGGCACTCAGTGATGACATCATCGTACCCCGCCATGCTGAGCTGCAAAAAGCAGACAGCTCAGCCAGGACTCGAGTGAAGAATGCTGCCGGCAGAGGCAGCCGGGACTATAGGAACGGGAGCGGCATCCGCGGGGAACTACCACTGGCGCACACACACCTTGTACGCACGTGGCTCCGCTCCAAATGCCTTGTAGACACGCGGCTCCGCTCCACATGCCCTGCGCACACGCCTCCGCTCCGTACACATGCGGCTCCTCTACAGGACGCCCCAGCAAATGCGGCTCCACTCCATCCACCTTATGCACACGTGACTCCGCCCCACATACCCCGTTCACACGCGGCTTTACTCCATATGTCCCGCACATGTGGCCCTGCCTCATACTCACGCGGCTCTGCACACATGCGGCTCCGCTCCGTACACCTTGTACATACTCGGCTCTGCTCCATACACCTCATACACTCGGCTCTGCTCCGTACGCCTCGTACACACTCGGCTCCGTCCCATACACCTTATACACACACGGCTCTGCTCCGTACACCTCATACACACTCGGCTCTGCTCTGTACACCTCCTACACACTCGGCTCCGCTCCGTACACCTCGTACACACTCGGTTCTGCTCCGTACACCTCGTACACACACGCCTCTGCTCCGTACACCTCTTACACACACGCCTCTGCTCCGTACACCTCGTACACACACGGCTCTGCTCTGTACACCTCGTACACACGTGGCTCTGCTCCGTACACCTCGTACACACGTGGCTCTGCTCCATACACCTCGTACACACTCGGCTCCGCTCCGTACACCTCCTACACACTCGGCTCCACTCTGTACACCTCGTACACACTCGGCTCTGCTCCGTACACCTCGTACACACACGGCTCTGCTCCGTACACCTCGTACACACTCGGCTCTGCTCCGTACACCTCGTACACACACGGCTCTGCTCCGTACACCTCGTACATACTCGGCTCTGCTCCATACACCTCGTACACACTCGGCTCTGCTCCGTACACCTCGTACACACACAGCTCTGCTCCGTACACCTCGTACACACTCGGCTCTGCTCCGTACACCTCGTACACACTCGGCTCCGCTCCGTACACACTCGGCTCCGCTCCGTACACCACGTACACACACGGCTCCGCTCCTTACACCACGTATACACTCGGCTCTGCTACATCCACACTGTAAATCCCTCCTGACATAAACTTCATCTCATCCATCACCATGACAACCAGCACAGCAGAGTCCTGCATACACTGAGGAGCTGATCATGTGACCACTGACTCCTCCCTCAATGTGACATCATCACAGGTCCTGTAAAAGCATAAAAGCAGTGTACAGAGCAGCAACCCCCCCCCCCCGGGTCTGTCCTCAGCCTGTGCCCTGTCTTTGGTCCCTTTCCTTGTACCTGGGTCCTTGTGCAGAGCTGTGTCCCCTCATCTGCTGCTGCTGATGATGATGCTGAACAGCCATCATCCATGTGGAGAGAATTTCAGAGGCCCGCGCGCATTGCCAGGATTGGTTGAGTGAGGTCCTCCCCACAGTGCAGGAGAGGTCACATGACTCACTCTCTGCACTGTGATTGGGGCTCTGTCCTCGCTCCTGAGCTGCTGTGAGGGGGCGTGGCAGGCAGCTAGAAGAGGCGTGGCCGGCAGCATGTCGGCTTATTCTCCGTGCCTTGAGGGGGGGCCCCCCTAGCCTGTCGGGGCCCTGGTGCCGCTGCACCAGTTGCACCACGGTAGGTCCGCCCCTGGTCATATATCACAACTCCATGGTAGTATATTAAAGTCAATTTCAATTATTAAATATACAGATAAACACGATGTCTTCACAATGCATCCAATGAAAGTATGTTCAATCTTCTTTCAAAATGCCTATTACGATATATTGTACACCAGACCGATTACTATGCTTGGAACCCTGAAGACCATACCTAAACATTTCAAAAAATGTCATCAATGTGATAGTAAGGCCTTCAGGGTCAGAGGGATTGATAAAGTCAATCTAGAGTCACAAAGTGGTGGCATGACCAAAAGATTGGGTCAATTAGAAACCCAGTGGATATGGCGGTTGAAAACCACGTATCCACATGGGTTAAATGAGAATATTAGTTTCGTTCCTTTTTTGTAAGTGTTCTATTTTTCGGGGGTTTGGGTTATGTTTTTATATTTGATTTTAGTGATTTTATTTATTTAGCAGCACCAACATTCCAAGCATAGTAAGCAGTATATATATATTTTCTCTGCTCTCCTTATTTTTCAGCTAGGTATCTAGGTATATGGTACTATATAAACACTGTAAATTATATTGACATATCATGTTCATTCTAATTTAATCCAGCAGCAGTATTAATCCTCCTGATAGTTTCCCTTACTGCTAATCAGATATCTATATTGAAAGTGATACATATATACTATATGGACATGGTATGTTCACTATAATTTATCAAAATCTAGGTATGCAAATGGATTTGACTATATTGCTTTTACACCTGATGTAATATTCACTCTTTATAGCTTAGATACAATACATCTACAGTATTTTGAATATCAATAATTATATGCTGGATCATTTGGCAGTAATTTTTACATCCTAATATTGATTATATTTGATAGATTATATTTAAAAAAAAAAATTTTCCTGCCTTCTCGTGTTCAGCATACGGTTTGACTATGATATATGTATATGTGTGATGTTAATTTACTACCATGCTGGGACCATGGACCTGAATAATATCTTCCATCATATGCTGATTTTATGAACTATAATAATTGTCTTGCACATCTAAAATAAAGTTTTTGCACTTTTTTGATATCTGTGCAGTTTTTCTTTCTCTTTTTGTTCTTATGGTATGTGACGATTTTGCCCTTTATTGAAGTCCAGCCATTACACTTTGACAGATATACATGGCTAAGTTGGGTCAGTATATTATAAATGATGTCTAGGTGTAGTTTTTTGTTGTATATCTCTCACAGAAGGGTATGTGTATGTTGTCAGGCTACTCACCACTTATCTGGGCAATCCTGGCACGCAGTTGGGTGATGCGTCTGGGCGTCTTGTATTTAAGATCTGCGATCTTCTTGCAGATCTGCTTTGGGGTGCGCACAACACCCAACCTCCTCTCCAGCTGCCTCTTCACCCTCATCAGGACAGCCTGCTTGTGGAGGCGTGGATGGGTGTGCTGCTCGTGACACCAGTAATCCCTGGTGTCACATACATCCACAAGGATAAGGAGCTCAGGCTCCCTCCACACTGCAGCTCGCCTGGGTGCCACCATTTTACTATTCTGCAGGGGAAGGGAAAGCACCAGGAAGGCGGCGCCAAAAGATTGACAACGTTATGGCGAATGAACGCATGGGAGAGATATCACATGTTGACGGGGGCCCAAAGGCGCAAAAGCCACAGGATTCACTGTATGCTTTTGCGTCATATACTTTAAACAGGAAGGCTGCCACTACAGCGCTCATGCAGACATTAGTTTACATGTAATGACAATTGTGTTGATGTTAACACACATTTGTGCCCGTCGCACATCGCTGCAATTTTGAACACAGCCGCAAACACAGAGGCCACATCAATGCGCTACTGTACAGTATGTATGCTCCTGGGTAATACACCTTTGGACGCACACATCATCAAGTATGGCGCCGAGGAACAAGACAACCAATCAGAACGCTAGAGCTGCCACCAATCCACGCAGACTGGCAGAGGTAGTAAATACGCCCTGAAACGCCTACAGGAATGGTTTAGGCGATGGGTGCTGTTGCTCTTAACATCGCTCATGAGATGTTACACAGGGCGATCAGCACACATCACCCAAGAATGGTCGCCTGGTTTCAGAGCTCTGATGTGAAACCAGGCGACCACTCAGATGTGTCGCCCTCGCCCATTTACATTGGGTGACACATTGTCCACACCTTAGAGTCGCCTGTGAAATCGCCGGCGATATGTCCAGGTGTGACGGTACCCTGAGATTCACTCTGTGTACCACTGGTGTTTTGTGGAAAAGCCAATCTGAGATTATGTATCAGCTTCTGCTGATACTCCTGCATTTGTGCGTCCCTTTGTATGGCAGGAATCATTTCGGCAAATTTGGTCTTGTACCAGGGATCCAAGAGAGTGGTAACCTAGTAGTCTGCATTGCTTCTAATTCGGACAATCCGAGGGTCATGTTGCAGGTAGTGCAGCAAGAAGGCGCTCATGTGTTTTGTGCATCCAGGAAGACCAAGTCTTTGTAGTGTTGGTGGTGGGGAGGTGAGAATCATGCTTACTTTCTCTGCCCTCTCCCCCAAACCTCGCACAACAGAATTGTCATCAAGGTCTCCCTCATCTGCTGACTCTTCCATGCCCATCGCCAGTTCGTCCTCCATTTCTTCCTGGGCTCCTGCACCTTCCTCAAGAGTTTGGTTGCTACCATGCGCCCTCATTAATCCATCTCCACCACCCTCCCATGCCTGCCGTATTGGTGCTGCCGAGCAACCATGAGGACCTTGGAGATGTTGTCATCCCTTCCGCATAGGACTACTCCTGTACTTCCTCCACCTCCTCTTGTCCCACCACTTGACTCCGAATATTGTTTAGAGTGTGCTCCAGCATGTAGATGACCGGAATAGTCATGCTGATAATGGCATCATCAGCACTAAACATCTCCGTTGCCATCTCAAAACTGTGCAGAAGGGTGCATAGGTCCTTGATCTGAGAACACTCCTGCAGCGTGATCTGCACCTCCTCTGGACCTCGTTGGCCCAGGCTATACATCATAACGTATTGCACCAGGGCTCAGCGGTGTTGCCACAGTCGCTGCAACATCTGCAGAGTAGAATTCCAGCTTGTCGGCACATCACATTTCAGCCGGTGAATGGGCAAGCCGAAAAACTTCTGGAGCGAAGCAATTCGTTGAGCTGCGCGATGCGAACGCCGGAAGTGAGCGCACAGCAACAGTGCCCTCTGCAGAAGCCCATCTAGGCCAGGATAGTGTCTCAAAAATTGCTGGACAACCAGATTCAACACGTGAGCCATATAAGGCATGTGTGTGATATTGCCCCGGCGAAGGTTTGCAGCATTGTTTGCAACACAGGTTTGCAGCATTGTCGCACATGGCCTTCCCTGGCTGCAGGTTGAGTGGAGACAACCATTGCTGAAACTCATTCACCAGAGCTGACCACAACTCCTCAGCTGTGTGACTCACATTTCCCAGGCATTTCAGGATAAAGACCGCCTGATAGCATTGAGCCCTGCAGCCAGCATAGTAAGGAGGTGTGCAGGATTCCTTCTGTGCAGTTGCAATACGGGTGGCATTACCTGACCGGCATTGGGCGGAGGTGGAGGACTAAGACGAGGTTGAGGAGGCAGAAGCAGTGGAGGAACTTCTACCTGCAGAGGAAGGACGCACGAGTCGTGGCGACGGCAAGACTTGGACAGTAGACCCTTCTCCAGCTCTCACCATAGTTAACCAGTGCCCAGTCAGCGACATGTAACGCCCCTGTCCATGCTTAATGGTCCAAGTGTCTGTGGTGAAATGCACCTTGCCACATACTGAGTTTGTCAAGGAAGCGGTGATGTTGTCTGTGACATGCTGGTGTAGCGCAGTCACACCTTTCTTGGAAAAGTAGTGGCGCCTGGGTATCTGGTACTGGGGCACTGCGATGGACATAAGGTCTCTAAAATCCTCTGTGTACACCAGGCGGAAAGGCAGCATTTCTGTAGCCAACAGCTTGCAGATGGTGAAATTCAAGTGCTTAGCCTTCTCATGGCTAGGAGGAAATGGTATTTTACTTGTCCACATCTGAGGGACGGAGGGCTGGCTGCTGTACTGAGACGGGGTTCAGTAGGGTGTCCCCGGCAAACTGCAGGTCTGTGAGTGAGGTGCAGGTGAATATGTAATGTTGCCTTCATCCAAAGGTGCGGCTCTTGATGTCTGTGAGAGCTTAACACCTGCAGCATTGTCCACTTGAAAACTAAGTGACGACCTGCCAATCACAGTGCCTGTTGCAGGTAAAGCGGTGGAAGGTCTGCGTCCAAAAGCCTGTGTGACAGCTGTCCCCACAGTCACAGACGATGAAGAGCACATGGATGCACTTGATGGGGCACATGGTGGTAGGCCCACCCCGCTAGCCCGCATTCTAGCACAGTGAGCTTCCCACTGTGACTTGTACTTCATGTCCATGTGTCTTCAGTAGAATTACACCACAGCCACCTCAAATACTGCAGGAGACCTACTGGAGCCCGTATGGATCCAAAATACACCCAGAAAACAGTTAAATTTTGTGGTGGAAAGATCATGGTCTGGGGTTACATTCAGTATGGGGGTGTGTTAAACATTTGCAAGGTGAAAGGCAATATCAATAGCCAAAAATATCAAGAAAGTATTAACTACAACTTATGTTCCAAATCATACAAGGGGTCAAATTCTGCAGCAGCATGGTGCTCCATCTCATACATCTATCTCTACAACAAAGTTCCTCCAGGCAAAAAAGATCAAGGTGCTCAAGGACTGGCCAGCCCAGTCACCAGACATGAACATTATTGAGCATGTTTGGGGTAGGATGAAAGAGGAAGCTTGGAAGATAAAACCAAAGAATCTAGATGAATTCTGGGAGGCATGCAAGACTGCATTCTTTGCTATTCGTGATGACTTCATTAATAAATTGTATGAATCATTGTTGTACCGCATGGATGCAGTCCTTCATGCTCACGGAAGTCACACAAAATATTAAATATGACTCTAATAGCACCACAACTTCATTGACCAATGTTATGCAACATATATTTGTATTTTAAGTTAATTTTTGGTTAGAAAATTACATTACTTTCTGTGGGCGACAAAACTTTTGTGTTGCAAAAATCTAACCATTCTGTGTTCATTAAATGATCAATATTTCAGCATTGATACCAATTTATTTTCTTAACTGAAACCATATTTCAAAAGAATAATTTATACGACCAATGGATAAATTTAACGTCAGGTTATAAAATTTTATTTATATAACATGGATAAGCAACATAACTTCTGTCAGGGAGTGTACAGGGAAGCCTATTTTTTTAAAAAATTATTTTAATAAGTAATTAAAAAAAAAATTGTGTGCTTTGCCCTATTTTTGAGCCAATCACAGCCCAGCGGTGCCCATGTGACATCACGGGTCCTGAGCCAATCAAAGCCCAGCAACGCCCATGTGACATCATAGGTCCTGCGCTCTCATTGGCGCAGGGCCTGACCTGGGCGGGGATTCTGGGTAAAGCAGGAAGTGGCCCGATGCAGCACCGATCAACAGGGAACCGTCCTGCACCACACCGCAGACCGGGGCATCACAGAGGAGGCCGGAGGAGCACCGGGGACACCACACAGGACGGCACCGGATAGCGGGGGGCAAAGGTAAGGCCTTATATTGGCAGCCCTCCCCCCAGGCGGACTTATATTCGGGGGGGGACACTTATATTAGCCGGCCCTCCCCTCCCCCCTAGGCGGACTTATAATCGGAGGTGACTTATAATCGGGGAAACACGATTATAAGTGCATTTTGTATGTTTTGCACTAAACTAATAAAACTGTTTAAACATACAGGTGCATCTCAATGAATTAGAATATCATCAAAAAGTTAGTTGTTTTCAGTAATTCAATACAAAAAGTGAAACTCATATATTATATAGAGCCTTTTGAAAAAAAGTGATCTATTTTAACTGTTTATTTCTGTAAATGTTGATGATTATTGCTTAAATCCAATGAAAACCCAATGGTAATCATCTCAGAAAATTAAAGGGATCCTGTCACCTCCAAAAAGCCACCTAAGCTACAAAAACACATCCCCGCAGCATCCTATCACTAATCTCACACTCCTTTTGTCTCCTAAAAGCATCCTGTGAAAGTAGATCAAAACGATTTTATACTCACTCATTAGCAATGTTAATTAGCAGGGGCTATATTCTTTAGCCCTTAAGGCGTATTGTTTGCAGGCTCAAGGATCCACCCTCTCTGTCTCTCTGTGCTGCTTTGCTTGTGCAGACTTTGCCCTCCCTCTGTCTGTCACTCACAGAATGCAAATCATTAGTCCTGCCTTCAGCTCCACATCACAGCAGTACAGACAGAGAGAGGGTGGATCCTGCAGCCTGCAAAACAACACGACCTAAGGGCTGAAGAATATAGCCCCTACTAATTATAATGCCTAATGAGTGAGTATTAAAACGTTTTTATCTACTTTCACAGGATGCTTTTAGGAGACAAAATGAGTGTGAGATTAGTGATGGGATGCTGCAGGGACATGATTTGGTAGCTTAGGAGGCGTTTTGGAGGTGACAGGATCCCTTTAAAGTAGAGAGGATGAAGGGTTAAAAACCACGCTGCTGTATTCCACGAGACATAAAAGGGTGAATGTAATATTAATTTATTAGTCAATCTTCCTAATCTATATGCACCATGCTTGGGACTACAGCAGCCGTGATCTGCTTTTATAGTGGTTGAGACTCTCACAACCACATAAGGTGAAGCCTCTGATACACATTTAGATCATATTTTAACTCTCAGACCCTTCATCTTCCATACTTTAATTTTCTGAGATGAAAAATTAACTTTTGACAATATTTTCATCCTCAATTATTCAACCAATACCAAGAAGGGCATAAGGTAGATAGCAGTAGGTACATATACAGAAAGCAAGGAGATGATAAAATGTATAGGCTGTTTTCAGGTTACTCCAACAGCCAATCACAGACGCCCACTCTCTGTGACAGTGTCAGTGATTGGTTGTTGGGCCCCTCTGCAGTAAATATCCAGGAAATTAATGATCAGCCTGGGAGTACAAGGGGCTGGATGCCAGTAAGTATAATGATGCTGTTTAATCACTATCTGCTTTCTTTTTACAGCCCCCCAACCCATATCTAATAATTTCAAAGTCCGAGTTCAGGGTTTGGACTCAAGTTCAAGTCACGTTCGGCACTGAACTTGGACTTTAAAAAAAGTCCAGTTGGATCCACCGAACCCACAAAATATTCCTCCTTCACAAAAAGGATTACTTAAGAAATTAAGAAGCTGTGTACAAACACTTGCTACTTTTTTTCGTTAAACATTATTTTGCCCTCTTGACAGTTAATGCATTAAGAGTAAAGAAAAAATGTTCAATTGTATTTAAAATGCATGAGGACAGGTGCCAAGTATACCATATAACTGATCCATCACTCTGAGCTCTGCACTCCTGTTGTCACCTCCCCGAGCCCTATCAATTGAATGTGTTATTCCCAGGCTTCTACTCTCATCTTCCAATTGTTTAACATATCACTGTATGGAGTGTTTGTCCAATGTTTTAGGGATTTCTCTTTCTATCTCTCTTGTGGAGCTGTGAACTCTGACATACTCTCAATATATTAAGATTACCCTCAAATGGCAGCTGTATTTCTTGTCAGAGTATTATTCAGGCTGGGATTTTCTATTTTAATTGGCTGTGCTATACCATGTGATGTCATAGCTGTAAGACATTATGGGAAAGTCAAAGTGGTTGTGCCTGGGATCATGTCAGCTTGGATTCTTGAATTCTTGGACAATTCATGCAAATCATTTCAGAACCTGTGAATTTCGTAAAATTCAACTTGAATTCAATTTAATTTCACGATTGAATTAACTTCATCATTTCTTGTCAATATGTTTTGTATTTATTTATTAAAAATGTTTCAAATGACAAAAACATTTTGAGACATTTGCAATTTTCTAATTTTGTCATGTTTATATCCATAATTCAAAGGCGGCGCGTCACACGTATCTATATCGTGAGCGATATTGTAAGCGATCACATGCACGCGCGATCGCTAACAATATCGCTCACATCGCTGGTGAGTTGTCACACAAACAGACTCACCAGCGATGTGGGCCAGCGAGATCGCTGGTAACTATGGTACACATCGGGTTACTAGGCGCCGCGCGGCGCTTAGTAACCCGACGTTTACCATAGATACCATCTCCCAGCATAGGCTCTGCTGCTGGGAGATTGTTCATCGTGGTGTCACACACCACGATGAAGCAGATTGTTCAAGCGTTTATCGCTTGATATGAGCTCCTGCTCACCAATCTGCGATCTAGCGATCAAGCGATTTTACATTGTAAAATCGCTTGATTGCACGCAGCGATGCACAAACGATATCGCTTAAGCGATGAAAAAGCAGATCGCTTAAACGATATCGTTCGCAATATTGAACCGTGTGACGGCCGCCAAAGTCATATTACAAAAAAATGTAAATAATCATTTTTTCAGGGAAATATGCAATACTTATTTTTCCAGGGTCCTTTTCAGTTTTGAAGTAAAGCCCCCGTCACACTAAGTGAGATCGCTAACAACATCGCTACTGAGTTACAAGTTTTCTGATGCAACAGTGACCTCAGCAGCGATCTCGCTACGTTTGACACGTAGCAGCGATCAGGCCCCCGCTGTGAGATCGCTGATCGTTACACACTGTTCTGGACCATTTTTTGATCGTTGTGGTCCTGCTGGGCAGCATGCATCGCTGTGTTTGACGCCTTAACAACGACCTCATTGGCAACTCAGAACTGAGACACGCAGGCGTGCATTTGCGTTACCTTTTCTGCGCCCCCTCAGCTCCCATTGGTGGTCGCTACTGCATTCTGATTGGGTGGCATTGCCTTAAAAGAAGGCAACATAGTAGCGCTTCTGTCCTTTGTTCCTGACTGCGTGCTGGTTTGCAGATCATAGTAGAGTTCTCTGGACTGTGACTCCACATCCGTTCATATGTCCTTTGTTCCTGACCGCGTGCTGATTTCCAGATCGTAGTAGAGTTTTTTGGGCTGCGACTCCACATCGATTTATCTGTTCTTCAACGGTTCTTCTGACAGCTATACTCCATCTGCATGGTAGGCATCATTTGGAGTCTCAAATGCATTTCCATTTTTACTTTGTTTTATAGGACACCTACCAATTATCTGCTATCATAGTCCTATTCCACATTGTGGTCATGCTTCTACACTTACAAGCAAATGGAGGGAGGGCTTGGCTTCTATCTGTGTACATATGCTTTTGCATGGACAGCCATTTTAGGGGGTCTCGTGTGCACACACCTATACAGCACGTTTTCTGGCATGCTCGCTAATGGAATGGAACGCAGTTTTCCAGGACATTTCACATGTACAGTTCTAATAATTGCGTTATTGTTTTGTTGAAACTTTTCTCATCTTTTCATTTTATTTTTGCAGTTTGCACATCATGAACAATGCGGAGTGTGCTGTTGTGGTTGCTGCATTGCTGGTTGAGGCAGCTCAGCATCAAGATGAGGCACGGATGCTAGAGAGGTGTTCCAAACGAAAGCGTCATATGTGGACCATACAGTGGCTGTAGAAGAGGTCTGAATTGTCCCACATGCAACTTGTACGAGAGCTTCAGGAGAAGAATCCTCATGATTTCCACAACTATCTACGGATGTCAGAGGAATCCTTCAAACTGTTACTGGAAAGAATTACGCCACTTATTCAACGGAAGGATACAGCGATGCATGCTGCTGTACGGGCAGAAGAAAGATTGTCCCGCTGCGATTCCTGGCCACTGGATGCTCACTGCAAGGCTTGCATTTTTTCTGCAGCTATTTTAATGCCCCTGCTCAGCGTTCTAATTCCGGAGACATGTAATGCTATTTTCCACAGTCTACGTAGCTACTGTACATGCAGTTTCTCAACATGGAGGAGGAATGGAAAAAGATTGCCTCCGATTTTGAGCAGCTTTGGCAGTTCCCTAACTGTGGTGGGGCTTTGGGCGGGAAACATGTCCGGATTACTCAACCACTGAACAGCAGATCCTATTTCTACAATTATAAGGGCTTTTTCAGCATAATCCTGATGGTCCTTGTTGACGCCAATTACGAATTTATAAATGTAGATGTTGGCATGAACGGCAGGGTTTCTGATGATGGTGTTTTAGAGCACACACTTTTTGGAGAGCGTTTGAACAACTGTGACCTGCACTTGCCTCCCAACTCTGAGACTAGAGGCAACCTTAATTTTGTTTTTGTCGGCGATGAGGCCTTCCCGCTTCATCCCAATCTTATCAAACCATTCCCCCAAAAAAGTCTTACGGAGGAAAAAAGAATTTTCAATTACCGCTTGTCAAGGGCACGTCGGGTTGTAGAAAATGCCTTCGATATCATGGCCAATCGCTACAGAGTTTTCCACATGCCTATTAACATGAAGCTTGAATCAATAGACCAGTTTTTTTTTGCTTGCTGCGTGCTTCACAACTTCCTTCTCCGGCGTGATGCAATTGTGTACTGTCTGCCTGGCTTTGTGGACTGTGTGGACCTAACAAATGGGGAAATGCAGCTCAGTGAGTGGTGTGCAAACGATCCCGCAATTGCAGGCCTTCAACCATTGGGACACGGCAGAAACACCCATGATGTGAAGACCTCCCGAGACAACTACTGCCAATGTTTTAACGGTCCTGGTGCTGATACTTGGCAGCATCAGAACTTATAGTGGACTACTGATCACATTTATACTGTATTTTCATTTTTTGTAATGATCTGCCTAATAAACTGTACGTTTTACTTTACAAAAGCTTTGTTTGTCATTCCTTGAGTAATAAGGGCCCGTATATACATACCTGTACTCATATGTATACAGATACATACTGTGAGGTAGGAACGTTGGTTGGCACAACAGAAGGCAGGGACCCAGGCACAGTTCACACAGCACACTGTTTAATGGCACGATACAGGTTAGCCACAGACCTCCTGTATACACTTTATACAGTCCAACGATAGCTGACAATGACACACTGTCCTTTCAAATGGGTTCTCCTTTGGCTAGACCATGTTCTATCAAGAAACGGCCTCTGCTGCTCTCTTTCTCAGCCGCACAGCAGCCTCATGAGACTTCATTCAGGAAGAAGCTTCCACAGAAGAACCACACCCTGTATTCCAGCCTAGCTTTTAACCCCGTGCCTACCTCTGGGGAATCCTCCAAGAACCCGGAGTGGAGTGCTTCCTACACGTGGAGAGAGCACAACCTGGAAGACACATACCGGCCGTCACAGATCATCCCGGTCACTGTCTCAAATACCCCCCCTCCTCAGTTCAAGCGTGCGGGTTTGAACTCCAGCCACCAAACACGGGCCACGAGACAAGGCATCCGCGTTGCCCTTCAACCTCCCGGCCCGGTGTTCTACTGTAAACCAAAATTTCTGCAGGGAAAGGAACCACCGGGTGACCCGGGCGTTCCGTTCCTTGGTAGACCTCATCCAGACCAGCAGGGAGTGGTCCGTCATCAGCCAAAACTGCCGTCCCAACAGGTAATAGTGCAGGGACTCCAAGGCCCACTTGATGGCCAAGCACTCCTTCTCCACAATGCTATAGTTCCGCTTGGGAGGGGAGAGTTTCCTACTCAAGTAGGTGACGGGGTGTTCCTCCCCCTGGACCACCTGGGACAGCACCGGCCCCAGTCCGATCTCCGAGGCATCCATCTGCTCAATAAACTCCTTCGGAGTTGAAGAGAATGGGCTGTTCACACATGACCCCCTTTAGTGCTCGGAAGGAGTCCTCGGCCTGCGGTGTCCAGCGCACCATGACGTACTTCTTACCCTTGAGAAGGTCCGTCAAGGGGGTCGACAATCCAGCAAAATTAGGGACAAACCGTCTGTAGTTTCCCATTATACCTAGGAAAGACCGGACCTGCTTTGTGGTCAGGGGTCGAGGCCACTTCTGGATTGCCTCAACTTTGTTAATTTGGGGCTTAATCACTCCTTGGCCAATCACATACCCAAAATAGCGGGCCTCCATGAGCCCCAAAGCACACTTCTTGGGATTTGCCGTCAACCCGGCGGTACGGAGCGCATCCACCACGGCCTGTACCTGAACCAGGTGAGTCTGCCACTTGGTGCTATAGATCATGATGTCATCAAGGTTCGCAGATGCATACGCCAGATGGGGTTGCAGCACCAGGTCCATCAGCCTCTGGAATGTGGCCAGGGCGCCATGTAAACCAAATGACAAGACGACGTAGTGAAATAGACCCTCAGGCGTAGCAAAAGCGGTCTTCTCCTTGGCTGACTCCGTCAGTGGCACCTGCCAGTACCCCTTGGTCAGATCGAGCGTAGTGAAATACCGTGCCTGTCCCAGCCTGTCGATTAGCTCATCCACCCAGGGCATGGGATAAAGATCGAATTTGGATATCTCATTGAGCTTCCTAAAGTCATTATAGAATCGTAAGGAGCTGTCCGGCTTGGGTATCAATGCAATGGGACTGGCCCATTCACTCTTAGACTTTTCAATCACCCCTAAGTGGAGTATCTTTTTCACCTCCTCCGAGATGGCTTGTCTCCGAGCCTCCGGCACCCTGTAAGGCTTCAGGCATACCTTCATGTGAGGCTCGGTGACAATATCATGCTGTATAAGGTTTGTCCTACCGGGCAAGTCTGAGATAACCTCTGGATTCTGCTGAACCAACCGTCTGGCCTCTCGCCTCTGTTGCTTGGTGAGGCCGTCTCCTATCCTTACTTCCGGCTCATTCTCCCTTGTGGTCACCGGACCAGGGATAAGTGCTCGGAAGAGGAGAGAGACAAAAAAGGTCAGCCATCAGGCCTTCCCTTTCCTTCCATGGTTTTAACAGATTGATATGGTATATCTGCTCTGGTTTCCTCCTTCCTGGCTGAAATACTTTATAGTTGACAACCCCAACCTTTTCCTGAATTTCATACGGTCCCTGCCACTTCGTTAGAAACTTGCTTTCCGCTGTGGGAACCAACACCAATACCCAATACCCTGGGTTAAAGGACCGTACTGTAGCCTGTCTATTGTACCTTGGCACTTTGAGCAGCCTGCGCATCCTGCAAATGCTCTTTCACTATTGGCATGACCACGGCTATTCGATTCTGCATCCCCGAAATGTGTTCAATCACGCTTTTAAGGGGGGTTGGTTCCTGCTCCCATGTTTCCTTGGCCAGGTCCAACAATCCCCGAGGATGTCGCCCGTACAACAATTCGAATGGCGAAAACCCCGTGGACGATTGGGGTACCTCTCGGACTGTAAACATGAGATACGGGAGCAACATATCCCAGCCCTTCCCCTCTTTGGAGACTACCCTTTTAACATGGATTTTAAGGTTTTATTGAACCGTTCCACCAACCCGTCCGTTTGAGGATGGTACACTGACGTACGCAGCTGCTTAATGTGGAGAAGTCTGCACAGCTCCTTAGTGACTTTGGACATGAATGGGGTCCCCTTATCTGTAAGGATCTCCTTGGGAAACCACACCCGACAGAACACGGCAAACAACTCCCGAGCAATAAGCTTAGCTGCAGTATGTCTGAGGGGTATCGCCTCAGGGTAACAGGTGGCGTAATCGACTATCACTAGAATGTTTAAGACAAAAATATAGGGACACATCTTGGACTCACATGTTTAGCAACTCAAAAGCATTGAGAAAACCTGAGAACTAAGTTATATAGCTGTAACCTCAGTATGACGTAATACACACACCACTAATTGCAAGTGCACAATTTTATTATCTTAGTAGTGGATCAATAAAATACTGAGGAGCGTCACATAAAACCAAGGGAAATGACAAAGGGGGGTTGAACCGGTCACAGACCGCCACAGAAAGGTACAGTTTTACAGGCAGTGAGCAGTAAAGTATAGTTTTACAGACAGTAAACAACTGTTAGGCATACAGCATGATAACAATAAATAAGATGCCATAATACACACTGTCAGCCTTGTACTAAGCCCACAACTCACCCATACTGTGGGGTTATGGCACGTGTTCAGGGGCAGACCCCAACACGTGTTTCAACAAGTCTTCTTCAGTATGGGTGAGTTGTGGGCTTAGTACAAGGCTGACAGTGTGTATTATGGCATCTATATTTATTGTTATCATGCTGTATGCCTAACAGTTGTTTACTGTCTGTAAAACTATACTTTACTGCTCACTGCCTGTAAAACTGTACCTTTCTGTGGCGGTCTGTGACCGGTTCAACCCCCCTTTGTCATTTCCCTTGGTTTTATGTGACGCTCCTCAGTATTTTATTGATCCACTACTAAGATAATAAAATTGTGCACTTGCAATTAGTGGTGTGTGTATTACGTCATACTGAGGTTACAGCTATATAACTTAGTTCTCAGGTTTTCTCTTATCACTAGAATGTGTTGGTGTCCTCGGGCAGACTACGAGGGGTCCCACCAAATCCATGGCTATCCGCTCAAAAGGGACTTCTATAATGGGCAAAGGGACCAAAGGACTGCGAAAGTGAGCCAGATGCGTGGTGAGTGGCACTCTGTAGACAAAGAGCAGGGTGCACCGCAGTCCTCAAGAAAAGTAGATTGGTGCTGCGCTACAGTGTCAGTAGTAATCAAGAGAGAAGAGAAAGAGACACTGCAAGGATAGGCACACACAATATCATGTGAAAAAGTGATTATTATTTATTCAATTTTTTTCTTTTGCTTTGACATAGTGATAAGGTGGGGTCAAACAAACCAATTCTAAAAACATTTAAAACGAGTTACGATGACTCGGTAGCATGTCACTATCACATTCCTGAGTGAATGTAGCTCAGGAAAAAAGGGTTAAAGCAGGTATGCACATAAGTGTGTCAATTAATAATATATGATCAATATACATTCAGACAGTGTGATTATATAATTTGTAACCACCAGGTGGCTGGAGTACCAGCCAAATTACATGAATGTATGGTTATATGGTCAAAAACTCTCATATATGGATAAAATTCACTGTCTGCATGAAATGAGGTTACCAAAATTTCAGAACCAAAATACCCTGTGTGGATGATATCATATAGATAAAGTGGATAATTACAACTCAAGTATATTATTCCTCAGCAGTTTGTACAATAATGAACAGATCTTTAATACGGTATTAAAACAGAGGAAAGATATATCAGAGTGTATTATCAAGTTAAAAGGTCTGTTATACCTGGACACCCTGAGGCAGTGCAGAGCCAGGCTAATTAGACCCAAGGTATATGTGGGCCAGACCTCCCAGGAACTTAGAAAGAGAATTCAAACTCATGTATCTACAATTAATCTTGCAGGATCAAAAAGGGACCAGGGCTTGCCGATCACTCCTATCGCAGCACACTTTCTGGAATACCATCAAGAGAACAATCAAATAAAAGAAGGGGGGAGAACAAGAGGCGCAATAGTGCCCTATCACTATGGCACTGAATAAAGTGGTGAAACAGGGGAATTCACTCACCTGGCACAGTTGTGTCACCCACAACTGGCTTGAAGGCGTATTCAATGCTTATTTCCAGATGGCTGCTGCAGGACTTCCACCGTCCACTCAAGTGTGGAAACACATCGAATTGTAGGGAAGAAAATGGTGTGTCACAGTCCGCGCTGCCAAAAATCATTCACTCCGAAAGTAATGGACATGAAGATGGAACTTCAAAGTACAGTATTTACTCGCGTATAAGCCGAGTTTTTCAGCCCAAAAATTGAGCTGAAAAGTATCCCCTCGGCTTATACGCGAGTACACAGGCCGCCCGCCCGCCACCATCAGTATACATGTGCCCCCCCATCAGTATCCAGGGCCCCCCCTTGCAGGCCAAACCTGTAAAGTAAAAGCATTATACTTACACCCGTGACCGCCGCCGTCCCCGCTCTGCACCGCGCTCCTCCATCTTCTTCCGTCTTCCTCCTCGGTCGCCCAGGCAATGACGTCATTGCCTGCAACAGAGGAGGAAGACGGAAGAAGATGGAGGAGCGCGGTGCAGAGCGGGGACGGCGGCGGTCACGGGTGTAAGTACAATGCTTTTACTTTACAGGTTTGGCCTGCAAGGGGGGGCCCTGGATACTGATGGGGGGGGCACATGTATACTGATGGTGGCAGGCGGGCGGCCTGTATACCCGTGGGGCTGCTGCTATATATAACACTGGGGCTGCTGCTATATATACACCACTGGGGCTGCTGCTGTATATACCATTGGGGCTGCTGCTATATATACACACCACTGGGGCTGCTGCTATATATACACCACTGGGACTGCTGCTGTATATACCACTGGGGCTGCTGCTGTATATACCACTGGGGCTGCTGCTGTATATTCCATTGGGGCTGCTGCTGTATATACCACTGGGGTTGCTGCTGTAACACTGCTGGGGCCTGTATATACCACTGGGGAGGCCTGTATACCACACTGCTGGGGGCTGTATACCTGTGCTGAGGTCCACCCTTGGCTTATACACGAGTCAATAGGTTTTCCCAGGTTTTGGGGGCAAAAGTAGGGGGGTCGGCTTATACACGGGTCAGCTTATACACGAGTATATACGGTAACTCCTTTATTGCCTCCTACGCGTTTCGGTGCCCTCCTGGCACCTTCCTCAGGGATACCTCCACCACATCAACCACTCTTATTTATATCACATCTCATATCAATGATAAGTGGGAGTTAACATCAATAATGACGTCAAAATCGTCATCCAAGGAAGGAGGGACACAATTTTGGCGCAAAAACACATTAAAAACACTTATTCAATAAATAGTTAATCACATAGTATGCATACATATTATACAAAACAGGCTAAAGAAAATTGTGCAAAAAAAGCAGCGAAAATCCCAGCAGAACCGCTTATAAAAACTGTATGCAATATCCATTCAAAAAATTTTTTAATAAGGCATTCTATTCTTCTCTCTGGGGGATAGAACCTGCCATTCCTGCTGTATTGTTAAGCAAGAATCCCTATTTTTGACAAACGCCACTTGTTCTGTTATATATTAAGCAGATCGGAAGATCAAGTGATTTTACTCCTGGATTCCATATAAAGTGCCTTCACTCTCTCTAGGACACTTGCACAATCACAACTGAAATAAGAATAAAAGAATCTTCTGTTTTCAGAAGTTTCCATAGAGTCCCAATTTATGGACCATCAGGAATAAAAAAAGATTAAAAAAATATTAAAAATATATTTAATCAATTGAATTAAAAAATAGTTTTAAAGATAAGAGCACATATAAAAGGTAGGAGAGGAGGACCCTAAAGATAAAATCAATGAAATGTTTTTATATTCAAGAACATAAATAAATAAATGATTTCAATATTAAAACAAATAATTTTCCCCTTTTCATATGCTTTTCTCAACAATATCGACAAGAGAATCAGTATTATTATCCAAATTTCCTGTGGAGTAACAGCATAAGCCCATGTGCTGTTGTCCAAATTTCCCGGGTTCTATCCCCCAAGGGAAAAGAACACATTCATGCAGAATAGACTAAGGACACTGACTATCAAGTGTAACATAATTAGAGCCCATTCATTTAGAGAACCACCTATGCGATTTGTACGGTCTACTTATTTGTGGTAGTAAGCTATTGTGTCCACAAGATGGCATAGTCTGGATGTTGTTGTCAAGGCAACGGAGCTGGGTACCAGGTTTCTACAAGTATATACTTGGTAAGTAAAGTATATACTTTCACCATGGATAGGTGGAAATCTATCTACTCACTAGAAATGCATACACTTCTTATTTAATACCCATTCTTAGTTATAGTGAACACGCAAACTTAAACACTCTAGGTCTATACTTGCACTTATACACATTTCTTTATCTATCTTGTTTTTCTTCACTAAACAGAGATCTCTAACTAGCACATTCACTTGGTAATAGCTTGTCTCGATCGCCCGTGCTGGCGGTAATATATACTTGTAGAAACCTGGTACCCAGCTCCGTTGCCTTGACAACAACATCCAGACTATGCCATCTTGTGGACACAATAGCTTACTACCACAAATAAGTAGACCGTACAAATCGCATAGGTGGTTCTCTAAATGAATGGGCTCTAATTATGCTACACTTGATAGTCTGTGTCCTTATTCTATTCTATTATGCATAAATGTGTTCTTTTCCCTCAGGGGGATAGAACCCGGGAAATTTGGACAACAGCACATGGGCTTATGCTGTTACTCCACAGGAAATTTGGATAATAATACTGATTCTCTAGTCGATATTGTTGAGAAAAGCATATGAAAAGGGGAAAATTATTTGTTTTAATATTGAAATCATTTATTTATTTATGTTCTTGAATATAAAAACATTTCATTGATTTTATCTTTAGGGTCCTCCTCTCCTACCTTTTATATGTGCTCTTATCTTTAAAACTATTTTTTAATTCAATTGATTAAATATATTTTTTAATATTTTTTAATCTTTTTTTATTCCTGATGGTCCATAAATTGGGACTCTATGGAAACTTCTGAAAATAGAAGATTCTTTTATTCTTTTTTCAGTTGTGATTGTGCAAGTGTCCTAGAGAGAGTGAAGGCACTTTATATGGAATCCAGGAGTAAAATCACTTGATCTTCCGATCTGCTTAATATATAGCAGAACAAGTGGCGCTTGTCAAAAATAGGGATTCTTGCTTACCAATACGGCAGGAATAGCAGGTTCTATCCCCAGAGAGAAGAATAGAATGCCTTATTAAAAATTTTTTTGAATGGATATTGCATACAGTTTTTATAAGCGGTTCTGCTGGGATTTTCGCTGCTTTTTTTGCACAATTTTCTTTAACCTGTTTATTATAATATGTATGCATACTATGTGATTAACTATTTATTGAATAAGTGTTTTTAATGTGTTTTTGCGCCAAAATTGTGTTCCTCCTTCCTTGGATGACGAATTTGACGTCATTATTGATGTTAACTCCCACTTATCATTGATATGAGATGTGATATAAATAAGAGTGGTTGATGTGGTGGAGGTATCCCTGAGGAAGGTGCCAGGAGGGCACCGAAACGCGTAGGAGGCAATAAAGGAGTTACTTTGAAGTTCCATCTTCATGTCCATTACTTTCGGAGTGAATGATTTTTGGCAGCGCGGACTGTGACACACCATTTTCTTCCCTACAATTCGATCAAGAGAACAGTAACTTGCTACACGTCGTGGGTCTAGAACGGATCAAGGGCAACGGACGCTCGGATTATCATCGAAAAACGTTGCTACAGAAGGAATCTCGATGGATCTTCACATTGAATAGCATGAGCCCCCATGGACTTAATGAGGAACTGCATTTTACGGGCTTTTTGGGCTAAACCCTCAGACAAACGATCTAATTATGAACTAGGAGAATAATCAATTGGATATGGTGGTCCAATTACTGACGGGTGCATTTGTCATGAGAAATGGACCGGGACCGGGAGCTTGAACCCCTTATCCCGTAGGTCTAATAGGCTTACTGAGAAGTCATCAACCTGTACAAATTTTACTCTATGAGAATAACTGTTATGATTACGTGGTTAAACCATTTACGGTCTTTGACTGACCTCAGCATACCTCACGTCATTGGGGCCCAGCTTTCAGTACGGAGCCCGAACCGTCGGTGATACAGTATTGGATTTTATTTTAGGCCCAATGTGAGCTTATTATTATTCTCCCATTCACTCTTGATAAGTTGTCAGGACTCCTTGTTCTCCACTAAATTTGGGTTAATTTTGGGTTTTACCACCCATGCCCAAGAGTGGCTCCTCTATGTAGAGTTATTCTCGGTCCAGCTTGGACCTCTTAATTCGGTTTAGTGCACTATACCATATTCCATACATAATTTGTGGATGACACCAGATTTTCGGCGCTGGGTCACTACTCATAATCATTTGGAATTGGATAGGTGCCGACCATTATCCCAGTTGGGAGTACTCCTTGCTATTGCTGCTATTGTTGCTCATGGGGTCCAACACTTTTTGTTGGCTTGAGTACTTTTTATGCGCATTATGTACCGTATTATATGTAATATAATGAGGTGTCATGCAGGGTGATGCTCCACTTCCGTTGGTATGTGCCTCATTAATCTTTACAGCAGGATTTGGTGAGCGTCTGACACATAATCACACTTGCCCTGCTAACTGCAGCTTCTGCCTTCCATGGGGGGCCCCTCATATCCTTGGGACATCATTGTCTATTATACTGCTGTGCTGTATTGGATCCACAGCTTAGCCCAGTGATGGTCCAATGCACAATCGCGCTGACCAGGCTATTTGATTCTGTGGATCCTTCATTATGCTGCTCTACATTCCTCTGTTGCAGTATATACTTGCATTTCTTGCATAACTTGATGATCGCCTAATAGAACTACTAATATAACTAAATATTCTCTCCTATTATTTGGCTTGCCTTCCTAAACCTTCTATGCACATCACTATAATTGTAATTGACCCAGTCATGCTGCACTGGCATTCTGCCCTACTATAATATGGCCGCCGCACTATAGAGGAGGCGGGGACCTAAAGAAATCACCCTGGTCCTCCCACACACGTGCAGCTGGGCCGGTCTGACCGTGGAGCCTGTATGAGGGTTTGACACTTTATAAGGTGGGTGCAACAGGGTAGCAACAGCCCCTGACGAAGCCCTCCCGGCGACACGCGTCGGGCCCCTCCTGTCACTACACATGCCCAGGATGGGGGTCTGAATTCCACCTCTCCCCCATTCCAGGCAGGAATACGCAGGTATATTATCCTCAGACCTAACTCCCAGCGTGGTTCAATCCTGGTGCCTCTGATTCCCCTAACTAGCTAGATCGGCCCATAGATCGTAACATGTAACTCTAATGTGGGAATTTCTACTCTGCAGTGCATTGGGCAGTACTGGATGTATGGTTAATGCATATTGGCAGAGCTATAAGTTCCTGGGAGGTCTGGCCCACATATACCTTGGGTCTAATTAGCCTGGCTCTGCACTGCCTCAGGGTGTCCAGGTATAACAGACCTTTTAACTTGATAATACACTCTGATATATCTTTCCTCTGTTTTAATACCGTATTAAAGATCTGTTCATTATTGTACAAACTGCTGAGGAATAATATACTTGAGTTCTAATTATCCACTTTATCTATATAACATCATCCACACAGGGTATTTTGGTTCTGAAATTTTGGTAACCCCATTTCATGCTGACAGTGAATTTTATCCATATATGAACGTTTTTGACCATATAACCATACATTCATGTAATTTGGCTGGTACTCCAGCCACCTGGTGGTTACAAATTATATAATCACACTGTCTGAATGTATATTGATCATATATTATTAATTATAATAATAATAATAATAATAATATTTATTCATTTATATATAAATGAATAAATACTATATTATTATTATATTGATCATATATTATTAATTGACACACTTATGTGCATACCTGCTTTAACCCTTTTTTCCTGAGCTACCTTCACTCAGCAATGTGATAGTGACATGCTACTGAGTCATCGTAACTCGTTTTAAATGTTTTTAGAATTGTCTGTTTGACCCCACCTTATCACTATGTCAAAGCAAAAGAAAAAAATTGAATAAATAATAATCATTTTTTCACATGATATTGTGTGCGCCTATCCTTGCAGTGTCTCTTTCTCTTCTCTCGTGAGTTGGCACTCCGGGCAAGTCTCGCAGTACTTTTTCACCTCCCCGAAGACCCCGGGCCAATAGAACCGTTGCAACAGCCGCTCTTGCGTTTTCTTAGCCCTTAGGTGGCCACTCATGAGATGTTTATGAGCCAAGTCTAGGACCCGCCGGCGATACGGCTGGGGCACTAACAACTGCTCCACAACATCCCCCCGTATATTATCCACTTGGTAAAGTAAATCCTGTTTGAGGGTGAAATTGGGGTACCTTACCTGGGCACCTAGCACCTGTGCCACCCCATCGATTTCGATCACCCGACTCCGTGCGTGTACTAACGTAGGATCCTGGAGTTGGGCCACCCCGAAAGTGCCTGGAGACGCCTCCAACTCCGGGATTGGCTCATCTATTCCGAGCTCGCCTGCCAATACCTCTAGGGACGACCTATCGGGGTCACACTCTGTCCCTTCCGTGACGACCCCTACGGCAGGTGTCCCGGATTCGGGATCATCGGGCTCAGGCCCTGGACCGTCCTTGACCTGAGGGGTCTTGGAGGGTCCTTTGTATAGAGTCCAGAAAAAAGGCAGATCCCTCCCCAAGATCACGTCATAGGGAAGGTTAGTCATCAGTCCCATTTCATGCTGTATCTGTCCACACGGAGCCGTGATGGTGACCACCACCGTAGGGTAGTCTCGGAGGTCCCCATGTATGCACACCACCCCCACGGTAAGCCCGGTGTCCTTCACCCCAGTGATTAGGGCTGTCCGCACGAGGGTCAATAAGCTCCCCAAATCCAACAAGCCTGTCACCGGGTATCCATTAACCTGTACTTGGCATAAATGCAGATCAGTCCCTGGAGTAATAAGGCCGGCTGTACACACCGTCTGAGCATACATTGACCCCCACCGAGGATATTCGCAATCCATGGGCTCTGTGGTGAGTGGACATTGGGCTCCCAAATGTCCAACCCGCTGGCAGCGCAAACATCTAATAGGGAAAGAAACTCCCCTAACAGGTTGTCTTTTAGGGTACAGGCCTTTCCAAGCCCCGGGAGCGGCGGGAGAGGACTCCTGCTGGACAGGAGCGGTCTCCTGCACAGGTTCCGGTGAGGGATCCTTGGCAGGGGGTTTGGAGGAGGTCGGCCGCCCGCTGGGTGGCATGCAAAGTCCCAGTGTCCCGTATCAAGTCCTGCGTAGCCACATGTCGCTCCACTAGGCACACTAATTGATCCAGGGTATTCGGGTCGTCTTGTCCCACCCACCTTTGTATAGGGACGGGAAGAGTGCGCACAAAGCAGTCGGCGACCACCCTCTCCACCATTTGCGCAGGACTCAGAGTCTCAGGCTGCAACCACTTTTTCACTAAATGCAATAAATCGTAAGCCTGGAAGCATAGGGGTTTGACTTCCTCAAAAAACCACTGGTTTACCCCCTGGGCTCGTACGTATGTGTTCACTCCTAACATAGCAAGGATTTGACCCTTCAGGGCTCCATAATCGCGGGCATCCTCGGTACAGAGGTCCAGATACGCTTTTGGGACTCCCCAATCAGATAGGGCGCCAATACTTCGGCCCACTGGCCGGTCAGCAGTTTCTCCCTCTTGGCCACCCGCTCAAACACAGTCAGGAAAGCTTCCACATCATCCCCCGGGGTCATCTTTTGCAACGCTCGCCTTACTGCTGTCTTGACGCTGTACTCCTCGCCTGGTCCCGGGGATGAAGCCGCTGGAGTTCTGTGGTTAGGAGGTCCAGTAGTCGAATCAGGAGCTGATTTGTCTTCTGTTGGGCCTGATGCTGCTGCTGCTGCTGCCGGTCCAACGACTGGAGCAGGTGTGCACTGGTCTGTTGCTTCTACATATTAGCCTGTGCCAACTGTTTTAGAATGTCCTCCATGGTGGCAGCAGGACTATACCGGAGCTTAGCTGGTTGGATCACGGACATGTGCCACTGGGTATGCCGATATAGGTTTCTCCAGGCCGTTGCCACTGGAGACCAGGTTCCTACACCTCACTGGGCTGCCATGCCCGCATTCTCCACCATATATGAGGTAGCGACATTGGTTGGCACAACAGAAGGCAGGGACCCAGGCACAGTTCACACAGCACACTGTTTAATGGCACAATACTGGTTAGCCACAGACCTCCTGGATACACTTTATACAGTCTAACGATAACTGACAATGACACACCGTCCCTTCAAATGGGTTCTCCCTTGGCTAGACCATGTTCTATCAACACGTAGCCTCTGCTGCTCTCTTTCCCAGCCGCTCAGCAGCCTCATGAGACTTCACTCAGGAAGAAGCCTCCACAGAAGAACCACACCCTGTATTCCAGCGTAGCTTTTAACCCTGTGCCTACCTTTGGGAAATCCTCCAAGAACACGAAGTGGAGTGCTTCCTACACGTGGAGGGAGCACAACCTGGGAGACACATACCGGCCGTCACAGATCATCCCGGTCACTGTCTCACAATACATATACACACACATACACACATATACATATGTGTACTGTGAGGTAGCACCCGGTGAACCCGCTTGCATAACGACAAGAACACGTGTTTATAATTTAACCAATGTCTACCCGTTTATTTTTCACATATAACAACATAACCCGGGTTGCATGTTTGACACATATCACATTGATTATAAACACCATACATAAATACACCATACATTTACATATAACATTACATAACACTTACATTGCACATAACATCTTATAGTTACCCGGGACCTTTAACCACCTCTCTGTCCCCATTGGAGCTCTAACAACCGCTCCCGTGGTGGCTACGGCCTCCGGCCTATCTCTACATTTCACACACATTTAACAATGCATCAATTACCATATATCAACGGGCTCTATGGGTCCCAATGGCGGAACCAGCCGCCTGGCTTTATTTCCCCAGCTTCATACTACCCCGGAATCAGGACTCCAGCCTGACCGGGTTCTTACACACAATATGTGATCCATCCTATAAGCCACCATGGACCACACGCGTCCATTCACACGCTCACAGCCCATCATATAGACATCCATGGACTGTGGCACATCTGGGTTCAGAACAGGGATTGGCAAACCTTAGTATCCGGGACAACCATCCGTTACCCTAATATAGGAGCCCTATTAACCCCTGCCTCTGACCTCTGGTACATACATACATTCCGGTTCATCAGGTCCTTTAACTGACTACACTGAGTCGGACCCAAATGCGGACTATGCCCGCCTGGCACACTTCATAAAATCGCCTCCCGAAGGGCCACATACAATGGCCTCCCGAAGGGCTACACACAATCGCCTCCCAAAGGGCTACATACATTCCGGTTCATCAGGACCTTTAACTGACTACACTGAGTCGGTCCCAAGGGCGGTCTATGCCCGCCTGGCACACTTCATACATCTGCCCCTATAGGGCTACATTCACTTGCTGGGTCTTTTTAAAAAGCCATACAATACTTACAAGGTTCAACAGGTCCTTCACTGGACCTAATGGCGGCTACGCTCACTTGGCATGATTTACACACAAGGTGCACAGATCACACAAGCATTCAGGAACTGCTTTTCTTACTGGGCACGGATCCGGGTCTCGCTACCTGGGTCATGGGTACATCCAGCGTCCCCAAGGCCTCCTTTCCCGGACGTGTCTCAACCACATGCCCGGACCAGTATCCACCGGGTTCAGCCACGGCTTCCCCACTCCAGGAGCTGTCACGACCTCGGTCCTAAGCACCGGCATGGAGCTAGCATGCTCCCATCATTTCATGCACACAGAGCCTTGCACTGCTCTGCACTCAGGCTGATCTCTGGCTGATAATGAAAACTCTCAATCACTCAGCTGGCAGGCTCTTATCGTGCCTGCCACTCCCACACTGACTCATCCAGCTGGGCTGCTATTACTCAGGACACACCCACCTGGGCTGTCAGCAATCAGCACCCATTCCTTTCCTCAGGACCTCATCGATCCCATGAGCCACTCACAGCCGCTCACTAGTCTCATGACTGTATCAGATCCACAGCATTCACAATCACATTTAACTCCTTGTGTTTAGGATAGGTTCACACAGCGTCATCCACTATAAAACCGGCCAGTGTGAACAGGATCATACCCTGATCCTGCATGTGATGCGCCCCGGCCATGGGGACCAAGGCGGCGGTGCCTCACATAACTCATATGTATACAGATACATCCATATATACATACATATTCAGATGCATACGAATATACACATATACACACACATAAACAGGTACCTACATATACACATACATACAAGTATGTATATATATATACAGTATATATATATATTCCTAGTCTAAAAATATAGATATATATATATCCATACATAATACCAGCTTTCCTGTCTGACCGGAGAGGCTGTATTGATTATGCATCACTTTTCGAACACAGCAGCGTCTCGGGTTAGACGGGAGATACTCTGAATTGAGGGCACTTCCTTCACGGAAGCAGTAGCATCCTCTAAGCCGACGCACGTCCCTTACGTCGACGCAACAATTCTGTGTGCGGCGTTGATGCGTCGTGTGCGGGTTTTACGGCTAGCTAATCTGAAGATAGGCCAACATGGCAGCCAGGAGACATGCAACACCCTGGGGGGACGCAGAGGTGCGGTACTTGGTTAGAGAGGTGGATGCCAGGGATTATAGGTGCAAAGAACACCAACAACATCCAGTCCTCCACAAGCAGGCTGTGCTGCGGTGGATCAGTCGGGGCCTAGTCCAAAGAATTTGGGTGCAGCGCTGCACTAGCCAAATATGCAAGAAGCATATCTGGTGTATCTGTGGTACAGATCCAGCGACCACATCGCCAGCATCCGGTCACAGAGCCAGCCAGTGGTGTTAACATTGGTTATACAGTATATGGCGGCACATTGGTTACGGCAGTAATTACAGTGCAGTACCTCCAGTATATTGTATTTCTTATGGTATTTTCTCCAGCACCTGCACACCCGGAGCTCCAGCAGGAGTCACCTGCAGACCGGAGCCCCAGCAGGAGTCACCTGCAGTCTCGCCAGCATCACTCCATGACATGGGTGACATGGGTGCAGGCTTGCCTTCCGGTAATTCTTGCACATAAAGTAAGGTCCATACAACTTGGAAAGGATAGGGCTGTCGTGTACTAGGAAGTGTTGTGTCTTTCCCTAGCTGGTGATGCCAGAGGATGCGAGTGGTCCCTCAGCCCGTCATCACCTGAAGGGGAGCAAACCCAAAATCATAAGTGTTAAACAACAAACACGTACAGTAACTGTAAATTATATGCATAAACAGAATTATGACAGAATGTTATGACGTTTGCACTTTTTGTGATGGTATATGGATTATGATATGGTATTTTCACCTCCAGAAGGTACACCGCCGCCAGCAAGAACACCGACGGCAGTAGGAACACCACCGCCCAATATGCAGCCATCATCAGTGTCACCTCCTTCTGGTAGACCGCCACAATTCTCACCAGCATCACTCAGGGTGCAAGCTCGCCGTCTGCCGAAGAACAGCAGGAACCCCAAAACCATAATGGCCACTTTACACGCGGCTACATTTCTAGCTTATCCACAGGTAACTTACTGGCTGCAGTGAAATCATGGAGACATTATTCCATTTGTACACAGCAACAAGATAGAACCATGTCTCCATGATTTCACTGCAACCAGTAAGTTACCTGTGGATAAGCTAGAAATGTAGCCACGTGTAAAGTGGCCATTAGTTTTAAATAACAAACACGTACCTGTTAATTAGATGCATTAACATAATTATACTTGTAAAGTTTTACCATTCCCTCCATAGAAATCCCTACATTAGAAGACCTCCTGGCTTCACACAGGAGGATGATGGCGGCACAGCGGACACTGACAGAAGTAGTTGAACAGCATGGAGTGATGCTAGCAAAGCTTGTGGCGGACCAACAGCCGGGCGGTAGCCACTCATTTTTTTGTTTTTTGGGACCACATGTTATTACCAAGTTTTTGAGTTGTTATAAAAGAGCCTTAAAGTTTATATCTGCTGTTGTGTAAGCGTCATTAAAAAAAAAAAAAATACATATATCATCACTCACACCCATTATATCTATGCATCTGTATAGATGCACCCAGCCCATTACTCCGCCTAGATGGCCTGCTAATAACTATATGCTGAATTCAGTAAAGCAGACTGCAAGTTTGAAGCAAAAAAAAAAACATTTTTATTACAATCAAACAAATATTATAACAATTAAACAATTAAATTAACTATTAAATTAACAATTGCTAACAAACAATTTTACAATTCAACTTGAAAACTAAAAGTAAAACGTTCTCACTACACATCTTGATAGTGGTTGTCTGCATTCGCATATCCTTGCCTGGACGGAGAAAATAGTTGTGAAAGGAAAGAATGAGAAAACATGGGATATTGTGGAGGAAGGGGGGCAAGCAGCAGGTTTTGTGGAGGCACAATCCTCCACACTGGTGTGCCTGCAAAGTGGCTCTGGCATTTGGGTCCATGAATGCAGTGAGCAAGGATCAAGGTCGATCCTACTGTTTACAGTCGATGTTTGATAGAGTTGACCGGCTGCCGCTTTACTTAATATCTCAAAAATGACCCTTTCAGCGTGGATCCTCTGTGTGTCATCCAGCTTCCGAAGTCTATCAGCAGCGAAGTTTGCAAAGCTGTCCATGCCGGTGTTGATCTGCTGAATTAAAATTCGGTTTGCCAAAGAGACGAGATCTGGTGATGGCGAAAAGGTGGCCTTTCTTTTACAAAAATTTGTTAGTCGCCGAGGTACAGTTGAGGGCGCAGGGTCTTCACTCGCCTCCTCACTAGCCTCCTCCATAAGTTGACTACTCTGGATGTCGACACTTGTTGGCGTCAACAGATCTTGCTGACGGTGCTGTGGGAACAGAAAATTAATGTTAAAGCAAAGCCCAAAGATTATTTTGCAACATACAGCACCACACTACAGAAATGTGTTGGCATTGGATATATCATGACCAGCATGGGTACTCGTGCACTGGAAACAAATGTGAGGGGCGGCACAAGCAGTATGGGATATGAAATGTCATTCAATGGTATGAGAACTGAGTGGGGCAAAACTAGTAAAGGAGTGTACTTATCTGAACTGATAGGGATAACTTTTGTAAACTGCAGAATTAATCATGGAAAACCTTAGTTAATATTTTCTATTCAACTATGGCATGGACATACAAAGTTTAAATGCTTTTTACAGAGAAGCAAAGAAGGTACTTACATCTCCAACAGTAGAGTCAGTCTGGATCTCAGAGTCTAGTTCCAGGGTTGGCCTAATCGAAGATACAATTGCCCGAGGTACCTCCTGGTCACGGGTGAAGCCAAGCAAGTCATAGTACCATAACATGGGCACATAAACCTCATCTGTGCCGGCACCAGACTTCCTTGCGTTCTCCACCTTGTTGAGCTCTTTTTTATACACGGTGCATAGACCCTGGATCTTTTTTCTAACAACGCTCTCATCCACCTTCTCGCAGGGATTATGCTGCTTAAAGAGGGCAACCAGTTTCTCATATGCCTCCCTTTTTTTTATTTCTATTGCTGTACTCAGCCAATTTAATCTGCCAAAGGCAGGGCAGGGACCGATATATCTCAATCAATTCACAGACAAATTCCTCGCTATTGTAAAACATCTGAAATGAAGAAAAGCAAACAGTGAGCATACATGGAACATTTAAAAAAAGTAAAAAATACTGTTTGAACCACATTACTGTTTGTCGGGCGTGGCAGAAACCCTAAAATGGCCGGCAGCACAAAAGTGCTTGTTTTGCATCAGGACCTGTTCTGTTTGTAGCTGTAGCAGAGACACAAAATAGCTACCAACACTAGTATGAGGACAGATAGAAGAACAGGCCTCGAATACGGGTGTTTGCACACGAGAACCGTCCTGAAATGGAAGTGTTGAAGAATGACCAGAATGTAGAATAGGACTGTATGGGTGTTTGCACACAAGACCCCTTAAAATAGCTGCCCATGCAAAACCATATGTACACAGATAGAAGCCAAGCCCTCCCTCCATTTGCTTACAAGTGTATAGAAGCATGACCACAATGTGGAATAGGGTTATGATAGCTGATAATTGGAAGGTGTCCTATAAATAAATTAAAAATGGAAATGCATTTGAGACTCCAAATGATGCCTACCGTGCAGACAGAGTATAGCTGTCAGAAGAACCGTTGAAGAATAGATAAATCGATGAGGAGTTGCAGCCTTGAGAACTCTACCACGATCTGTAAACCAGCACGCGGTCAGGAACAAAGGACAGAAGCGCTACTATGTTGCCTTCTTTTAAAGCAAGGCCGCCCAATCAGAACGCAGTAGTGACAACCAATCGGAGCTGAGGGAGCATGGAAAAGGCAACGCAAATGCATGCCTGTGTGACTACAGGATCAAGCAGTACGTCCCTAATCGAGGTCTGAATCGTCAGACTAGCTGCTATGTGACAGGGACCCAACGACCGCCAACATCGTTGTACAGGTCGCTATGGGTCGCCGTATTGTTGCTGCGTCGTAGGGAAGATCTGACTGTTTGACATCTCATAAGCGACCACATAGTGACACACCAGCGACTCCTACCAGGTCGTATCATTGTCGGGATCGCTGGAGCGTAGCCAAGTGTGACGATACCTTAACTTTAAGGGGTATATATATTGCAAAACCACCAAAAGTGATACTATATAAAAATCTAAACCCATCAAGGTATTCAAAACTGCTGCCTGGAAGTTATTTAACCTTTCAGGTGCTTCACAGAAATTAACGCAATGTGGAATGGAGTTAAATAAAAAAAAAAAAATATTTTTACATTAAAATCTTGCTATAGCCAATTTTCACAAAAGATACTAAGAAAAAATGGATGCCTCAATTTATCATACAATTTCTACCAAAGGTAATGTATTAGTGTGTATGTTTCCCGCTTGTGTTCATGTACTCCATGTAATGTAATGTAATGCAATCTGTGTAACAATGTGTCCCTCCTCCGCCTGTGTTCATGTGGTGTAATCAGGCCTAGGTCAACATCTAGTGGGAGATTCTTTGTTCTTCTCAGCATGGGACTCATCCAATACAAGCCTATAGCTTCTGGAAACTTATCAATGTAGCCATATGTTCAAAAGTAGGTGTAAACCCTCCCTCATCCATGGCCTGATCCCAGGACACAGAACAACAGACTCATGTTTTGGCCCAGTCAGGTGTGGTGGCTTCCGACACTGGAGGGTCTGCGGCTGCAGCCAGACCCTCATACACTGTATGGATTGATAGAAGCTGCCACGTGGGATTGCATTGTGTCCCTCATCTGCTGGATCCATTGAACTCTTCCAATGACTATGTCTTTATTTTTCCTGGCATCAGATTGCCGGGTGGTGCCCCTGGATCAATTCCCTTTGTGTGGACACATTGTGGTCTCTAAAGAACAGTAGTCATATTTGATGTTGTATGCTTCTTGCCTCAATAAAACTTGTTGGATTGTTCATCGGCCTGGTGTCCCTTCCTGCTCTGTCACACACCCTGTTACAAACTGATTGGCATTGGTGGGATCAGAGCAGAAGAAATGTAGGACAATGGCCCATCAACTTCTGGAACCACAAGCTCAGGATACACGAACTGGACTGTAGGGAGTCTACAAATAAAGGCCAGTGGGATCAGTCTCCAGGGTGAAGGGAGATCAGGCCCCCTCTGGTCGCCGTCATCCTCCTATGTCCCGATCTCATACTTACCTGATCCACGCTCCCACGATGTGTCCGCCGGCTGCGGTAGCTCCCCGACCTCTCTCCTCCACCTCCTCACTTCCGGGTTTTAGGGGGAACGAGCTTAGGGTGCACATGCGCTGCTGTCAAAAAATTTAAAGGGCCAGTACACCCTTTTCTGTAATTACTTCTCAGCCAATAGCTGAGAGGCTAGTGTATACTTAAGGCCCTCACTTCCTTTGAAGGTGTCTGGGCAACTTCATTGCTAGTTTAGTTGCCAGCTCAGGTCCCAAAGAAGAGCTTGCGTGTTCTTGTGTTTTTGACCTTCTAACACATTGTCTCCTTGCTTTCAGTGCTGCATCTCTACTCCTACCTATCTCACCCGCAGATCCGTACCATTCATGCTGGTGCCTGGCAACCACCCGGATCCTTCCTGCACCTTCAAGTCAGGTCCTCGCCTTTACTCCGGTTCCCTGGTTACTGTGTCCTGTTCAACCCACAGGTTGCTGGTTCATTGGATCCTCTCTGGCTGCACTAGGACAATCCCTGTTCTATGGGGTTCCGCTTCTAGTTGCTCCCTTAGGCGAACTCTGGTGCTCTGGCCCTGTGGACCTCCCTTGGGGATCCTCCCTATTGTTTACAATAAACCCTGTTCACTTATCTAACATCCTTCTCTGGCTCATTTCTGGTATCAGCCTCCACAGTATATCTCCTGGTCCAGTGGGTTCACCATTTAGCTACGCCTGTGGTGGCGTGAAAGATTTTGCCCAGGCTATGGACCACACTGATACCAGATTCTCAGCTCAGAGAGAGCTAGCCGGTCTCAGACAAAGTCAGGATCAACTTGCTACTTTTTTTTTTTTGAACCATATTTTTATTGGGTTTTAAACATTTCACATGTAAAAATTATTAGGATAAGCATATCCAACATTGATTTACACGTGGCAAATAACTTTAACTGAAATTAACAGTAATTATCTAGTTGCAAATCCGTCTCAAAACTTTCCATAAACCCTTCCCCTCCCAATCCGGAAATTATCCCTTATTTCTATCGTGTCTTGTATTCTCAAGATAGCTTGAATATGCTGTATATATACCAGTTCAACATTCATTTTAGTCTTTCAAACATCCCATCTCAGTCTACCAAGTGTCCCATTTAGCTCCCCTCTGCATACCAGACCGTCAAATGAAAGGGTAGCATAAAATTGGTTATGTCACCATCTATGAATTCCTTTTCAATAAATATTTGCCATTTGAAGAAAAATTTCTTGGTTAATTTATTTGGACTGCGTAACGCATCCATCGATTCGAGTGTCAGAGTGTGGCGCATCATCGATTTGATCTGGTTCAGGTCTGGGGGTCTGTCATTGAGCCAGTGTTGGAGAAGGAGTCTTTTAGCAAGTATCGCAATGTAATGCCATAGGACATGTGGCTGCCTGTGGGCTCCAGTATCCGCCTGGTAGTGGAAGAGCCAGCGCATCGGGTCTAGACCCTCCATATCCCCACACAGCTCCTTCGCCCAAGCAACCACCTTCCTCCAGTAATCTTTTGACTCAGGGCAAGACCAGAGACCATGCTCCAGGTCTGTCATCTCAGTTCTACATTTTGGGCAGTGAATCCATCTCCCCTGGTTGGCTTGGGAGGGGGAACATTAAAGCCCTGGATAGCCCCATGCATAATCCTGAATTGGGAATCCCTCCATCTCTCATTACTAATGTATCGTCTCATAAGTCCCCACCCCTCTAAAATTTTCTGAGTGAGTTCAGGGTCTTTGATGTGCTTTCGCCACTTGTTGAAGAACCCTCTCCTCCTTTGCGGGCGTAGGACTTGTTGTATTTTGGTATATAACGAAGTAATTGATACATCACCTTCGTTAATATTTAGTATTTCGGACCATAAGTTGTTATTAACCTCCCCCGAGAGGTCCCGCAGGTGTGAAAGGAGATGGTGATCCAACTGACGGTATTGTATCGCCTGAAATTGGGGTAAATTAAAAGTAGTGAGCACCTCTTTCTCCGTCATCCACCTTCTCTCCTCAAAATTTATGAGGTCTTCTAGTGTATTGACCCCCTTTTCTTTCCAAGTTTTAAATAGGGCGTTTTCACGACCCAATTCAAAAGCCGGGCATCTCCACGGATTAAGGCGTCTGGAGATTTTCCATGCCAGTTTAAGTTTTTTCCTGACCTCTCTCCACGTTATGATGGTGTCTCTATATATTACTGTATTTTTCAGGGTGGTCGGAAGGCAGGACAACGGAGAATGCAATAAAGCGGTCAAGTCCCACGGTTTAGCCCATTCTCCCTCCAGTTCTAAGTCTGAAAACTTACTTGTTCCCTTAATCCAGTCTAATACATTACGTAGGTTGCATGCTAAATTATATCCCCTAACATCAGGAAGTTGCAGTCCCCCTTCCTGTTTGGGTTGTATTAATGTCCTAAAGGCTATTCTAGCTCTCTTTCCTCTCCATAAAAATTTTGTGAATGCTTTGTTAATTCTTATAATATCCGTGTGCTTCATTAACATAGGAATGGTTTGGAGAGGGTAAAGTAGTTTTGAAAAGCTCATCATTTTAAGGAGATGGCAGCGTCCTAGCAGAGACAATGGCAGCCCTTCCCATCTTCCCAGTTCCTGTTCTATTTTTGTAATGATCGGTAAAAAGTTAAGTTTATATGTCAGCCCACTGGATCTAGCTAAGTGTATCCCCAGATATTTGAGACTATGTTTCGCTACAGGTAATCCGCAAAAGTCGTTCCCCTTTCGTGCTCCTTCTTCTTGGTTTATAAAGAGGACTTCACATTTGCCTTTGTTTAAAGCGAAACCTGAATATCTACCCCATTTCTCTATGTCTGACAATATATCTGGAAGGTCTCTTTCTGGGTTCTGAACATATAAGATGATATCGTCAGCGAAGAGTGAAAGCTTAATTTCAGCCTTCCCTACCTTAAAACCCTCGTAGGTGTTATGATGTTCCAGATATAGTGCCAGAGGTTCTATAGCCAGATTAAATAATAGGGGCGATAATGGACAGCCCTGTCTCGTTCCCTTTTGGAGGGTAAAGGAATCTGACAGAAAACCAGGGGTACTAATACAAGCTTTGGGGTTACTGTATAAAGCTTTAACATATTGTCTAAAGGGGCCTCGTATACCTACGGAGTCAAGCACTTTACCCAGCCATGACCATCTGACATTGTCGAATGCTTTTTCAGCGTCAAGAGTGATCATGGCTGGGTTACCACCGTTAACCTTTGTTTTCTTTCCCATAACATCTAGCATCAGCATTGCTTTTCTAATATTCGTAGTGGTTGACCTCCCCTTAACAAAACCCGCCTGATGTGTGGGTATCAGTTTGGGTAGGACCACCACCAGTCTGTCAGCCAGAATTTTGGAGAGGAGCTTCAAGTCTTGATTTATTAATGAGATCGGTCTATAGTTTGCCGGGTCTGTGGGTGTTTTTCCTGGTTTAGGTATCAGTTTGATGTAAGCTAGATTCATTCTCTCCGGTATAGGAGCTCCACTCAATATGGAGTTAAATAAATCACGTAACACCGGAGTGATCTGTTCCCTCAATGCCTTGAAGAAAGCACCGTTATATCCATCTAGTCCGGGCGCTTTACCCGGGTTTAAGTGACGTATAGCCATCTCAATTTCGCCGGTAGTAACTGGCCCATTAAGAAACTGAGCATCCTCCTGGGAAACAGATGGCAGCGTTATCCCCCCCAACCAGTCAAGGCTGTCTGAGTTATCAGTGTTGACCTCCGTATAGAGAGAGGCATAATACCTGCCCAACACTCTAGAGATGTTCTTAGGGTCATGCCAAGTGGTGCCATGTGTGTCCACTATCGCTTGTATCGGGGAATGTCTATGTCTACCCTTAGCTAACCTAGCTAGTAGACGTCCTGCTTTATCCCCGAATTTCTGGAGTTCTAATTCCAAACGATTTTTATAGATATCTTCCCGTTTTCCCGCCCAAACATCAAAATCTCTCTTTGCCTGGAGCCATTTGTCTCTGTCAGGAGCCGCCATTGTGGATTGATAATGTGTATACGCATCTCTTACCACTAGACTGGTTTGAATAAATTTGTCTTTGATTTGTCTTTTAATTCTCATGCTATATGCTATGATATGCCCTCTCATCACCATTTTCGCTGTTTCCCAATATAGGGCTGGATCAGATCTATGTTCCAGATTGTCAGAAGAGAAGTGCGACCACCATTCTCCCAGTAGTTTAGTAAAATTTTCTTCTCTGACAAACGTGTTGGGGAATCTCCATAAATAATCGGAGCCTTTCTCAAATTTGTCCCTGGTCTCTAACACCAATGGGCTATGGTCCGAGATCAGCATGTCTTCGATTTTAATGTCCGTCATTTTTTGGATTATCTTAGGTGAAAGAAAGAACATATCCAACCTGGACCACGACCCATGGGGGTGCGAGAAGTGGGCAAACTCTCTGCCAAGTGGATTCACTAACCTCCAAGCATCTAACAATCCAGCTTCGCCCACTAAATTTTCCAAGACACTATAGTCGCCTGATCCACCCCCTGCTTGCATTCTCAAATGCGTTTGTGATGTAGTGAGTCTATCTTCCTCTTCCTTCATGACCGTGTTAAAATCTCCACCAATTATTTTATTGTTCTCGCTGTCTAGAAGCAGTGATTTTTGTAGTTGTTGGAAGAAGGGTTTCTGTTTCCCGTTGGGGGCATAGATGTTGTAGATATTAAAGATGTCATTATGGATTTGTATCGTTACTTGTATTATTCTACCTTCCGTATCTTTTGAAGTAGATAGTATTGAGTGGGCTAGTGACCTACAGTTAGGGCCAGAAATATTTGGACAGTGACACAAGTTTTGTTATTTTAGCTGTTTACAAAAACATGTTCAGAAATACAATTATATATATAATATGGGCTGAAAGTGCACACTCCCAGCTGCAATATGAGAATTTCCACATCCAAATCGGAGAAAGGGTTTAGGAATTATAGCTCTGTAATGCATAGCCTCCTCTTTTTCAAGGGACCAAAAGTAATTGGACAATGGACTCTAAGGGCTGCAATTAACTCTGAAGGCGTCTCCCTTGTTAACCTGTAATCAATGAAGTAGTTAAAAGGTCAGGGGTGGATTCCAGGTGTGTGGTTTTGCATTTGGAAGCTTTTGCTGTGACCAGACAACATGCGGTCAAAGGAACTCTCAATTGAGGTGAAGCAGAACATCCTGAGGCTGAAAAAAAAGAAAAAATCCATCAGAGAGATAGCAGACATGCTTGGAGTAGCAAAATCAACAGTTGGGTACATTCTGAGAAAAAAGGAATTGACTGGTGAGCTTGGGAACTCTAAAAGGCCTGGGCATCCACGGATGACAACAGTGGTGGATGATCGCCGCATACTTTATTTGGTGAAGAAGAACCTGTTCACAACATCAACTGAAGTCCAGAACACTCTCAGTGAAGTAGGTGTATCTGTCTCTAAGTCAACAGTAAAGAGAAGACTCCATGACAGTAAATACAAAGGGTTCACATCTAGATGCAAACCATTCATCAATTCCAAAAATAGACAGGCCAGAGTTAAATTTGCTGAAAAACACCTCAAGAAGCCAGCTCAGTTCTGGAAAAGTATTCTATGGACAGATGAGACAAAGATCAACCTGTACCAGAATGATGGGAAGAAAAAAGTTTGGAGAAGAAAGGGAACGGCACATGATCCAAGGCACACTACATCCTCTGTAAAACATGGTGGAGGCAACGTGATGGCATGGGCATGCATGGCTTTCAATGGCACTGGGTAACTTGTGTTTATTGATGACATAACAGCAGACAAGAGTAGCCGGATGAATTCTGAAATGTACCGGGATATACTTTCAGCCCAGATTCAGCCAAATGCTGCAAAGTTGATTGGACGGCGCTTCATAGTACAGATGGACAATGACCCCAAGCATACAGCCAAAGCTACCCAGGAGTTCATGAGTGCAAAAAAGTGGAACATTCTGCAATGGCCAAGTCAATCACCAGATCTTAACCCAATTGAGCATGCATTTCACTTGCTGAAATCCAGACTTAAGACGGAAAGACCCACAAACAAGCAAGACCTGAAGGCTGCGGCTGTAAAGGCCTGGCAAAGCATTAAGAAGGAGGAAACCCAGCGTTTGGTGATGTCCATGGGTTCCAGACTTAAGGCATTGATTGCCTCCAAAGGATTCGCAACAAAATATTGAAAATAAAAATATTTTGTTTGGGTTATGTTTATTTGTCCAATTACTTTTGACCTCCTAAAATGTGGAGTGTTTGTAAAGAAATGTGTACAATTCCTACATTTTCTATCAGATATTTTTGTTCAACCCTTCAAATTAAACGTTACAATTTGCACTTGAATTCTGTTGTAGAGGTTTCATTTCAAATCCAATGCATGCAGAGCCCAACTCGCGAAAATTGTGTCACTGTCCAAATATTTCTGGCCCTAACTGTATGTATCAGAATTAGGACTCCCGCCTTTTTTCTATTGCTCCCGAACCATAGACCTCTCCCACCCATAGTTTTTTGAGGCGAAAAAAGTCTTCCGCGGCCAGGTGGGTCTCCTGGAGCAGAGCTATATCCACATGCAGCCTCTTAAGGTGACGTAAGACCATCATTCGCTTTGCCGGGGAGCGCAGTCCCTTAACATTCCAGGAGGCCCACCTAACCATCGGAAGCCTCCCCGTTCGGGGCCCAAAATCTCTTCATGGTGAAAATCAACAAGTAAACAATATCGTCTGGTATGACCTTAAGTGAGGTGTGACAAACAACAATGGTATAACTTTTTAAAGACACATTTCCAAGGGTAATTTCCGTTTTTTCCCCCTTTTCTTCCCACCCTCCCACCCCCAAATCACTCCACCTTTCAGCATCGAAAAGTCTGTGACTTCACTTATGTCCTCGAGTGCGGACCACACATTTGACTCCACCCCACCTCGTCCTCCGCCACCTCTGAAAATATTTAGTCATTCAACCCTGTAACTCCAACATTTTGCCCAAATAACATCAGTCTCCAATTGGCGACCATCCATATTAGGGTAGGGTAATTAAACAGATTTCCCCAGGGCCATGGCTCGTGGGCCCAGCATATAAACATCCCACAACCCTTCTCACGTTCTTTGCGACCACATGAAGTCTGGGAGGATCTGTAGTCATTTGAGTGGGTTCCTCCTTAAAATTTTTATGATCGAGTGTCCACATCAGATCTCCAGAACGAATATGGTCCTTCTGAATACGTTAGTGACAGTGTAGTCTCGTCCCTGAGGAACAAGCCTAAATAAAGAGAGAGAAGATAGAGATAGAAAAAAAAAAAAAAATAAATAAATAAATAAATAAATAAGGGGGGGGGGGGAAGAGGGGGGGGTTTAGAGGGGAAAAAAGGGGGGGGGGATGGGCGACAATATATTCTCCTCTTCATCTCTTAGTGTGGCCAGAGCTCTTCTTCTTTCCCCCCAGGGCATCTACTGCAGATCCGTCAAATGCAAATGTCCTCGAAATTAGTCCATTTTAGTCTGTTCCTGCATCACTTCTTCTTTTGCCATCTGGTTCCAGATTGCCTCTGTTGCTTTGGGTTGCCCGGGGTTGCTCCTTTTTGTGCTCCATCCTCAAATAGGGAGTACGATCTGAGTCTATAAGATCTCACAGATGTTCTGTCCAATTCGTTTTCTGACTCTGGCGCGGACGTAGGTTTCACAGGTGACCCCTTACTAGTACGGAGTGGAGACTCGGATCTTCTTGGAGAGGCTAGATTATCTTTGGCAGCCGCCATTGCCTCCTCTGGATCCGAGAAGGACAACATGACGCCCTCTCTAGACCTGAATCGTAGGGTTGCAGGGAAATTCAGTTGGAAGCGGATGTTTTTCTTGTGTAACAGTGAACACGTCTCACTGAATGCCCGTCTGCGACGTGTGACTTCTACAGAATAGTCCGCAAAGACCAGTGCTCTATGTCCCTGGAGTATTAGAGGATGTTTTTTTGCTTTATATGCCCGCAAGATCTCCTCTTTGTCCCTGTGATTCAAGAATTTTGCTATGGCGTGTCTGGATTTATTGGGCTCCCTGGAGGCTGTGTTCGGAGCTAGGCGTCTCGTGGTGTCGGTCGTCTCCTGAACGTCTCTTGGTGGGCCTATTCTATGGGCACGCTCTGTCTTACATCTATGAGTTAGACCTAGGGCTTTAGGCAGTTCTACCTCAAAAATTTCTTCTAGTTGACTCACAGGGACAGACTCTGGGAGTCCCACAATTTTCAGGTTACTCCGTCTCGTCCTATTCTCAATATCCTCCAACTTGTTATGCGTGTAGTCAGCATGTTTTTGCAGGGCCACTAGCTGTTCCTCAAGTTCCTGGATCCTGTCCTCTGCTGTTCCTATTCTAGATTCAGCCTCTAGAAGCTGCTGCTCATGTGTCTCCACTTTCACAGATAAATCTCTGGTAGAAGCTGCCACCATCTCTGCTACTGTGACTTTAAATTCGTCTGCTAAGTGCACAGCCAATTCTTTGGCTAATTTTTTGTAGTCCAAGCGTTGGCATCCCCAGCTGTCTCCTGAGTCCTCTCCCCAGGTCTCAGAAGTGTGCTGATTTTGAGCTTTGCTTGTGGCTGTAGCCTGTGACTGTGATGATGTCTGGGGCTGGTGTTGGTCACAGATCGCTACCTCTGTATGCAATCTCTGTCCTGGGGGGCTTTCATACCCTCTCTCAGGGGTCGTCTCCCGGTGTCCCTCCGTTCTTTCCCCTACTTCTTCCTCCCCCGGCTCAGTCTCCCTGTTCCCGGCCATCTGTCTCAGTCTTCCATCCTGCGCTTCCTCCAGTGAGTCTTGTGTGCAGACCGCGCCATCACTGCGGTCTGCACATGGCACCTTGCCTCTCTCCCCCTCTCTATTTTTAGTGAAATAGCGGTCCAGCGTGGCCATGGCGGGTCTTACCGGGGTCCCGGAGGTCTCCTCAGTGCCGATGTGTAGTCAGGGGGCTGCTCTGGAGTATGGTTGGAGGTGGATGGTGGCGGATTATCCAGGCGGGGAGCGGAGCGGTCTCAGGCGCGTCCGCACATGGAGGGGCCGGAACCGGAAGTCATTATCAACTTGTTACTTTCATGCAGACCCTGGATGCCCATCTCAGCTCTCTTCAGGCGGCCGAGCCCACGAATGCCACGCAACTGGCAGATCTACATCAGGAGCTTGATCATCAACGTGAAATGCAGACCTGGATGCTGAACTACATGATGCCAGTGCATGAATATTTGACCAACTTGCAGATGGCAGCGGCTCCGCCTGTACAGGTCCCACTGCTCGAGCCAGTGATCGCAGCAGCTCCAGGACACTCCTCATCTCTGCAAACCCACAAGGTACTCCAGGGATACCAAATTGTGAAGGGGGTTTCTTAATCAAAGCCAGCTGCATTTCCAGTTGTTGCCTCAGCAGTACCCCATGGATATAGCCAAAGCGACATTCTTAGCCTCACATCTGGAGAGAGAGACTCTTGCGTGGTTCAATCCACTCCTGGAGAGGAACGATCCCATCGTATGCAATCTCCAGAACTTCTTGGACACCTTCCGCCAGATCTTTGACAAACCCGGTCGAGTGGCGTCATTGATGGAGGTCCTCTTCAACCTTCAGCAAGGTAATCTCTCTGTCGGACAGTATACCATTCAGTTCTGTACTCTGGCTTCTGAGTTACAGTGTTCTGATGAGCCCTTGATTGGTGTCTTCCGGCATGGGTTTTCTGGGAAGCTTAAAGACAAATTGGCAGTTTGAGACCTACCCAATACCCTGAATGACTTTATCTCTCTCACCATCTGGATCGATATCCGCCAACAAGAGCAATCCAAGGAGAGGACCCTTGAGAGATAGCACTAGTCCAGCTCATGCAGCCACCTCCGTTAAGGCATTTGTTCCCGTTCCTGACAGGAAACATGTACTTCAGTGGGGTCATTCATCTAAGCTAGATGGCCATGCGGGACTGACAAAAACTCTGCAGGTAATTTCACAGCATTATTGGTGGCCCAAGATGCACCAGGAAATTACCAAGTTTGTCTCTGCCTTCACCTCATGTGCCCATAATAAGACACTCAAAAGGTTACCCGCAGGCCATTCTCTGCCTCTACCTGTACCGTCTGTACCATGGAAGCACATCGCAATGGATTTTATTACCGACCTACCGGTGTCCGCTGTGTGTACTGTGATATGGGTCTCTTGGTAGACTGATTCTCCAAGATGGGTCATTTCATTCCTCTGTCTGGTCTTCACTCTGCACCCAAGCTGGCAGAGTTGTTTCTTCAGCATAATCTCCATCTTCACAATTTGCTTTTTCTTATTGTGTCCGAAAGGGGAGTGCAGTTCGTGTCCCGATTCTGGCGTTCTCTCTGCAAACAGTTCGATGTCTCTCTGTATTTCTCCTTGGCATATCATCCACAATCTAAAGGTCAAGTGGAACAGGTGAATCAGGTATTAACCAACTATCTGCGCCACTTCGTCAACACACACCATGGTGACTGGGTAGCCCTATTGCCTTGGGCGGAGTTCTCCTATAATAACCATAAGTCCTCTTCTAACACTTCATTCTTTTTCGTGTATTGGTACCACCCTAAGATCCCGACTCCCTTGGACATCACGACCAACAACCTAGCAGCCGAGGCGCTGGCTAGAGACTTCCCTAAAATCTGGTCCAAGACAAGGCATCCCTGGAAAGGGAATCCAGGTAGATGAAGAACCATGCCAACAAGAGATGACTGAACCCACCTCCGTTCCAGCCCTGGGACAAGGTATGGCTCTCTTCTAGGTTCATCCACCTCAAGGTTCCTTCCTACAAGTTCGAACCTCGGTACATCGGTCCATTCAAGGTTCTCCAGAGGATCAACGAGGTATGCTACCAGTTGAGATTGTCATCTTCTTGGTGGATCCACAATTCATTTCATGTGTCTCTCCTTAAGCCAGTCGTGCTCAGACGCTACTCCCGAGATCCACGTTCTCATCCCTCTCCCGTTTCTGCCAGTGATGTCTTCGAGGTCAAGGCCATTCTTGATGTCAAGCGTAAGGGAAACAAGATGATGTTTTCGGTCGACTGGAAAGGGTTTGGACCTGAGGAATGGTTTTGGGAGCCGCGGGAAAACATCAATACTCCCCGTCTTATGCAGTATTTTTTAGCTGGCTTGAGAAGGAGGGGGCGTACGGGGGGGGGGGACTGTAGCGCCTCGGCCAGTGGGACCCGTCTCCAGGGTGCAGAGAGATCGGGCCCTTCTGTTCACCGGCATCTTCCTATGCCCCGCTCTCATACTTACCCAGTCTGCGCTCCACGATGTCCCCGCCAGCTTCGGCAGCTTCCCGGCGTCTCTCCTCCACCTCCTCACTTACGGGTTTTAGAGGGAACGAGCCTAGGGCGCGCATGCGCCGCTGTCAAAAAATTTAATGGGCCAGTACACCTTTTTCTGTAATTACTTCTCAGCCAATAGCTGAGAGGCTAGTGCAGGGCTGCCACTAGACATTTTGGGGCCCCCCTGAGACTCCACCCCAACTCCACCTCCACCAAGCTCCACCTCCATCCAGGTTCCGCCTCCACCCACACTCCGCCTCCACCCATCAAACCTTCCATAGTTTCACCACCCACTATTGGAAAAACTCCCTTTCTGCACCACGTCCTCGCCAATCACACATTAATCTTTTCCTATACATTGTTCTTTATCAGAGCTGTGGAGGGATGTGAACAATAAATGCCACATGAGGCAGAATAATACTGGTGCTGTTATTCATCACCTTGTACAGGGGTGGGGAACCTTTTTGCTGCTGGAGGGACATTTGGAAATTACTACTGTCATTTAGGGGCCGCACATCACAATGAAAATTACCGGCTACATTAAATTAATTAACTCACCTAATTTGATGGCTGCAGCTGCTTTTCTGTGTCCTGCGATGTTCGGTGATATCTGATCTTCCAGATTTGTGTTGGTCTGCAGCGCAGTCGACTCTGTGAATATAAGTTTTGTAAATCAAATGCATCACATAGGAAATTGTTATATATACACAATATACAGGACAAAGAGCATATACAGCACTGCAGAGGGTTGGGGGCACAGACTAGGTGTGAGCTGAGCTCTGCAGGAGCCACAGGGATGTATGATCTCTCCCCGGGTCCCCCAAACATTGAGGGGGTGGAATGAGCTCTGGAGCCAGGGGTCACAAGCTTCCAGAAAAGGGCAGCGGATCTCGATTATTTATTATCAGAGACTCTGGAGAAGAATGCTACCGACAAAGGCAGCCGAGACTATAAGAGTGGGAGCGGCATCTGCTGGGGGTTACCACTGGTACACATATACCTCTTACGCAAGCGGCTCCGCTCCGTACACCTCGTACGCATGCGGCTTTGCTCCGTACACCTTGTACACACTCGACTCTGCTCCGTACACCTTGTACGCATGCGGCTCCGCTCCGTACACCTCATACACACTCTGCTCTGCTCCGTACACCTCGTACACACTCTGCTCTTCTCCGTACACCTCGTACACACTCTGCTCTGCTCCGTACACCTCGTACACACTCGGGTCTGCTCCGTACACACTCGTACACACTCGGCTCTGCTCCGTACACCTCATACACACTCGGGTCTGCTCCGTACACCTCGTACACACTCGGCTTCGCTCCATACACCTTGTACACACTCGACACTGCTCTGCACACTCGGCTCTGCTCCGTACACCTCGTACACACTCGGCTCTGCTCTGTACACCTCGTACATAAGTGGCCCTCCTCCGTATACCTCGTACACGTTGTTCCACTCTGTACACCTTGTACACATGTGGCTCAGCTCCGTACACCTCATACACACATGGCTCCGCTCCGTACACCTCGTATACATTCGGCTCTGCTACATCCACACTGTAAATCCATCCTGACCACAGATACACTTTACCTCATCCAGCATGGCAAAGTCCAGCTTCAATGAAGAGCTGATCATGTGACCCCTGACTCCTCCCCTCCATGTGACATCATCACAGGTCCTGTAAGCACAGAGCAGCTATGTACCGTACTGCTCTGCAGGTGGAGAACAATGGGGGGGATCCCGACCTTGGTCACTGCAGCAGGCACCCCCAAACTGGTGCGCCCAGGCCCCGTGCCCTGGCCATGACACAGACAGCAGCAGAGGGAGAGTGGGCGGGCCAGGGCCCCTGCACTGAGAGGCTGATGTACTGAGTCACACTGTGGGCGGGTGCTGCCGCTCAAGAGTAGGAGAGTCAGCTGTATGGTACAGGCTGTGCTGCGCCCCTGTGCATTGAGGCCTGGGGTGAGCGTGGATGGGCGGGCCGCAGGGACCCCACAGGATAATAGAGGGTGGGCGTGCCTGGGTGGCGGCTGGGCGGTTCCGTGTGCCTGCTGGCCAGCCCAGCCCCAGCCTGTGTGTGTGTTTGTGACGGTCCCAGCCAGGCTCCCAGCAGGCCAGGTCAGTCAGTTTCGTCACTCTCAGCCTTGTCCCGCCCCTGGCTGGTGACTCAGAGTCAGGCAGCTACTGTGCCACTGCTGCTGGCCAAAGGGGGCGGGCCTCATTGCTCCAAATGGCCCCACCCACAGCCAGCACGCCCGGGCCCCCCCCCTGCTGTTTGTATGGCCACGCCCCCTCCACTTATCGCCAAGCCCCATACAGCTGTATGGCCTTTAACGTCCTATTGGCGGCCCTGGGCTAGTGTATACTTAAGGCCCTCACTTCCTTGGAAGGTGCGTGGACAATTTCATTGCTAGTTTAGTTGCCAGCTCAGGTCCCTAAGGAGTGCTTGCGTGTTCTTGTGTCTTTGACCTTCTAACACATTGTATCCTTGCTTTCATTTCTGCATCCCTACTCCTGCCTATCTCACCCGCAGACCTGTACCGTTCACGCCGGTGCCTGGCAACCACCCGGATCCTTCATGCACCTTCAAGTCCCGTCCTCGTCTTTCCTCCGGTGTCCTGGTTACTGTGTCCCGTTCTACCTTGCGTCGGACCCACAGGTTGCTGGTTCATTGGCTCCTCTCTGGCTGTGATAGGACAATCCCTGTTCTATGAGGTTCCGCTTCTAGTTGCTCCCTTAGGAGATCCTTGGGGCTTTGGCCCTGTGGACTTCCCTTGGGGATCCTTCCTATTGTTTACAATAAGCCCTGTTCACTTATCTAACATCCTTGTCTGGCTTGTTTCTGGTATCAGCCTCCATGGTATATCCCGTGGTCCAGTGGGTTCACCATTTAGCTACCCCTGTGGTGGCGTGACATCCGTGAATTAGGAGTCTGCTACAAAGGACTGTCCAAGGAGCAACTAATTGAGGCTTTGGAAGGATCTTGCCTGCAAGATGGCACTGCAGAAGGATTCCCACAGCAAAGGGAGGAAAGATGGGAGTTGGAGATAAATACTAAAAAAGGCAGTGTGTTGTGTGGTATGAGGAGGAGATGGCATTGCTTGGAGATGAAGTCACCACTGAATATAAGATGGATGCCATTCGCAGAGCTCAAGAGAGGGCATTGCTGGAGAGGCAGCTCGCTTTGGAACCAGCTAGAAGCTCCAGCCAGACTGTAACCACAGCACCCACCTTGAGGGCATTGTTCAGAGTGTCCCGCAAGGATTTTAAGCCATTTAATGAGGCTGCGGGTGACATTAAGGGTTTCTTCCAGGACTTCGAGTATGAGTGTCGATTAATGTGAGTCCCGGAAAGTGAAAGAGTCCGACATCTGGTGAGGCTCTTAGAAGGTGGAGCTGCTGAAACCTATAGAGCTATGGACCCTCAGTGGAACTGTGAGTATGGGGAGATTAAAGAAGCCATCTTGGAAAATTATGCTGTAATTCCAGACACTTACAAGGCTGAGTTCCGCTTCTTAGCCTGTGATGGGGAAGTGTCTTTCAAGATGTATTCCCACAGACTCAAACAAGTATGTCAACGCTGGCTGATGGGAGGGGGGGCCTTATCTTGGGAGACCTTCCTCCAGGTCATCCAAAAAGAACAGTTATATGCTAAATACTATGCTGAGATCTGGGAATGGGTGCGGGAGAGGAAGCTAGTGACAGTGGAACTAGCTGCTACTCTAGTTGATGAGGTTCTCACCATCAAGCATCAGTGGAGATATCTGCTAGAGGATGGAGAGAGGCCTACCAGCTTCCCAACACTGGTGGTCTCTTGTCTTTCTGTCTCCATTGTTCATGTCCCCCTAAGCCATCACCTCTTGTTGATACCCATGTGAACATGCCTCCAGTTGCTTCTTCCTCTTTTCCTGGAATATGACGAGGAGAGAAAGTAGCAGAGCACAGGTTTTAGGGTTGTGGGCATCCTGGGCATCTGCAGGCCACATGCCCAACTATCCAGTGGAGGAGTCATCCTCAAAACCAACAACCAGCTCCTGCACCTTCAGGTGGGTGCCAGACTTCAGGTTTCCTCACCCCTACACAAGAGTGCACATTGGAAGGAGTGAGATACTGCGCAGATGTTATCGATGTGGGCAGCCTGAGCATCTACAAGCCACCTGCCCTGCTGGTTAAAAAAAGGAATAATCCTGCACCCAATCGAACTATTAATTATTGACAACCAAGTACAATGAAGGAAAATGTGTCACTACTATGTGAGGACTGGTCTGGTTACTCAGCCACCCATGTTGCATCACTAGGGGTTTATGGGGTGCAGCCTACCGCTAAGATGACTTCAGCTCATCGGGGTAAGCATTTGCAGGAGGTTGTGTTGGATGGACAGAGACTTATTGGATTTTGTGACTCGGGGGCATTCCTCACATTAACTGAACCCCGAGTGGTTTGGCCTAAGGCGATCCACAAAGGACCAGGGATTGTCATTAAATTGGCTGGATTCAAATGGAGGACTATTCCTAAAGCAACTGTAGACCTGAACTTTGGCTTTAGTGTTAGGTGATGTGTGGTTGGGGTGATGGGCGGCCTGCCTGCAGATGTTCTCCTAGGCAATGATTTGGGAGAGCTACAATGGCTATTTGTGGCTGCATGCAGACGAGTGTAAGTCCCACCATTACTATGTGTACTTGACAAGTGACCTGTAAAAGTCACTAGTCCGTACACAAATTTAAAGGGGAAGGCATTGTAACAGTGTGTATCTGACTCACCGTAGCCGGGTTTTGCACATCGCAGGTGTTTTCTTCTCCTTGTCACGGAACCACGCCTGCGGCTGTGGGGCCCGGTGGTCCAGATCAATAGGGGATGGCTGAACAGATAAGGGGTTAATTCTTGTCGTGACGCCACCTGCGGGTGTTCCGGTGATTTCACCGGCGCTGCTTGGGTCTCCGGGGGAATGGGATGCAGCAAGATGGGACGCTCCCCCCAGGACGAGCGGGAGTCCCCGGAGCCAGGAGCTGTCTCTGATAGAATAGAGCAGCTTGTAAGTTCTTAGCATTCAAAGGGTTAAAACAGTTCTTGAAGGAATCACAGACACCAGTGCTCTCTGTAACAGGTCTTTTACTGTAACCGGTAGTATGGTACAGGGTATACAGTATTGGGGTAATGGACCGGGGGATCCCAGCAATGGCTGGTGTCGGTTCAGAGCTCCAAGGTGTTCCTTTTCTTTCTAACCTTTCTAGATGGGTTGCCGGTGTTGCCTTAGAATACCAGGTCAGGTTACTTGGGCACTCCTGTGAAGCGATTCTTCACCCTGGTTTGCAGAGCTGCAGTGAACGACTTGCTCGCCTCGGAACCAGTAATCCGGTGGTTTTGGGCACGGGTACGTTGGAGCCCGTTCCGTAGTTGCCCGTGGTCCGGTCTGGGGGTCACCACTTAATGGTGCCCTGCCGGATAAGTTGCTTTCTCCATTAAGTGGTCTGTTCAGAGCTGCTGCACGGCACGGTGCAGACTCTCCTCTCTTCCTTCCCCACAGACTGACTTGCTGTTCTAACTTCCCCCACACTCTACACCTTACACTCATCCCTCCAGGACCTGATTGGTCCTCTGCCTCTGGTGTGTTGCGTGGTGCATGGAGCTCTGAGTTTAACCATGTCAGCACTGAGACGGAAGATATTACATCTTCAATCAGGGATGCAATACCTTCCTGTGACGCACTCGTTGCGGGGTGCCACATATCTCCCCACCTGTGTTCATGTACTCCATGTAATGTAATGTATTGCAATCTGTGTAACAATGTGTCTCTCCCCTACCTGTGTTATGTATTCTATGCAATGTGATGTAACCAGGCATAGGTTAATATCTAGTGCAGGATTCTGTCTTTGTTCTTCCCAGCATGGGATTCATCCAATATAAGCCTGTAGCTTCTGGAAAGTTCTCAATGTAGCCACATGTTGAAAAGTAGGTGTGAATCCTCCCCCATCCATGGGCTGATCCCAAGACACAGAACAATAGACTCAAGTTTTGGCCCAGTCAGTTGTGTGGTGGCCTTCGACTTTGGAGGGGCTGCGGCTGCGGACAGACCCTCGTGCCCTGTGTGGATTGATGGAAGCTGCCACGTGGAATTGTATTGAACTCCATTGAACTCTTACAAGGACGATTTCTATATTTTCCCTGGCGCCGGATTGCCGGGTAGTGCACCCGGATTGGTTCCCTTTGTGTGGATTCATTGTGGACTCTAAAGAACAATAGTCATATCTGATGTTCTATGCTCCCTGTCTCAATAAAACTTGTTAGATTGTTCATTGACCTGGTGTCCCTTTCTGCTTTTTCGCACACTCAGGTAACACAGGTAACAATATACCATGTGTGTTTTTTTTTTTTAATACTGTTTTAGCACACAGCAGTGCTTAGAAGGGAACAAGTGATGCCTGATTGAGTGCAAAGTAGGCTCAAATAGCTGATGGACACCATGTAATTTGTGCCAGAACAGAAGAAATCCCCAACAAGTAACTATGACCCACCCCAAGGCCATGGGAACTTGGAACCCGGGCGTTTGCACTGTGGGGATGTCACGAGTGGCTTGCCCGAGCCCGTGCCCCTGGTGGTCACTGCAAAATGGCAAAATAAAAGGGGAAAATAAAATAAAGTCTCGTGACGCCACCTACGGTGTCTGGTGATTGCATCGGAGCTGCTGCAAACCTCTGGGGATGGTGGATCGGCAGCCAGATGATAACGCTCCCCATAGGTGGAGCGGGGTCCCGGGGCAACATAGGAATGATTGGGATTTCACACAGGGAGGTGGCTCTGCAAGTGAGATGCCGATATAGTGTCTGGGTTGGACAGGGTCAGGGGCTGGAAGAATTGACACACACGCTGGGAAGCCGCGGCTTCCTTAATAAAATTCTACAGAACCGACAATAGCCGGCTTACTGTAAATCAGTTATTAACCCATGACATGCCCACAGGAGTGGGCTGCATGTCTCTAGGGGGGTGGGCACTCCCTAGAGACATGTTGCCCACAACTATAATTAATATTTCATCATTTATTATACAGTTAACACTTTGTTCATCCCTGCGGTAGCAGGGATGAACAAACTGTACGGTAACCGCATTGCTCCGGATTACACATCCGGAGCAATCCGGTTACCGGATTGCAGCTTCAGCCACACACTTTTCATTAAAAATGTGTGTGAAGCCAATTGCGTTCACCACATCCGGATCTGGATGCGGTGAACGCAATTGGCTTTAAAAGTGTGACCCTAGCCAAAGTGAAAGATTGACACCTGTTCAGAGTTTTTGAGACACTCCTGGTTTTGACACACAAACCTGATCGAACCTGATCAGAGAGAAAACTGCAGTGTGAAACCAGCCTAACAAAGCCACGTACACCAATTTTTTTAGTAAATTCCTTATGTTTCCAATCACGAAACTACAATGTTTGTGCCGAATTTGAAAGTGGCGATATTTCCTAAAGACCTTTTGAAAGAAGAAACTCAGAATTATTAGAGACATCCACTGGGCACAACCAGATCCCTAAAGTATAAATGTCATTTGATTGAAAAAAAAAAACACAATAATGTACTGATTGTTAATGATGAGTCATATAGCAGCTACAATAATACTTTTTTGTGCCATATGACTTATTTTCTCCCATTTTTCTGTACCCTTTTAAAAACTGCATTTTATGGGAGTGGCCAGATTCCCTCATTTTGTGCCAAGACTTTGTGTGTATTTTCAAAACTTCTGAGAGCAGGCTGATAAGGAGCAGTGTGATGTACCAGCAGAGAAGGGAATAATAGAGATCATGACTGAGCTGATCAGAAGTTTGTGGCAAGGGCAGAGGAGTTTGCAGTGATCCTGACATTCTGATATTGCTCCGCATTGTGCTGTAGCCTGAAGTAATCAGATACATTGTCACCTCCTCAGCTGCAGTCAGCAGTGCAGATGATGTATAGGCCCCACCCCCTTTACCATTATATGTTACATGTCCTGTATTCAGTGTAAAGGCCGCCTCACACACTAGGATATAGGTGAACGAGATGGTTAGCTATGTCACGTGACCGCGATCCTTCCGACATCGTTAACGATCTTAAATTTGGCAACGCTCCAGCTATTTGGAGAAGATCGTTTGAACGATTTTACAAGCGACAGGAATAGGAGAAATATGAATGACATCGTTCAAAAAGGTTTCACACTGAACGATGTTGCTTCTTCCCATGATGTTAATTGGATGACGAACGATAGATTTGAGGTCCGGATCTCAAATTGTTGATGACCGTTCTAATGATTTTTCCTTCCTACATTGTTCATTTACATGCAACGATGCACTAACAATATCATTTGAACGATCACAAATCCGTGACGTTTGAGCGATATCGTTAACAAGATCCTAGCGTGTGAAGTGGCCTTAAGAAGTTTGAACACGGATCTGATTGATAATGAACATATGTCTGCTTCACACAGAGTGTAGTGGAGGCACCGTGTGGAAGCTTTAAGAATGGTTTCCTTTCATTAATAAAGTATATTTGAAAGTTTATTAAAATGAATTGCTTCACATTATTATTAAATATAAACGTAAAAGTTATGTACATGTTATGCTTTAAGGTCTTCTTTCCAGTGTTCAATACCAGGAAAATCTATATGTACAACAAAACAGAACTTTGCGTGAAAGGATGCAGTCACTACCTGTCAATCCGCAGTAATGTCTTCCTCTCGGGCACTGTGTCCTGTCTGTGATTAGTATGATTCGGTGCTTACAGGACCTTGCACCATGTGACTCAGTCACATGGTGCCCCATGTGACTGAGTCACATGGGTAGGTCCTTGAAGCACCTTACAGACAGGACGAACCACATACCCCTTCAGCACCTGGAAAGCATAAACCGTTATCAGCACATAGTTGCAAATTGGCAAAAGAGATGCAGTGTTAGCATCCTGCAATAAATGGAAGTGCGTCAGGGGAAATTTTTAAAGAACACCCCTCATATTTTATTCTATAACCATGTCTAACATTTAATGGTTCTGTTGTACATTGTATTGTTTTGTTTCTATTTTAGTTCTTTTTTTGTTTGTCCTAGTGACTGATGATGATAATAAAACATTGACTATTCCAAGATTATATACATTATTTAAAATATATTACGCTGTTCTTATATTTTATACATTGAACATTTCAAAGTCTGTAATTCACTGTTATCCAAGAAGTGAATAAAATAGTAATGGAGATACTAATATGATTTTGAGTGTGAGCAGCATGCATGGTAAGAGTAGGAATAAGCAAGAGGTACCAATTGTTGGGATAGTAATAGAAAATGTAGCCTAGGGTAGTATTAAATCAGCCCTGAATTCTAATATGCCATGTGGATGACGTCAAGAGGCTTATCGATAATAAACTGCGTCAGACTCTGCCCCTATTCATAACATGCTCATCCATGCTTAAAAGTTAACACTTTGCATGCTGTAAGGGATTAAAAACGTTTGAACTCATCTTACTGGCACCAGAAACTGAAAGCAAAGATTTTGATTATTTTATAGAAGGATATCAATTATGTCATCTTCTTTGGCAAAACACAGTGAAATGTCTTCCTTCTAGTAATGGTAGTGAAATCACACTTGACATGGAAAGAGATCTAATCACAAGGAAAGTGGTAACAGAATTATTTCATGACCAAAAGCTTTCTTACATTTGTCAGTGACATAAAGAGCACACATTGTATGCACTTAAATATGACTTCTAATAGATATAAAGTCATAAAGCTTTCATGCAGAAAAAAAGTCTGAAAATTATAACATCTGAATAATTCTCTGCAGGTAGCTGAGCAGGCACGGTGAGGGCCACTTTACACACACCAACTTATCTGTCCAACTTCTGACCAACTTACTGGTTGCAGTGAAATCATGGACACATTGTTACACTTGTACACAGCCGGGTCATTCCATGTCAAGTGATCCAAAAATGAATATTTTTTTTCCCTGACGTCCTCAGATTTTTAAAAAAATTTTTCTATCTGAAGAACAACTTTATCTAATTACAAAAAAAAAGTTTTGAATTTTTTTCTTTATCTGTTAATTTTTTACAGATTTTTAAAGTTTTAAAAAAGTGCGAATTTTGGCCTGGTATGGCTTTACATTTTCTATCATATCTCGGGCTAGAAATAAGATAGAGAAACAAAATAAACACCAATCTACTCAGAACTGTCCAGGCTTTCATCAGATATGTCACAAGAGGATATTTGTTAATATTTTACCCATGTGATCGCAAGCGCAAAACTTTAAAAAGCATTTCCGAAAAATCGGCGCGCTTTAAATATTTCAAAAACTGCCCATGTGTCTGCTGTGCTCTTAGCCACATCTGTACCAAATTTCAAGTTGGGATCGCAATGGGATCATATTTTAACATATTTTACTAGTAAGAGCGTCAATGGGTCATTCCATATCAAGTGATCTAAATATGAATATTTTTTTTTACCTGACGTCTTTAGATTTTTTTTTTTTTTTCCCTTTATGAAGTACTACTTTAGTTAATTACAAATTAAAAGTTTGGAATTTTTTTCTTCATCAGTTAATTTTTTACAGATTTTTAAAGTTTAAAAAAAGGGTGAATTTTGGCCTGGTACGACTTTACATTTTTTTATCTCAGGCTAGAAATAAGATAATGAAGTGGGAGAGGCGTCATTTTACTCAGAACGGTAACAGCTTTCATTTGAGATGTTAAAAGACTATGTTTCTTTATATCAAATTCAAACTATTGACGGGCAATTGTGAAAAAATGACTGATTGTGTTCTTGGTGACTTTTGAATTGACACTATAATAGTTAAATATTTTGCACTTAGGTCCAATGAATGCGTCCATGGGGTCAAGCTGGGACAGAGTCATCACAAATTAGCCTTATTTGCAGATGACCTGCTACTTTACATCTCCCAGCCCCTGGTCCCCATCCCTTCGGTCTTAATGGAGTTTGAACGGTTCGGACAATTGAGCAACTTTAAAGTGAATTGCTCCAAAACCGAGGCACTCAATATTTCTTTGCCTGGAGAATTGGTTTCTCATCTATCTAAACAGTTCCCATTTAAATGGAAAGTAGAAGCCATTAAGTACTTGGGAGTCCTTATACCAAAAGATCTTAAACAAATATTCAATTTAAATTATCAACCCCTTTTGACTAACGCGGAATCGGCATTTACCTCCTATAGACAATTAAAGCTATCCTGGTTCGGGGAATAAACGTAGTCAAGATGGATGTCTTGCCCCGACTCTTATATACTTTTCAGACAGTTCCTGTTCTATTGGATAGAGGTTTCCTCTCCAAAATGCAATCTATGATCCTTAGATTTGTCTGGGGGGGCAAGAGGTCCAGATTGCGAATGAATATCCTATCCTTGCCCGAGACCAGAGGAGGGGTTGGACTACCCAACATACGATCATACTTTGAGGCTTCCTCTCTTGTTAGAGCTCTAGATTGGCATTATCATGCGTCCTCCAAGAAATGGTAGGGGTGGAGCAAGAGGGTTTGGGGATTCCGCTGAAACACCTGCTTTGGATTTCCCCTAAAGACTCCACACACCTAGTACCTTTGACAGACATGACCAGAAACACCTTGAAGGTATGGCACCTAGTGACGAAAACCCTCCGCTTAAACGACAGACTTAGCCCTTTGACTCCCCTTTTTTCCAACCCATCTTTCCCACCCAGATTTGACAGGCAGAGATTTTTATGTTGGCGGATTGTGGATGACACCCGAGTAGGACAGACTCTGTCCAGTGGTGGTTTGCCCCCGATGGCAGAGCTACAACTCAAAGAACCTACGAGACCTCTTAAGTGATTCGAATTTCTCCAATACAGAGCATAATTATATTCAGCTGACCACTCTTGCAGGGTAAGATTGACGCCCAACGTATTGGAGAGGTTATTCCAACTGGAGGCTCCACCGAGGCGCAAAATATCATTTCTATACCAGGCCTTAGGGTCCATGAGAGAGCAGGGCACCCTTTACTTCCAACGTGCTTGGGAGAGGGAATTGGGGTGTAGCATTTCAGAAGCTAATTGGCAGAAATGCTTTATATTTACTCACTCACTAGCTAGCGCTTGTTCTGCACAAGAAAGAAGCTATAAGCTGCTCACTAGATGGTACTTGTGCCCGACGACACTCCGGAACATGTTCCCTGGAACCCCTGATACCTGCTGGCGCTGTGGGGAAGAGAAGGGTACAATGATACACATTTGGTGGAGTTGTGGGGAAATCCGGCGGTTCTGGTCTGAGGTTTTCAATGCATACACCCGGATAACAGGTAAACAAGCCGAATGCTGCCCAGAATCGGCAATGTTATCCATTTTTCCAGGTCCTATTGGGCTACAGAAGAGGGATATTCTCCGCTTTTGCATCTCGGCTGCTCGTGCTGTGATCCCGAGGTTCTGGAAATCAAGCCGGGCTCCATCTCTACTTGATTGGTTCAAAGAATTGATGGACACATATCGAATGGAGGAGCTCGCAGCTGATGCGTCGGGATCTCGGAACAAATTCTTAGGGATTTGGGTTGAATGGATTCTTTTTCACGACTCTGCAGAATTTAGGAGTATCTTTTCCAGCACAGATAATATGGCTCGACCTCTGGCTGATGGGGAGCCAGTGGGATGAGTACCCTTTCTCCTTCCCATACCTCACCCGTCCCCCCCCCTCCTTTTTTTCTTTTTTTCTTACGTGGCTTTTCTTTCCCAGTATAACTTTTTCTAATGGCTTTTGTTTCTCTTCTCTCTCTCTCTTCTTTTCTATCTCTCTTTTCTTCCCATCTGATACATTCAGTCTAGGTATTTCCTTTCTACGCCTATACCTTCAGAATTCTAGTGAACATTAGACAGGTATCGAAAACTCTGAGCTGTGAGTAGATCATTAATATTTCGGCCTTCCTTTCCGGTACACCAGTCGCTAGACTATTCCAACTAGGCCTCAACGGGTAATGACCCACTTACGTGGTCAACCTGTTAGAAGGGGCCAAGTGACAAAAATCATTCTGCTGGGGCTGCTTGTCCCCTTGACATCAGAACATCTCAAAACCCTGAGAAAGGTTGTATACTTGAGTGTTTGGTATTATATTTAGATTGTAGTATATATTGCACCAGAGATAAGCGCAAAAGTAAATTTGCAGCTTATCTTAAAGTTACTAATAACTTTGTGAATTCTCTTTTTGTATATTTTATATGTCTCAAGATTTTGTTAAAAGATTGAATGTATGTCTTTCATATGTTTTTTCAAAATTTAATAAAAATGAGATTAACCATAGTTAAATATTTTAAAATATGATCCCATCACGATCCCAACTTGAAATTTGGTACAGATGTGGCTAAGAGCATAAAAGACACATGGGCAGTTTTGGAAAATTTTTATTAAAATGTTTTTTTCGGAAATGCGTTTCAAAATGTTGCGTTTGCATTCGCATAGGTAAAAAATTAAAATGAACAAATATACTCTTGTGACATATCTGGTGAAAGCCTGGACAGTTCTGAGTAGAATGGTGTTTATTTTGTTTCTCTATCTTATTTCTAGCCCGAGATAAAAAAAATTAAATTCGTACCAGGCCAAAATTCACCCTTTTTTTAAACTTTAAAAATCTGTAAAAAATTAACTGATGAAGAAAAAAATTCCAAACTTTTAATTTGTAATTAACTAAAGTAGTACTTCATAAAGGAAAAAAAAAAAAAAAAATCTAAAGACGTCAGGTAAAAAAAAATATTCATATTTAGATCACTTGATATGGAATGACCCATTGACGCTATTAATAGTAAAATATGTTAAAATATGATCCCATTGCGATCCCAACTTGAAATTTGGTACAGATGTCGCTAAGAGCATAGCAGACACATGGGCAGTTTTTGAAATATTTAAAGCGCGCCGATTTTTCGGAAATACGTTTTAAAGTTTTGCGCTTGCGATCACATGGGTAAAATATTAACAAAGATCCTCTTTTGACATATCTGGTGAAAGCATGTATAGTTCTGAGTAGAATGGTGTTTATTTTGTCTCTCTATCTTATTCCTAGCCTTAGTTATGAGGAGAAACGTAAAGGCAGGCAACAGCGAAATTCACACTTTTTCCGAACTTTGAAAATCATTTTAAAAAAAAATAAATTTTTTAAAAAATTTTTCTCTTCACATTTTGCATTGTCTGACATGCTATTATCAAATAACAAAATCTCAAAAGAATTAAAAATATAGTGGTAATAATCATTGGTTCACTTGACATGGAATGACCCAGCCACAAAATGGAGCAATGTGTCCATGATTTCACTGCAACCAGTAAGTTGGTCAGAAGTTGGACAGATAAGTTGGTGTGTGTAAAGTGGCCCTCAGACACCATTTGTGAAGGCTATCCCTAATTTATTGTGGGAAAGATGAAAAGAACAGCAAATTCTTACAATGGAGTAATATACTATGTTGCCGACTCAACAAAGTTTCTCCGCCAGAAAAGTGGCGTAACAGTTTTGAAAAACTCACAATTTATTTTGCATACTGCAAAACTTGTGCAAAACTTTTGCAACTTTTGGAGTTGAATTAATAGGAAAAAAATGGGCACTCCACATCATCCGGGATGAGTAAAAGCACATACTGAAAGAACATTTATTTATCATTATGGATTACTTTATTTTTTATTAGTCATTTGTCATGAGCAAACTAAAATGTGAAAACAACTAAACAACCTATTGGCTATTTCTACAAACACGAGGTAAGCCTATGGTAAGACTGTGCCTTGTCCTCATGTGTCTAAAGGCCGCTTTACACGTCACGATATCGCAACGCAGCTAAGATAAAAAGTCACGTGGTAGGGGCGTTGCAGTTGTTATCGTTGGTGAGTTGTGTTGTGTAAATGGGCAACGCAACACAAAAACGATGCAACTACAATATCGTTTGTGACTTGTGCAGGCTCTTCAACTGTGCAATATTGGCTATGCAATCTGGCAGGATCGTGCTGTGTGACAGCGCAACTACGATTTGGAGTGCAACGTCCCCTATTCACTGCAATGTTAATTGGTCGTTCCCTGAGTTGCTCAGACACGGTGTGCAAGAGGGGCGTACCACATCGTAGTTGTGTTGCCTGATGATATCTCCCTGTGTAACATCTCCTATGTGATATTGGACAAATGCAAAAAACGTGCGCGCTCCCGTGAAGTTGTATGCAATATCGTTCTGATATTGCGACGTGTAAAGCGGCCTTTAGGGTACCTTTACACGTCGCAACATTGCATGCAATTTCACTTGCAACTTACTGGTTGCAGTGAAATCATGGACACATTGTTCCATTTTTTACACAGCAACAAAATGGAGCAATGTGTCCATGATTTCACTGCAACCAGAGATCTGTTCAGAAGTTGGTCACAGAAGTTGGTGTGTGTAAAGCGGCCCTAAGTTGCAAGTGACATTGTTGCGACATGTAAAATTACCCCAATACAGTGCCTTGCAAAAGTATTTATCCCCCCTAGCGATTTATCTATTTTGTTACATTGCAACCTGTGTGCAAATATTTTTTTTAAATCTGATTTATGCTTGATGCATCAGCAGTAAATATTCAAAGTTGGGGAAGTGAAATGAAAAAATATCAGCAAAAATAGGCATAACAATGTATGGGATAAATAAGTAAAAATTGCCATGTGCATATGTATTCACCCTTTTTTTTTTTTTTTTTTTTTTTGAACCATATTTTTATTGGGTTTTTCACATTACATCAGAAATATAGTATTAGGATAAGCATATCCAACATTAAGTTACACGAAACCAAAATCTTTAACTGAAATTAACAGCTTTTATCTATTTGCATTTACGTCTCTTGACTTTCAATAAACCCTACCCCACCCACTTCGGAAATCAACCAGTCTTTCAATCATGTTATGAGATTGCAAGAAAATATGAACATGTTGTATAAAAACCAATTCAAGATTTATCTTAGTTTTTTAACCTTTTAACCATTTAACCATCACACCTCAGTCTGCCTAGTGTCCCTTCTAGCTCCCTTTCCGCGTACCAAATCGTCGATCGAAAGGGTAGCATGAATTTAGTTATGTCACCATCTGAGAATTCGTTCTCGATGAATATTTGCCATTTGTAAAAGAATTTCTTAGTTAATTTATTAGGGCTCCGTATCGCGTCCATCGATTCAAGCGTTAGAGTATGACGCATCATCAATTTGATCTGATTCAGGTCTGGGGGTCTGTCATTGAGCCATTATTGTAGAAGGAGTCGTTTAGCTATTATTGCAATATAGTGCCATAAGACATGTGGGTGTCTGAGAGCTCCAGTCTCTGTCTGATAGTGGAAGATCCAGCGCATCGGGTCTAGGTCCTCCATATCCCCACATATCTCTTTGGCCCAAGTGACCACCTTTCTCCAATAGTTTGTTGACTCAGGGCAAGACCAAAGCCCATGTTCTATGTCTGTCATCTCAAGTTTACATTTCGGGCAGTGAATCCATCTCCCCTGGTTGGCTTGGGAGGGGGAACATTAAATCCCTGGATAGTCCCATGCATAATCCTGAATTGGGAATCCCTCCATCTCTCGTTGCTAACGTATCGTCTCATCAGCCCCCATCCCTCCAGGATTTTCTGGGTGAGTTCAGGATCTTTAATGTGTTTTCGCCATTTGTTGAAGAACCCTCTCCTCCCCCGCGGGCGTAGGACTTGCTGTATTTTAGTATACAGCGAGGTGATTGATACATCACCTTCATTTATCTGTAATATTTCGGACCATAAGTTATTATCAATTTCTCCAGAGAGGTCCCGCAAGTGTGAAAGGAGATGGTGACTCAACTGGCGGTATTGTATCGCCTGGAATTGGGGTAAATTAAAGGTAGTAAGCACCTCTTTCTCCGTCATCCACCTTCGCTCCTCAAAATTTATGAGGTCTTCTAGAGTATTGACACCTTTCGCTTTCCAAGTTTTGAATAGAGAGTTTTCACGCCCCAACTCAAAGGCCGGACATCTCCACGGATTGAGTCTCTTATGGTACCTTTACACGCCGCGACGGCAGGCTGGATACATCCCGCTACTTCACGTGCATGAGCACGCTCAAACGGCTACAAACGGTCAACGCACCCTCTTTACACGCCGCCATAAGGTGCGCTACGCCACGCTACATCTGTAGCTAGCTACATCGCCGGGTGTCTCAAGTAGCCAGCTGTAGCTCATTTACACACCGCTACAACCAGCTACTATGGGAGGACCTGGTGCAGCAGGGACAGCACATAGGCGTGCCACAATCTTGGATTACGAGCCGTCCGTACGATGATAGGACATCGCAATATCATCATGATTGGCCAGGCATCGCAGGAGGCTGAGAAATACAGCACGCTCGAGCGATTGTGTAGTGTGACTGGTCAGCTCCTTAAATATGCCGCCCTAGGCAGCGACTACCAATCGTCATGCAGGAGCTTCCTCCAATGATCGGTGATGGGGCGGGGTATCCCGGAGCCTGGGTCACGCCTTAGCTACATTGCAGCTACATCGCAGGGTGTCCAGAGTTCCCTTCCGTTGCTTCTTTACACGCCGATACAGCTCGCTACCATCGGCGATGTAGCCATCAGTTTTCGAGCAGAGCCCATAAACAGATGTATCTGTCGCCGGCTGTAGCGTCGCGTCTTCAGACGCCGCTACGACGGGCTACATTGACGCTACAAGCTACATTTGTAGCCTGTAGCGGGATGTATCCAGCCTGCCGTCGCGGCGTGTAAAGGTACCATAAGAGATCTTCCAGGCCAGTTTGAGTTTTTTCCTGACTTCTCTCCATGTTATGATGGTATCTCTATAGATTACTGTGTTTTTCAGGGAAGCCGGAAGGCAGGACAACGGAGAATGTAATAAAGCGGATAAGTCCCAGGGTTTAGCCCATTCTCCCTCCAGTTCTGAGTCTGCAAACTTGCTTGTTCCCTTAATCCAGTCTAGTACATAACGAAGGTTGCATGCTAAATTATAACCCCTAACATCAGGAAGTTGCAGTCCCCCTTCTTGTTTAGGTTGTATTAGTGTCCTAAAGGCTAGTCTAGATCTTTTTCCTCTCCACAAAAATTTTGTAAACGCTTTGTTGAGTCTTATAATATCAGTGTGTTTCATTAACATAGGAATGGTTTGGAGAGGATAAAGCAGTTTTGAAAAACTCATCATTTTAAGTAAATGGCAGCGTCCCAGCAGAGACAGCGGCAGTCCCACCCATCTTCCCAGCTCCTGTTCTATTTTTGTAATGATCGGTAAAAAGTTAAGTTTATATGTCATCTCACTGGACCTGGCTAAGTGTATGCCTAGATATTTGAGGCTATGCTTCGCTACGGGTAGTCCGCAAAAATGGTCTCCCTTTTGTGCTCCTTCTTCTTGATTTATAAAGAGGACTTCACATTTGTCTTTGTTTAAAGAAAAACCTGAATATCTACCCCATTTCTCTATGTCTGACAATATATCTGGAAGGTCCCTCTCTGGGTTCTGTACATATAGGATAATATCGTCAGCAAAAAGCGAAAGCTTGACTTCGGCGTTCCCTATCTTAAAACCCTCATAGGTGTTATGACGTTCCAGATGTAGTGCCAGAGGTTCTATAGCCAGATTGAATAACAGGGGCGATAGTGGGCAGCCCTGTCTCGTTCCCTTTTGGAGGCTGAAAGAGTCAGATAGGAAACCAGGGGTACTAATGCAAGCTTTGGGGTTGCTATATAATGCATTAATATATTGTCTAAAGGGGCCTCTTATACCCACGGAGTCAAGCACTGTACCCAGCCATGACCATCTGACATTGTCGAATGCTTTTTCAGCGTCAAGAGTGATCATGGCTGGGTTGCCGCCATTAATTTTTGTTTTCTTTCCCATTACATCTAACATTAGTATTGCTTTTCTAATATTTGTAGTGGTTGATCTCCCCTTAACAAACCCCGCCTGATGTGCGGGTATCAGTTTGGGTAGGACCACCGCCAATCTGTCCGCCAGGATCTTGGAGAGGAGCTTCAAGTCTTGATTTATTAGTGATATCGGTCTATAATTGGCCGGGTCTGTGGGTATTTTCCCTGGTTTAGGTATCAATTTGACGTAAGCTAGGTTCATTCTCTCCGGGATAGGAGCCCCACCTAGTATTGAGTTAAATAGGTCGCATAGCACCGGAGTGATCTGCTCCCTCAATGACTTGAAAAAAGCCCCATTATAGCCATCTGGACCAGGTGCTTTGCCCGGGTTTAAATGACGTATGACCTACTCAATTTCGTCAGTTGTGATAGGGCTATTAAGAAATTGCACATCTTCCTGGGAAACTGCTGGCAGTGTGATCCCCCCAACCAGTCAGGGCTGTCTGGGTTATCAGCGTTGATCTCCGTGTAAAGAGAGGTATAATATCTGCCCAACACTCTTGAGATGTTCTTGGGGTCATGCCAAGTGGTGCCATGGGTGTCCACTATCGTTTGTATTGGGGAAGGTTTATGTCTACCCTTAGCTAACCTAGCTAATAGGCGTCCTGCCTTGTCTCCGAATTTCTGGAGCTCTAGTTCTAAGCGATTTTTATAAACATCTTCCCGCTTTCCCGCCCAAACATCAAAATCTCTCTTTGCCTGCATCCACTTATCTTTGTCAGGAGCTGCCATTGTGGATTGATAGCGTGTATACGCGTCTCTTACCACTATACTGGTTTGAAGAAATTTGTCTTTAATTTGGCGCTTAATCCTCATGCTATAAGCCATGATATGTCCTCGTAGCACTGTTTTTGCCGTTTCCCAGTATAGAGCTGGATCAGATCTATGTTCACGATTATCAGAAGAGAAGTGAGACCACCATTCACCCAGTAAGTTAATGAAGTTTTCTTCTCTGACAAACGTGTCAGGAAATCTCCATAAATAATCGGAGCCCTTCTCAAATTTGTCCCTGGTCTCTAACACCAACGGGCTATGGTCCGAGATCAGCATGTCCTCAATTTTAATGTCTTTCATTTGTTGGATTATCTTGGGTGAAACAAAGAACATATCTAACCTGGACCACGACCCATGGGGTGCGAGAAGTGGGTAAACTCTCTACCCAGTGGGTTTACTAACCTCCAAGCGTCCAACAATCCAGTTTCTCCCACTAGGTTTTCCAACATACTATATTCACCTGATCTACCTCCTGCTTGCTTTCTCAAGTGAGTTTGTGAGGTCGTGCGTCTATCCTCTTCCTCTTTCATGACCGTATTAAAGTCTCCACCGATTATTTTAGTGATCTCATTATCTAGGAGCAGAGTGTTTTGTAATTGTTGGAAGAAGGGTTTCTGCTTTCCGTTAGGGGCATAAATATTATAGATATTAAAGGTGTCATTATGGATTTGTATCTTTACTTGTATTATCCTACCTTCCTTATCTTGTGAGGTAGATAATATTGTGTGGGCTAGTGACCTATGTATCAGAATTATAACTCCCGCCTTTTTTTCTATTGCTCCCGAACCATAGACCTCTCCTACCCATAATTTTTTAAGGCGAAAGAAGTCCTCCGCGGCCAGGTGGGTCTCCTGAAGCAACGCTATGTCCACATGTAGTCTCTTAAGATGGCGCAGGATTATCATGCGCTTTGCCGGGGAGCGCAGTCCCTTAACATTCCAGGAGGCCCACCTAACCATCGGAAGCCTCCCCGCTCGGGTCCCAAAATTTTTTCATGATGAATATCGACACGTAGGAAGTTTCATCTGGCATGACATTGAGTAAGGTGTGGCAAACAGTGATGGTATAACTTTTTAAAGACACATTTCCAATCCCAAGGATAATTTCCGTTTTTTCCTCTTTTTCCTTCCCACCCTCCTCCCCCCAAAACTCTCCAACATCTTTCAGCATCAAAAAGTCCGCGACTTCACTTATGTCCTCCAGTGCAGTTCACACATTCAGCTCCCCCCCCGCCTCATCCTCCACCACCTCTGAAAACACTTAAACAGATAATATTATAACTCCAACGTACTGCCCAAAGAACATTAGTCTCCAATTGGTTATCTTCAATAAGGAGGTAATTCTATAAATTGCCCAAGGGTCATGTCTCGTGATCACAGTTAATAAACATCTCACAACCCTTCTCACACCCTCTACCGTAATATGGGTTCAGAGAGTTTCAGAGAGTTTCTGTATTCGGTTGAGTGGGTTGCACCTTAACCTCTCCATGTCCAGGTGTCAATAACAGATCGCCAAAGTGAAGAAGATCTCTGTAAACACCTTAACGTCCTTATATCCATGGTCCTGTGGATTAAACAAAAGTAAAGATATAGAAGAGAGAGAGAGAAAAGAGGAGAAGAAAACAAAAAAAACAAAAAAAAAAAACAAATAAAAAAAAAAAAGGGGAGGGGGGGGGGGGAAAGGCTAAAATATTTTCTCCTCTTCATCTCGTAGTGTATCCTCTTCATCTCGTAGCGTATCCAGGTCATAACTCTTTTCCTTCAGGACATCTGTTTTTTATCCGCCAGATGCAAGGGCCATAAAAATTAGTTCAAATAACGTGTTCCCGTCTCATTTCTTCTTTTGCCATCTATTTCCGGATTGTCTCTGTTGTTTCGGAGTGCCCGGTGTTGCTCCCTTTTGTGCTCCATCACCTAATAAGGAATACGATCTGAGTCTATAGGAGCGCACCGAGGTTCTTTCCATTTCGTTTTCTGAATCTGGGGCAGGCGTAGGTTTCACAGGTGATCTCCTACTGGTACGAGGCGGTGACTCGGTTCTTCTTGGGGAGTTGAGATTTTCTCTGACAGCCGCCATTGCCTCCTCAGGATCTGTGAAGGTCTTCAAGATACCCTCTCTAGATCTAAATCTTAGCGTTGCAGGAAAGTTCAGTTGGAAGCGAACGTTCTTTTTATGCAGCAGTGAACACGTTTCACTAAATGCTCGTCTACGACGTGTGACTTCCACAGAATAGTCCGCAAAGACCAGTGCTCTATGTCCCTGAAGTATTAGAGGTTGCTTTTTCGCTTTATAGGCCCGCAGGATTTCCTCTTTGTCTCTGTGATTCAAAAATTTTGCTATAGCGTGCCTGGATTTATTGGGCTCTCTGGAGGCTGCGTTCGGTGTTGGACGTCTCGTGGCATCGGTCGTCTCCTGCACGTCTCTAGGAGGACCTATCCTATGGGCACGTTCTGTCTTGCATCTGTGAGTTAGACCCAGGGCTTTAGGCAGTTCCACCTCAAAAATTTCTTCTAGTTGGCTCACAGGGACAGACTCTGGGAGTCCCACAATTTTTAGGTTACTCCGTCTCGTTCTATTTTCAATGTCTTCCAACTTGTTATGTGTGTAATCAGCATGCTTTTGCAGGGCCATTAGCTGTTCCTCAAGTTCCTGAATCCTGTCCTCTGCTGTTCCTATTCTAGATTCAGCTTCTAGTAGCTGCTGTTCATGTGTCTCTACTTTCACAGATAGGTCTCTAGTAGAAGCTGCCACCATCTCTGCCACTGTGACTTTAAATTCTTCTGCTAAATGCACAGCCATTTCTTTGGCTAATTTTTTATAATCCAGGGGCTGGAATCTCCAGCTGTCCCCTGAACCATCATCCCAAGCAGCAGAGATGCACTGTTTTTGTGTGTAGCTTGTGTCTGAAGCCTGTGACTGGGATGGTGTCTGGGGCTGATGTTGGTCACAGATCGCCTTCACAGCATTTGGACTCTGTCCTGGGGGGTTGTCATCCCCTCTCTCTGGGGTCTTCTCCCGGGAACCCTCCGGTCTCTCTATCATGCCGTCCTCTCCCGGTTCCCTCACTTTGTCCCCATCTGGCCGCCCCTGCCCTTCATCCTGTATTGAGTCCCGTGCTGTTTGTGTGCAGACCGCGCCATCATTGCGGTCTGCACATGGTGCCTCATCCCTCTCTCCCTCCACGTTCCTCCTAAAGTATTTGTCCAGGGTGGCCATGGCAGGTCTTACCGGGCTCCCGGAGGTCTCCTGCACGTGGATGGCTGGTCAGGGGGCAGCTCCGGAGTCTGTTGCAGGCAGATGGCGGGGGATTATGCAGGCGGGGAGCGGAGCGGCTCTAAGCGCGTCCGCACATGGAGGGGCCGGAACCGGAAGTCCATTCACCCTTTTTTTAATAAAGCCACAAAAAATTTATGGTGCAAACATTTACCCTCAGAAGTCAAATACTTAGGGTGGAGGCACACTGGTGTGACACTTGCACAAGGTGAGATTGTTGCGTTTCTCCACCGCTGAACTCGCATTGCAAGTCAAATGCGAGTGCAATCGCAGCATGCTGCGATTGTCTGTGAGTTTTATGTTCGAGAGCCCAATGAAAGTCTATCGGCACGTGCAAATAAAGCACCACAGAAACACATGATGCGAGTGTCATGCGTGAAAAAAGCCCATATGCTGTTTAGAGCAGAAAATTGCATCACCTGCTTAGCAGGAAGCTTAGCTCTATTTAGGGTCACATTACAAGCACAAGCTGTGTTACCACCTCCACGGAGACTGTGCAAGCAACATGTCTCACCATATTAATGTTGAGATGCTGATAGTCCTGGTGCAGGAGCATCCTGTGATATGCAACAAACACTCCCCAACATATTCCAATAGACTTCAGCAGATGGCAGCATGGACGAGAATCTGTCAGCAAATGTTCCCTAACTTTCAAGACAGTGCACATGAAGTCTAGCAAGAAATGAGAAAGCTGGTTTTACACTGCAGTTTTTCCCTGATCAGGTTCCATCCAGTTTGTGTGCCAAAACCAGGAGAGGAACTTGCAGAGAAAAACTATAATTGAAAGAATGACACCTGTTCTGAGTTTTGGAGACACTCTTGGCTTTGATGGTGGGTTTACACGTTGCGATATCGGCGTCCAACTCCGACCCAACTCCGACCAAAAGTCACGTGGTTCGGGAGTTGGACCCGATATCGTTCGCGCGTTGTACGGTTTGAACGTACAATGTGATGCTGGAACGATGCCAAAACGATATCAGGGTTGAATGAGCGTGCTATTCAACCGCCCGATATCGGATGGCCGTTGTTGCCGCATCGTCCCGTGTGACAGCCCAACTACGATGTGTACGCCCACGTCACCCATTCACTCCCATGTTAACTGGTCGTTCCTGGGTTGGGGGGCGTACACATCGTCGGGACGTTGTATCCCGATATCGGGCTTTCTAAACCGGCGATGCGATGGCGGGAAAAGCGCGCTCAAAAAGCGCGCTCCCGCGTCGTTGGCTCCGATATCGGGCCGATATCGGGACGTGTAAACCCACCATGACACACAAACCTGATCGAATCTGATCAGGGAAAAAACTGTAGTGTGAAACCAGCCTAAGGCCACGTGCACACATTGAGTGTTTGATGAGTTTTTTACCTTAGGATTTGTAGCCAAAACAAGGAGTGGATAATTAAATACAGAAGTGGTGACGTGTTTCTATTATACTTTTCCTCTGATTGTTCCTCTCCTGGTTTTGGTTACAAATCCTGAGGTAAAAAACTCATCAAATACTGAACGTGTGCACATGGCCTAAGTGTTTTTTTTTTTGTAAATTTGGTTTATAAAATCATTGGTTTGCATGATACATGTTTAGGTGTGCCATCATGTAGTAAGTACCGTCTACTAATCAGCCTGCTAAGTTTTTTTTCTATGGCTAAAAAGGCAGCTCAATTAATGAATTTGTGTAGTCATGTGCATAATCACTGGAACTAAATGGGTGAACCAATGTGTGCTGTGTAAAATGTGTTTTACATGGGTAGCATTCCTCTGCCTGTTGTTGACAAAGGTTTTTGGATACGCAATAGTTGTTTATTCTTAAAAATAATGTTGATTTCACGTGAGATGATGTGTAGACATTCTTACTGGTGTTTCATATATGTAATCTTGCTTGAGGGCTTGATTTGGAGCTTAGCGTTATCATGTATATTATAGTCCCAGCTTCCATATTGGTACTGAATATGTTTGGCTGCAGACAGCCAACCATAGTAGAAACATAGTTGCATTATCACAATGGTCATGCTGGTGCCTGTTTTTATTTGGTTGCACACCTTAAGCGGCCGTCACACGCAACGATTTTAAGCCCGATATCGTTTAAGCGATCTCCTTTTTGATCGGTTAAGCAATATCGTTTTGGCATCGTTGCATGTAATCAAGCGATTTTACTATGTAAAATCGCTTGATCGTGACATCGCAGATCTGAGCTCCGGAGCTCAGATCTAGCGATGAACGATGTCACGATCTGCTTCATCGTGGTGTGTGACACCACGATGAACCATCTCCCAGCGGCAGAGCCTATGCTGGGAGATGGTAACTATGGTACACGTCGGGTTACTAAGCGACGCGCGGCGCCTAGTTACCCGATGTGTACCATAGTAACCAGCGAGATCGCGGCTCCACATCGCTGGTGAGTCTGTCTGTGTGACATCTCACCAGCGATGTGAACGATATTGTAAGCGATCGCACGTGCACGTGATCGCTTACAATATCGTTCAAGATATCTGTGCGTGTGACGGCCGCTTTAGTATGATCTGTGTGTGGTGTTTTTTTTAGCGTGTTTAACGAGTAGCCTCACAGTTTTCTCTGTGCGCTCAAGGCTTTTGCATGTACCTATTGGCATTCAGTTGTACTTATATCATGTGTGTGGTTTTGTGTTCTAAAGCTTCATACTGTCATTCATTTATGAACCTGTGTTGCTGTGCCCACTGTATTTTATTTTTTACATTTCACATTCACTTAACAGTGACTGACCTCACCAGACACTGGAGGAGTTGCAGAGATCAGTACAGGCGGGAGAGGCAGTTGCATTTACGAAGTGGTGGCCATCCAACTAACAAAAGGCCCTACATATGCTATGATCATCTTAACTTCCTGGCCCCCACAATTGATGGTTGTTTGTAAGTACAATGAAATTAACAATTATAATCAATGCTGTGAACTGACCATGAATTATGTTTTTGGTAATTATATCCTTTGAATTTTCAGCACTGAATCCAACCTTACAGAGGGTGAGGGTGCCTCCGAATCAGATGCAGTCTTGGACATTGTTGTGGCGCATGTGGCTGATGATGATGGTGCTGGATCAGGCAATGAGCAATGCCCGCCAAGGCCATCTATATCCGCCCCCACGGATGATGCTCCAGCAGCTGCAGTAGAGGAAGACAACACTTTAGCTGCATCACCATCAGCTGTGCCAGACTCAGGTGTGCCATTAGCCCTAACCGAGCTGCCAATTTAAAATTTTCACAAAGAACTCGGCATAGGAGGGAAGTCCCCAGCATCAGTGCACAACACGAGATAGAGACTGCAGTACTTCAGTAACTATCTCGAACCGTCTGGTGGAAGGAAGTTGAACTATTTAAGGCTGTGGGTGTGAAGAGCAGAAATCTCAGACACACCCCTCACCTTAGCTAAGCTATGAGTCACTCCTACCACACATCCAGCAACCTCTACCTGCAAAGCTGCAGTGACTGAGGAAGAAAAAGGCTCATTTAAAATCACAGCAGCAGCACTTCTTGACTGCAAGGCAGTCAGTACGTGACAGTATTCCCCCCTTTATGAGAGGCCTCTGGACTCTAAACCGGATACGTCCGGCAATGGTCTAAACTTCCTGAGTGATGACCTGTGAAAGATATTATGGGTACAGAGCACCACAGGAAGTTATAGATGAAACAACATGGGGTTGCAAATGGCCAAAATTCTAAACAGACCAATGATTCCAGTACTAGGAGTTCAAGCGGCACACTTCCACCTTATATGTTTTGACAGCACCTACACATGGTCATCTACAATCAAGTCTGGTCCTGAACATTTATTACCATTCACAGCATCACAGACAGAAGATCCATTCACAGGGGGCAAACAGCAGAGTCATCTCCCTGTCTTTTCACAGGAGACTTTCTCACAAACGGCTTAGTGGGAGCAGTGGCGTAGCAACTGTTTGTGGCGCCCGGGGCGGTCGAAAAATTTGCCGCCCCTTTGGTTGTTGATAATCTGGAAGTATACATAGTATACACTGTCTGCCCCTATATACAAGAATATAACTACTATACTAAAACATAAAGAGAAGGGGTGCAATTGGGGGGTAAGTATTGGGCCAATTGGCCACTCACCTATTGGGGTTGTCACTGTGCACCGCCACCTCTGCACAACCTCAGTGTATGGCAACAAACCGGACTCAAGGAGGGCCCGGGTCCAGAGCAATTTTTGCCGCTGTACTGTGGAGTTCATAGTGTAATATAAATGCAAAAAACTTTATTCTTAATATGATGTCACAATACCGGGATCTGAGGATCTTCTATTTCGAGGTCAGGGGCTCTCTGATGCCATGTTGCTGTCTGCCTCGCTGTCGTCCTCTTTTGACACTGCAGTGCGGTGGACAAGAGAGCATTAACTGGTTAATAACAAGAAGTATGGTGTGTACTAACTGAGCCATAAACCCTCCCCATACCATGAAGTATGGAGTGTGTACTAACTGAGCCATAAATCCTCCCCATACCAGTAGGATTATTATATGGATTTTATTATTACGGTACGGACACACTGGCGTGAAACGCGGATGAGTGCAATGTGTGATTTTCTCACATTGCAATCAATCTCTGAGAGCAGATTGGTGAGTGTTGGACACTTTTTTCTCATCCAGATTCAGGATGAGAAAAAAGTTGCAACATGCTGCAACAGTCTGCGATTCACGCGCAAGACTCACCAATGCAAGTCTACAGTTCCGACAAAATCATGGACCGCACACGGACCATCCGAGAGGCATCTGTTTTTTTCACGGATACATTCTCATTCTGTAGCTGAGACAACTGTAAAATGTTCCTGTAAATGATTCTACAGTAATAGCTGCTGAGAAAAAACACGGATTGCACACGGATGTGATCTGAGAGAAATGTCGGACACTCGCACAGCAGTTGCCAAATGGACCAAAAAACGGATGTAACTTGTCCGACTCTCCTGGATGGGAAACAGACCGATTTTAAGGCGGCGAGAGACAGTGCACCACCGTATCCTCAGCTCCGTGCTGTGCAGTGTACCACCGTGTCCTCAGCTTCATGCTGTGCACAGTGTACCATCATGTCCCCAGCTCCGTGCTGTGCACAGTGTACCACCATGTCCCCAGCTCCGTGCTGTGCACAGTGTACCACCATGTCCCCAGCTCCATGCTGTGCACAGACAGTGTACCTCCATGTCCTCACCTCCGTGCTGTGCACAGTGTACCACCATGTCCTCAGCTCCGTGCTGTGCACAATTTACCACCATGTCCTCAGCTCCGTGCTGTGCACAGGCAGTGTACCACCATGTCCCCAGCTCTGTGCTGTGCACAGTGTACCACCATGTCCTCAGCTTTGTGCTGTGCACAGTGTACCACCAAGGCCCCAGCTCCGTGCTGTGCACAGACAGTATACGGTACACTCAAAGGATTGGCTGGTCACAGCACCTGAGGTAGTCTGCAGGACCTTCAATTTTCAGTCCGCACCTGGACGCACGTCCACCCCGGAGAGTTCAATCCGGTTATTATCAATCATTAAAGTCAAGAAAAGACAGCGTCACAGACCTTCGATGGTGAAATTCAAGGCATCCTTTATTCCATGGTCAACAGAAGCGACGTTTCGACCACTGCTGTGGTCTTTATCAAGCTCAGTATGTTTTTCAATTGACCTCTTTAAATAAAGCTCCACCACACCCATAAACCAGTGTAAACCAATCACAAATCACATCTATCAATTAATACAAAACACATAACATATACAACAGTACATAATAAAATTCCATATAAGGTGTTATATATGGTTACCCCATCTTTTTACCAGATAAATTATATACTTTGACAGGCATAATAGCATTAATCCAAAGTTTAACAAGAACATACTAGCACATGAACAGTTAACACCAGTATCCAATCAGCATGTACCTTTCAGTTACCATACCAACAACCAGACAATTAAGTATGGATGTTGATAAATTTAGATGCTACATCCAGTGAGGCAATCGGTGGAATATACAATGCACCATAAAGACATATACACTAACCACATCTATAGATGTTTAAATCACATGTGTAGAAACCAATCATACCTCCTCATTCAATAAGGAACTTATCATCAGCGGACCATTACCTTAGCAGCCGATCTAGGCACCTGATCTCGGGTGACTGCGCCTGACTATCACACGGGTCCATATCTACAGTCACAGATCGGCATGTCACTCATCAGCTCCTGTGCACCGGCTACACGCACCAGCCATGTACAACAAGCTGGGGGCAAGTGCGCATGCTCAATGCGTTCCCGTTCAGCAACCAATCGCGTCTCCCGATTCACCACAAGCCATTACTGTCCTGTTGGTAAACTAAATCTAATAGGTCAACAAAGCGCGTGCGCCGCCTCCTTACCACCACCGACCAATCACGCTCGACCTTCCCTGTGTTTACATCACCTGACCAGACGCTCCTATCACCATCTATTAGTTACCTACTCAATAATATATCGTGCCCAGACCAATCGCAGGGTCCAATACAATCACCTACAATAAGCACACTGATAGGTCCAGCGGTGTCAACATATCCAAGGAGACCGCTCATCCTCCATCAACACTGAATATATCTCCTGTCTATGCATAATCATACTAGCTATTCTTAGCCATCTATAGTATTCACTCTATCTAATAGAACCTATTGTATAGTACCCATTGTATAGTAACTCAATCAATCCAATCCATTACCAATAGTCAGTTATCACATACAACGCCTCAGTCTATTATGTAATAACCCTTCTCACCGATTACCATCACCATGACCATGCTATATCAATCTCATGGTTATACATAACGACAACATGGTTCATACTGAAGGTGACTGGTGTAAACCTGAACTGATTAGTTTATAACACCCATAATACATGCTTAATAATATCCACAGACAACCATGTTGAATGGAATCCTAAGTCCTGTACTAAATGTCCATGAAAAATGTCCATATTCCATCATTATCACTACTCCTCATTATTGGATAACAAAAACAACACATATACATCCATAACTTATCTTAAGGGGTACCCCAACACCTCATTATACGAATCAAGTGCAGCTAAAAGAGAATACAAAAGATAAAAACACAAACAGAGTTATCAGCAGCAGGTTCCATTACACTGATTTACCTTAATAAGCAATTTTTTTGATTGTATTCAATATTCAAACCCTTTGGGTGTAATGTGTCCAGCTCAAATATCCACCTTCTTTCCTTATCTTGAAGCAGGGCCAACCTATCACCCCCTCTCCGTGGCATTGGGACATCATCTATCACCCTGAATCGTAACTGATTGACCGAATGTCCACAGTCATTAAAATGTTGAGGCACCGGCAATTCCACCCTATTGGTCCTAATAGTACTTTTGTGTTTAGAAATTCTATCCTTAACAGCCATTGTGGTCTCTCCTACATAGAAGAGACCACAAGGGCAGGAAATAAGATATATTACAAAGTCACTATTGCAGGTATACCTTTTCTTAATCATATATTTCCTGCCGGACCTGGGGTGAAAAAACGTTTGTCCCTTTACCATGTTACCACATTGGGCACAACCCAGACATGGGAAATTTCCCAAGCTGGGGATGCTCAATGTCCTCTGTACATCCCTTCTGGAACTACCCACATCTGTTTTAACAATCCTGTCCTTAATGTTACGATTCCTCCTATACGAGAATAATGGTTGGTTGGAAAATTGTTCAATCTCACGGCCTCTACTTAGTAGAGGCCAGTGTCTACGTACAATACTACTCAATCTACCACTCAAATGGTTATAGTTGGTAACGAATGGGATCCTCTTATCCTCCTTGATCTTTATTTTAGGAGTCAATAACGTTTCTCTCTTTACATTTATGGCTTTTTCCTTATATTGCATCACAATAGCCCTAGGATACCCCCGTTTTAGAAACCTCTCACACATAGTTTCCAATCTTCTATCTACCCTATCCTCATCAGAAACTATCCTTCTCACCCTTAAAAGTTGACTCCAGGGTAAAGATTGGACCATCCTCTGTGGATGTTGGCTTGTGTACAGGAGGGTACTGTTCCTATCGGTCTTTTTAACAAAAAGATCCGTCTGTAGTCTGTTCCCATTCTTGTATACTAACGTATCTAAGAATTGTATGTTATCACGGGAACATTCCATTGTGAATTTCAACTCAGGGTAAATATTGTTAAGAGAGTCGAAAAAGACATTTAGGCCCTCCCTGTCTCCCTTCCATACAAAGAAAATGTCGTCGATGTAACGTCGCCAGCCTCTGACATGTCCCCACATGGGTGAGGTGTACACATGTTCACCCTCCAGGACAGCCATGTAGATGTTAGCGTAAGTGGGGGCCACGTTGGACCCCATGGCTGTCCCTCGGCGCTGCAGATAGTGATCATCCCCAAAGAGAAAGTAATTTCTCTCAAGGATGAACCCAAGCAGCGCCAGGGCGAACCGTGCACACCTCGGAGGCATGTCAGAGGCAGCGAGCGTCACATCGACGGCATTCAACCCCCTCTCATGTTTAATGGAGGTATATAATGATACCACATCGAATGATACCAACCAAGAATCATCATCGACTTCAATGGTGTTCAAAGATCCAATAAAGTCGCTGGTGTCGCGTATGAAGGAAGGTGCTTGTATAGCAAATTCCCTCAGGAGACGATCCAAAAAGATTGCCACCCTACTACATAAAGACCCCCTCCCGGACACAATGGGTCTCCCGGGAGGGTCATTTAAGTTCTTGTGTATTTTCGGGATCGTATACAACATTGGTATAATTGGGGAGTCAAGGATCAAATATTCTGCCAAATTACGATCAATAATACCGTTCAATAGAGCCTCATCAACCATATTCCTCAATTCACTCAAAAATTTTTTTGTTGGATTAGAGCTCAACTTCTCATAAACTTCGGCGTCAGACAATTGACGTTCAATCTCCTCAATATATTTGAATGTGTCCATCACCACCACAGCCCCACCTTTGTCCGCGGGTTTGATGGTGATGGACACATCTGTGACGCTGTCTTTTCTTGACTTTAGTATACGGTACACTGTCTGTGCACACCACAAAGATGAAGACATGGTGGTACACTGTGCACAGCACGGAGCTGGCGACATGGTGGTACACTGTGCACAGCACGGAGCTGGGGACATCCCAGAAGAGGCACAATAACCACAGACAGGAGGTGGGAGAACATTGAGCCCGCCCAGGAGAACTACAACTCCCAGCACCCAACACACTGCCCAGAAACCATACAGTAATGCCCGAACAGGCAGGAGAACTAAAATTCTGAGCATGCCACACCCTTCCAACACAGGAAGGTGGAGGCTGAGACACCTGGCACAGCTGCCATTATCACCATACACAGCCCCACTCCTCCTGTGTACCCGTCCTCCTCTCCTCTATCCTCCTACACCCCTGTCCTCCTCTCCTCTATCCTCCTGCACCCTCATCTCCTCTCCTCTGTCCTCCTGCACCTTTGTCCTCCTCTCCTCTGTCCTCCTGCAACCCCATCCTCCTCTCCTCTGTCCCTCCTGCTGCTCCTCTGTCTTCCTGCGCCCCTGTCCTCCTCTCCTCTGTCCTCCTGCACCCCCGCCCTCCTCTCCTCTGTCCTCCTGCACCCTCGTCGACCTCTCCTCTGTCCTCCTGCACCCCCGTCCTCCTGCACCCCTGTCCTCCTCTCCTCTGTCCTCCTGCACCCCCGTCCTCCTCTCCTCTGTCCCTCCTTCTGCTCCTCTGTCCTCCTGCACCCCCATCCTCCTCTCCTCTGTCCTCCTGCACCCCCGTCCTCCTCTCCTCTGTCCTCCTGCACCCCCGTTCTCCTCTCCTCTCTCCCTTTTGCTGCTCCTCTGTCCTCCTGCGCCCCATCCTCCTCTCCTCTGTCCTCCTGCACCCCTGTCCTCTTCTCCTCTGTCCCTCCTGCTGCTCCTCTGTCCTCCTGCACCACCGTCCTCCTCTCCTCTGTCTTGCTGCACACCCGTCCTCCTCTCCTCTGTCCCTCCAGCTGCTCGTCGTCTCCTCTGTCCCCCTGTTCCTGTCCTTCTGCCCCTCTGTCCTCTTCTCCTCTGCCCCCCTGTTCCTGTCCTTCTCTGCCCCCCTGTTCCTGTCCTTCTCTGCCCCCCTGTTCCTGTCCTTCTCTGCCCCCCTGTTCCTGTCCTTCTCTGCCCCCCTGTTCCTGTCCTTCTGCCCCTCTGTCCTCTTCTCCTCTGCCCCCCTGTTCCTGTCCTTCTCTGCCCCCCTCTTCCTGTCCTTCTCTGCCCCCCTGTTCCTGTCCTTCTCTGCCCCCCTGTTCCTGTCCTTCTCTGCCCCCCTGTTCCTGTCCTTCTCTGCCCCCCGTCCCTGTCCTTCTCTGCTCCCCTGTCCCTGTCCTTCTCTGCTCCCCTGTTCCTGTCCTTCTCTGCTCCCCTGTCCCTGTCCTTCTCTGCTCTCCTGTCCCTGTCTTTCTCTGCTCCCCTGTCCCTGTCCTCTTCTCCTCTGCCCCCCTGTCCTCTTCTCCTCTGCCCCCCTGTCTCCTATCCCCTTCACAGTTTCCCTCACCTCTCTGGGTCCATGGGAGGCCGGCTGGGTGGAGGAGCCGCCGCCACCACCGCACCAGCACTTGCAGCCATCACGGGACAGGAAGCAGCTGAGCTCCCAGCGGCTTCCTGTCAGCGTGATCGTTCTCAGCGCTGAGGGGCCGGGACGGGAGCTGGGCAGTACATGCAGGGGCCGGGTGGCAATACAGTGCCAGCGGCAGCACCCTCCCTCCCCCACAAAGACTCCAGTTTTCATATGGAGTCTGGGGGAGGGAGGAAAGAAAAGAAAAAAAATCCGCTCGCGCTACCCTGCCTTGTAAATGCAGCCTTGCTGCCGCCCCCACACACCTGCCGCCTGGGGCGGACCGCCCCCTCCGCCCCCCCCACGCTACGCCACTGAGTGGGAGTTACCACTCTCCCACTGTCACACCTCTCAGGATAACACCTAAGCCCTGCATGAATCTGAGGTGTAGACTGGGATTTACCCCTATTCTTTGGTAGGTGCTTAAACACCTCCACTGGGGACATGGGGCAGGCCTGACCAACACGGTGTAAACAGTGGTACTCAGGCTCTCAAGGGATGTCAGCAGCTGAGAAATGGATTTAGCGCGGTATGGACAGACCCTAATAAAGTGATCTGCTTGACCACAAAAAAAAGACCTCCCAATCTGATGATCTGCAGATGGGCTCGCATGAGAAATCACATTTCCCAACTGCTTAGGAAAATCAGAACCCACACGTGTAACCTCCACAGCAGGAATTGCCACCAGGGGCATGGGAACATCAGATCCCACACGTGTATACTCCACAGTAGGGCTGATCACCAGGGGCAGGGTAGGTTCAGGTCTCTTTCTTAGGCATCTGTCCAACCTAATAGCAAACGCCATAGCAGCCTCCAGTAACTCTGGAGCAGCATACTAAGTTATGGTGTCTTTTAGCCGATCTGACAACCCCAGACAGAACTGACTCTTCAGAGCAGAGTCATTCCACTGAGTGTAAGTGGCCATCTCCTAGACTCAGAGCAATAGTCCTTGGCTGGCTGCGCTCCCTGCCTGAGTTTATGTAGTTTCTACTCAGCTAAGGCTGGCTTCACACTGCAGTTTTTTTCACTGATCAGTGTCCATCCAGTTTGTGTGCCAAAACCCGGAGAGGAACCAGGAGAGGAACGTGCAGAGAAAAAGTATAATTGAAAGACTGACACCCGTTCTGAGTTTTGGAGACACTGCTGGTTTTGGCATACAAACTGGATAGACACTGATCAGTGAAAAAACTGCAGTGTGAAGCCAGCCTAAGGAGATGGCATAAGGGTCACCATACACCAGGGCAAGAGCTGCAAAAAACTCGTCCACTAACCGCATAGATGGAGAATCGGTGGCCAGAGAGAGGTTCCAGGCCTGGGGATCCCCTTAAGAAGGGAGAGTATAATCTCCACGCACTGTTACTCGCTCCCTGAAGAACGAGGATGAAGCCTGAAGTACAACTTGCAGGTCTCTCTGAAAACAAAAAAATTCTCTCTCCCTTCTGAAAATCGGTCAGGGAGGTATATATTGGGTTCTGATACAGCCAGCGTGTGAGCACCAGCCATAAACCCAACCACTTCTTGAAGCTGATGCACCACCTGGTTTTGCAAGATAGAAACCTCCTGAGAGAATTCCTCCACCAGAAGTGCAAAAGCTCATGGTGTAGCCATATTTCTGAATATGTCACGCTTAGTGGGTGAGGGAATCAGGAAACCGGATGGTGAGGTGGGCGAAGGGATTCAGGAGGAGCTAAACTGAAAATGATACTGGGGGACCCTGATTCACCCTATTATGGGAGATATCTCTGAAGGTGAGGAGGTCGGAGTCGCTACCCTTTCTCCTAAGCTCCTGAAAAGCCCTAGGCACAAAGCCCCTACCGCCACCCGCAGACTAGAAAAACCCAGCAGCTTCAAATGAAGGAGATAGCAGCAGCTCCAGCAACAAGACTGCACACCACAGGTCCACTATGAGAATTGAAACTCATTCAGTGACAACTGAGGAAGCTGAGCTATTTAAGGCTGTGGGTGTGGAGAGCAGAAACCTCAGACACACTCCTCACCTCAGCTGAGCTATGAGTCACTCCCACCACACATCCAGCAACCTCCACCTGCAGAGCCACAGAGTGACTAAGGAAAAAAAAGGTTCAGTATAAATCACAGCAGCAGCACTTCTTTACTGCAAGGCAGTCAATACGTGACAGTTGTGTTGAATAATGTAATTATCTCACCCCTTTGTCAGAGAAGGTCAAAGACTCAAAGACAATTAAGTATGCAAGCCTTCTATTGTCTAAAGGATGTGCATTGATAATTTAATATAAGTCCCATTCATCCCTATCCACCTTGACCCCCTCATCCTCTCTGCCAGAGACTCATGACTCATAGGAATATTATGTATGTAGTTTGAAATCTCGCCAAGGAGAGCTGTCTTATTCCACCAATCGGGAAGTCCCCCAATGTTCTGAATTGAGTGCTCACGGGTAGGGGATATAAGGAAGTCTATTCATTGACCAGGTTGATACATGCCAGATGGCTCCAATCTAGGGTTTGCGGATCCAATTGGCAAGCTATAACCCTAGGTCTAGGCTCTTCGGTGCTGACTAAGGGGACCAGAACCTGGAGTATATTATTACATGGACCTTAGTGTAGGGACCTTGGCCCCTACTGGAGAAGCACCAGATACTACTTAAGGAAGATACCCAGGTTGGGACATTTCAGTCACTTGGCTACAGCAGGCCCTTTAATCCCTGGTAAGCCAGCGGAGTGCGAGATTCTCTTGCTTGTTATATTATGTGTTTTGCTTGATTATGTGTTATATGCCGTTAAAGAGGACTTGTCACCCCCCTACTGCATGGCAATCTAAATGCAGCACTGAATGCAGCATGTCTGCTGCATTCATGGAAGGGGTCCCCCATGTGTCTGTGTGCTCTGTACCCCGAGATATAGCCTTAGGAAAACTCACTCTTAGAAGCCATGAAGGCAGTCCCTGTGGCTGGAGTGAGCTTGATTCACAGTGGTCATTCCCTCCCCCTCTTCCTCTGTGTGCCGCCTCCTGCTGTGCTGTTTATGCTTTGCAAGGCAGGAATCTGGAGCTGACATCAGGACAAATGATTTGCATGCTGTGAGTGACAGAGAGGAGGAGAGAAGGAAAGCATAAACAGCACAGCAGGAGGCGGCACACAGAGGCAGAGGGAGAGGGAATGGCCACCGTCAATCAAGCTCACTCCAGCCACAGGGACTGCCTTCATGGCTTCTAACAGTGAGTTTTCCTAAGTCTATATCTCGGGGCACACAGCACAAAGCACATGGGGGACTCCTTCCCTGAATGCAGCAGACATGCTGCATTCAGTGCTGCTTTTAGATTGCCTTGCAGCAGGACGGTGACAGGTCCTCTCTAACTGTTGGAAATCCAATAAAGTCTTATTATTATGATTCCCTCAGACTGTGTTGTCTGAGTAGTGTTCCGCTCACGGATAAGGCGTTCAGTTGGAATGAGCCCTGGTCTATGCAGTCTTTCTAAAGGCGGCCAAGCCAGTGAACGTGAGCACCCACTGACCCCCGTGTCTCCACAATTGGTGGCAGCAGTGGGATACTACTCATCCTGGTTTATCCAATGGAGCTGCTGCGGGGGATTAGTGTCACGCCATCCAAGGGCTCATCAAGGGCTCAACAGCCAGGGAGGCATATGAGCATACGAAGCAGGCCATAGATGAGGCATTCAGGTTTTTGGATGATATCATGTCCAACCCCACCAGCTCAGCCATGGACAGAGGACTGGAGTGGATATACCACCGCCACAAGAAACTGCAACCACAGGAGCTATGTGCCTTTCGACAGATCGAATTTAGGGACACTGACACAAAGTCAGATTTAATACAGAAATTGGCCCATTGGCATGCCCAGAATCATCTGGAGGATGATGAGGACCCTGCCGAGAGTGACCTAGAAGATGCAAAGAGTGTGCTACATCCTGGATCCAGTAACAATCTGGAAACAATCCAGACCCAAGAAGCTTGACTCAAAAATATATTGGCTGCATTGGGGCCCAAAGCATCAAGAGAGGAGAGGGCTCTAAGTTGACTGCCAAGAACAATGGATTAGCAAACATGAGAAGCACAAGGTCACTATGTCTGGCCATTTTATGAAGCTTATCCCATGCCATACATTGACAAAGTCCATACTGTCACAAGCACATCACCAGAGGAACATCATGGTGGTGACAGCATCAGGCTGTGGCAATGTTTTTCGGCAGCAAGGACAGGGAAATAGTGCAAGTCAAGGAGAAGACAGATGGTGCCAAATACAAGGATATTCTTGAGCAAAAACTGTTTCAGTCTGTCAGTGACTGGAGACTAGGATGGAGGTTCACCTTCCAATAATACAATGACTCAAAGCATACTGCTAAAGCAACACTCGTGTGTTATGCAAAACTAAGTTTTCAGTGATTTTGTCCTATTTGTTGTTTGTGTCACAATAAAAAAACAAAACAAATGTTCATAGTTGTAGGCATATTTTTTATGTAATATACCAAAAGAAAAAACAAGAGTAAAGGCCAAAATGACAAATAACAATAATTTTATAAATTGACACAAAGTGTACACAATAATAAAAAACGTAAAACAGAATGTCAGTACACTATCAACTGGTCATTCCAACCCATATACAGAAACCTCATCACATGAATTCTAAAACATCACTTGTGCAACTATACAGATGTGTCAGCAGGCAAAACTTATAGAAAGTTCCTTACCACTCCTACACACATAGTTTAAAATTATAAAAAGGATCAAGCTCCAATAAATTGTATGCAGTAGGAGAGAAAATATATAGCATGCAAGACACGCAGGATAAACTGAACACAATGAAGATGTAGTTGGAGATAGTCAGAATAATCTGTGTGCTGAAAACAGCAGAAAGATGCAAAAGAACAATAAGGCTAGGGTCACATTTGTTAATGAAATTGTGTTCACCACATCCAGATCCGGATGCGGTGAACGCAATTGGCAAAATGTGTGGCTGCCGCAGGGATGAGCAAAATAACACTGTTTAAAAAGCTGAAATATTAATAATAATTGTGGCCATCATGTCTCTAGGGGTGCCCACCTCCCCTAGAGACATGTTGCCCACTCAGGTGGGCATGTAATGTGTTAAAACCCCATGTACAGTAAGCCGGCTCCTGTCGGCTCTGTGCAATTTTCTGAATGAAGCTGCGGCTCCCCTTTGAGCTGTGTGCATACTATATGTAATGTACGTATACTATGTGTGCTGTCCGAGGTCCTGTAGGCTTTTACAGTAGATCTATGGCGGTAAGCTGTCCATAGATCTAATGTAAATGCGTACTGGACCTCGGACAGCGCACATACTATACGTACATTACGTATAGTATGCGGACAGCTCACAGGGGAGCCGCGGCTTCATTCAGAAAATTGTACAGAGCCGACAGGAGCCGGCTTACTGTACATGAGTTATTAACACATTACATGCCCATCTAAGTGGGCAGCATGTCTCTAGAGGGTAGGCACCCCCTAGATACATGATGGCCACAATTATTATTATTATTTAAGCTTTTGTAACAGTGTTAACACCTTGCTTATCCCGGCGGCAGCCAGGATAAGCAAAGTATATGGTAACCGCATTACTCAGGATTACACATCCTGAGCAATGCGGTTACCACGTTGCAGATGATAGAACCGCTCCGAAAACTGCAGCCTGCATGATTTTTTACGCAGGCTCTAGAGCTGGATGCGGTAACCGGATTGCATATAATGCAATCCGGTTGTTATAACGGGCTCCTATAAGGAGCGTTTCCTGATGCGGTTTTGAGCTTTTTGAAAGCTCAAAACCGGATCAGGATTTAAAAAAAAAAATTGCAAGTGTGACCCTAGCCTAAGTGCTGCTTAGTCTGTGGACAAACCTACAGACCTGCATGGAACAGTTGCAATTAGGGAGAGGGATTATTAAGGCCTTTTTCACATCTAATGCAGGTTTTGCTGCATTTGCATTTCTTTGCGTTCTTACCACTAAAAATGCATCCAAACTAGTGATGGGTGAATCCTAAATTACTCGGAATCGCTTGACTCTAGCGAGTCCGAGCACAGGACTCGCTACTCGTTGCGAGTCTAGCGAGTCCAATGTTAATGAATGGGGAAGCGAGTAATAGCGAGTAGTGTGAGATTTACAAATCGCAGATGTGTCTCGGAAGCTTCAGCCTGAAGCAATCCTAGTTTTGTCATTTATTTGCATTGGACTCGTTTACTTTGCAACTGTAATCGCTGGGAAACTCGCACAGATAAGAGTCCTGTCTTTTCTGTGTGCTGGCTGCCAGCTCCAGGGTCCTAGAGCCTGCCTGCTGCCTGATGTAGCAGAGCTGAGATTGTTCTCAGTCTGCTCATTCCCTGTGTACAGACATGAATGTCTGTGCACAGAGATGATGTAGCAGTGCTGAGATTGTTCTCAGTCTGCTCATTCCCTGTGCATAGACATCTATATCTATACACAGGGGATGTAGCAGAGAGGACATCGCGTTTTGGACTGCGTCGGACAGAAGAGGATTTTTTGAATTAAAGATGGAGTCCCTAATGGCTTTTTTTTTTATTTCTAATAAAAAATTTTCTTTGTGTTGTGTTTTTTTTTAAAACAATTTAATAGAAATTCATGGCGGTCATGTCTAATATTGGCGTGACCGCCATAAATTTCGGGATTAGGGCCAGCTGATAATACAAAGCTGGCCCTAACCTCTTTATTACCCAGCGTGCCACCGCTACCAGGGCTGCTGGAAGAGCGGGGTTCAGCGCCAGAGGATGGCGCTTCAATGAACGCGCCATCTTCTGGGGCGGCTGCGGGCTGCAATTTGCAGCGGGGGGTGCCCAGAAAGCTTGGGCATCCCTGCGCTGCGGATTCCAGCCCCCAGCTGCTTAGCTGTACCTGGCTAGACATAGAAATTGCGCGGAGCCCCACGCATTTTTTTAAAATTATTTCATGAAATTCTGAGATTCTGACTCTGAGACTCTGACTCTGAAACTCTGACTCTGAAATTCATGAAATAATTTAAAAAAAAATGCGTGGGGCTCCGCGCAATTTCTATGTCTAGCCAGGTACAGCTAAGCAGCTGGGGGCTGGAATCCGCAGCGCAGGGATGCCCAAGCTTTCTGGGCACCCCCCGCTGCAAATTGCAGCCCGCAGCCGCCCCAGAAGATGGCGCGTTCATTGAAGCGCCATCCTCTGGCGCTGAACCCCGCTCTTCCAGCGGCCCTGGTGGCGGTAGCACGCTGGGTAATAAAGGGGTTAATACCAGCTTTGTTATACAAGCTGGTATTAAGCCCGAGATTCTTAATGTCAGGCCACGTTTGACCCAGCCACTAAGAATCTCCAATAAAGGGTTAAAAAAACACAACACAGAGAAAATTTTTTATATTGAAATAAAAAAAAAACCCATTAGGGACTCCATCTTTAATTAAAAAAATCCTCTTACGTCCGACGTAGTCCAAAACGCGATGTCCTCTCTGCTACATCCCCTGTGCATAGATAGATGTCTATGCACAGGGAATGAGCAGACTGAGAACAATCTCAGCACTGCTACATCATGTCTGTGAGCAGGCGGGCTCTAGGACCCTGGAGCTGGCAGCCTGCACAGAGAAGACAGCTGGACTCGGCTCGCAATGTAACAGCAGTTACTTTGCGAGTTTCCCTGCTATCACTGGCACAGTAGCCGAGTCTAATGCAAACAATGGCAATCCTAGTTTTGTCAGCGTTTCTGACAAAACTAGGATTGATCTTGATTTGCATTGGACTCGTGCGAGTAATCACTGGGAAACTCGCAGAGTACCGAGTCCTGCGAGTCCCTTACTACTCGCCGAGTAACGAGTCCTAGCGAGTAGATTCGCCCATCCCTAATCCAAACGCATGTGTTTTTGGCCCCATTGATTTTAATTCAAAACTCATAGAAAAATCTGTGTGCTGAAAACATCAGAAAGATGCAAAAGAACAATAAGTGCTGCTTAGTCTGTGGACAAACCTACTGACCAGCATGGAGCAGTTTCAGTTTAGGGAGAGGGATTACTAAAGGCCATTTCACACACACAGATATCTGAGTCCAATATCTGAACAGATCTCTGGTTGCAGTGAAATCATGGATACATTGCTCCATTTTGTGGCCGTGTACAACATGGAGCAATGTATCCATGATTTCACTGCAACCAGAGATCGGTTCAGATATTGCATATGAAAGACAAAAGAAATACAGGGGGCGCACTAGTGCATTATCAATGTTACCAGCGGGGGATAATAATATGCGTGTTCACTAACCTATTATTGTTGTGCAAGCCACGCACAACAATGGTGTAGATTTTGGAAGCAGTTGGGGTCTCCTTTCTCCTGTTTGCGGTGGTGTGGAGACAAGTTGAATCAGCTCCGTCCCGGGAGTCTCGGTGTCCCCGCTCGCTTCCTTCTGTGACCCCGCCTGCTAGCACCCCATGTGACCGGGCGAACTGACGCAGGCAGGTCCTGTGTTTATCTCCTGGTAAAGGAATTAGCTAGGTCTGCAGGTCCTCAAGTGTCAATGAGCTGCTCCAGCCGTGTTCTCTATGCGAGATGATAAATGTAGATTCAAAAGCACGGTCTCGTGTAGGGCGCTCTAATTAAGGCCAGGGACTCTGCTTGTGGAAAGTCCTTTTATTGGAAATCCTCCATCCGCCACGACATGTTTCGACGGTGTAGTACCGTCTTTCTCAAGTGGAATGGAGGTGGAATAACAATTAAAACAAAAAACCTCTGGAAGAAGCCAACGTTAAACACACATCACGTGTGCTTCACAATATTGGAGCCATCACTAATGGCCACTTTACACACACCAACTTAGGCTGGCTTCACACTGCAGTTTTTCACTGATCAGTGTCCATCCAGTTTGTGTGCCAAAACCAGGAGAGGAACCAGGAAAGGAACTTGAAGAGAAACACTATAATTGAAAGATTGACACCTGTTCTGAGTTTTGGAGACACTCCTGGTTTTGGCACACAAACTGGATGGACACTGATCAGTCAAAAACTGCAGTGTGAAGCCAGCCTTATCTGTCCAACTTCTGAACAACTTACTGGTTGCAGTGAAATCATGGACACATTGTTCCATTTGTACACAGCCACAAAATGGAACAATGTGTCTATCATTTCACTGCAACCAGAGATCTGTTCAGAAGTTGGACACAGAAGTTGGTGTGTGTAAAGCGGCCCTTAGGCCTAGTTCACATCTAATGCAGGTCTGCGTTTTGCTGCATTTGCTTTTCTATGCGTTTTTACCGCTAAAAATGCATCCAAACACATGTGTCTTTGGCCCCATTGATTTCAATGTAAAACGCATAGAAAACGCACACAAAAACGCATGTGCGTTTGCAAAAATGAATAACGCATGCGGTTTTACAAATGTAGCCTAGATGCAACAGCCCTTGCTTCTGGCTTCGTTTGCAAAAACGCATGCGTTTTGCGTTTTTGCAAACGCACATGTGTTTTTGCATGCGTTTTCTATGCGTTTTACATTTAAATTAATGGACCAAAAACACATGTGTTTGGATGCATTTTTAGCTGTAAAAATGCATAGAAAAGCACATGCAGCAAAACGCAAACCTGTATTAGATGTGAACTAGGCCTAAGTGATGGCTCCAATATTGTGAAGCACACCTGATTTGCGTTTAACATTGACTTCTTCCAGAGGGGCGCTTCACAATATTGGAACCATCACTTAGTAATCCTTCTCCCTAAATTGAAACTGTTCCATGCTAATCAGAAGGTTTTTCCCCAGGTCTGTTTCACATCTATTCGCTCACTGTGTTAGGCTGCCCTGTCTGCCTGCACCAGCGCAAATGCAAGCGCAGGGGCATTTAGGGCCTGGGACAGCCTAGCGCAGTGAGCGCATACATGCCCTGCATGTGCGCTCAGCTTTGTTCGGTGCCCCCATTATAACCTATGGCCGAACACAGCTGAGCGCACGCTCTGCCAGTGAGAAGCGCAAGTGAAACTGGCAGAGCGCACAGCGCATGCGCCCGCTCTGACGCACCCGGAGACGCCTCAGTAGAGCGTTTCCGGGTGCATCAAGACCAGGCACATGCGCCGTGCGCTCTGCCAATTTCACTTGCGCTTCTCACTGACAGAGCGCTCGCTCAGCTGTGTTCGGCCATAGGACATAAGGGGGGCACCGAGCGCAGCTGAGCGCACAGGGGGCAGTAGGTATGCATTTACAAAAGCTGTAAACGTGGCCCACATCACCTCTGCGCCTGCACCTGCGCCAGCGCGACCAGGCTGGTGCAGGTGATGTGGCCAGGCGCAGAGGTGTGAAACAGGTCAGATTCTTCTGACTATCTCCAGCTGCATCTTCATTGTGTTCAGTTTACTCCTGCGTGTCTTGCATGCTATATATTTTCCCTCTTACTTCATATAATTTATTGAAGCTTGATCCTTTTTATAGCATGTGTATGGGTGGAAAGGAACTTTCTATAATTTTTGCCTGTTAACTGACACATCTGTCTTGGAAGGGACATGGAGGAGGGCCTCATAAAAACAACATTCCCCTTACAAATGAGTGGGTCTCCTATACTTGTAATGCCCATGCACTAAGTATGGAATGAAACATTTACCCCTAGGGGGTATACATGAATATGCTATATAACTTTTTTTTATTACGGGCATCATAAACACCCTTTAAAAATATTATGTGGGTGTTGCATCATGGACCACGGTCACCCTGGTGATATGGTGGTGGAGGATGACAAGGAGGAGGATTAGAGCAAATAGCCAAAATCATGAAGCGTATGTCCATGTGTGGAGGTGAAGAGGAGCATGGGAATATACCTCCCCAAAAAAGAAGCTGGCTTTGAGTTTATATTACGCTGCTATCATTTGGTGGTGTTGAAAAGTCTGGCCCAATCCAGCCCTTGTTCATTTTGATAAGAGTCAGCCTTTCAGCATTTTCAGTTAACAGGCGGGTGCACTTATCAGTATTAATTCCCCCTGCGGCACTAAAAACCTGCTCTGACAAAATGTTAGCGGCAGGGCAGGCCGACTTCCAAGGCATAGAGAGCCAGTTCATGCGACGTGTTCAGCTTGGATACCCAATAATTACAAGTCACAGAGGAATCACAGAGGATAATGGTATGGTCAGCAAGGTACTCCTTTAGTATCTTCCCAAACTTTGCAGTCCTAATGAGAGCACCCCATGCCTCAGGGCCTGTGCCGAGGAAGGGGCTGAGAAAAACTCTCCCAGATCTTTGAGAGTGTTCCCCTGCCTCTGCTGGATTGAAGTTGTGTGTCTCTCACCTGTACTTCTTAGTTGTCCACCGAACTGTGAACTCAGCCGCCAGTGTTTACAGATGAAAATTCTTTTAATAATTCCTCAACAACAGCCTTCTGGTACTGCCCCATTTTTGCACACCTCTCCGCTTCAGGAATAAGAGATATGAGGTTCTCTTTGTAGCATGGGTCTAAAAGTGTCACCAACCAGTAATGAGTGTCACCCAAAATTTTGATAATGCGAGGGTCACGGGACAGGCAGCATAACATAAAGTCAGCCATGCGCGCCTGACTGATAACAGGCAAGACTTCAGTACCCTCGCCAAGAGGATGACTGACCCTGCTCTCCTCATCCTCCTCCTCTCTGTTCTCTGGCCATCCACACTGAACAGACGGTATGACAGTTGTGCCGGTAGTACCATCTATAGTGCATTAAACTAGATCCTATTCTTCTTCCTCCTCATTGTCCCCCAATCCACGTTGGGATGAGATGAGGCTGGGCTGTGTAATCACCCTGTTTGGTTTCTTGCTCCATCTCATCGTGCTCTGCCTGCAATGCATCCTCTTTGATTTGGAGCAGAGAGTGTTTCAGAAAACAGATAAGCAGGAAGGTGACGCTAATGATGGCGTCTTCGCCGCTCACCATCTTGGTGGAGTCCTCAAAGTTTTGGAGGATGGTACATATGTCAGACATCCATGTCCACTCATGGAGTCTTATGTGTGGAGTCTGAGCCGAATACTGTTGGCCTTGTTGATGCTGGTAGTCAACAACTTCCCTCTTCTGCTCACAAATACTGACACCTGCAATGTCAATTCCAATGCGTGGGGACATCACACACCAGTCTGTGAGCTGGAAGCTACAAATGCTGCTGAAACCCGGCAAGGGCGGCTGGAGTAGTAGGTGACTTTCCAAAATGGGCACACAGGCAGTGTATTTTGACGAGCAGATCCGACAGCTCTGGGTAGGATTTAAGAAACCGCTGAACCACAAGGTTGAACACATGGGCCAGGCATGGGACATGTGTGAGCTCGCCATACCTCAGAGCTGCCACAAGGTTCCGGCCATTGTTACACACGACCATGCCTGGCTGAAGTTTCAGCAGTGTGAGCCACAGATCTGCCTGCTTTTTCAGAGCTGAGAAACATTTTTTAAAACATTATAACATTAACAATTATTATGAACAGAGTCTTAAAAATAAAAAATTTACAAAAAACAATAAAACGGGAAACGGTTCAGTCCATACGGCACTAGTCCATCCACCGCAGGCTGTTAAAAGAAGTTTTTGCCACTACCAGTCCCGTGGCCAATTGTCCATGTTTAAATAAATATTAGTCCAAGCAAATGCAACAGTTTGTACAGGTAAAGTCACTAGGCCCAAAACAGTTAACGGGTTCAAGTTGCAATAACTATTCAACACATTTACATTTACTTATGGCTACATATGGGCGTCTCAGCTTAGGAGTCCTGGCTTTCACTTTCCATCCCAGGACCTTTCTTTTCCTAACTTAATGTGCATGGGGGTTAGTGCAGTTCCTCCGACCTTCTGTACACACAATTTACATAAGGACATATATATTTTTTTCCATTTACACCCACTCTCCGTACCTGGACGGGGGCTGACCGAGGTTACTACATCTAGACCTACGTAGTTCAAGTGTCTCAGCTTGTCCATGTTGTACTCTGGTATCTACATGTACCCATGTTGTACTATTGGTGTCCCACTAGTGTCTGTACTCTGAGTAGACCTATGTGTTATAGGTAGACTGGGTAGTCTGCGACTCCTTAAGATACCGTCACACGTGGCAATATGGCTTCCATATCGCCATAAATGTGTGTATTTCGGCGATGTGGAAACCACATCGCCTGTGCGTAGTGACGTGAGACAGGGAGATTTTATGGCGTGAAATCGCCGGTGGAGCATCGCCTGATCACCCTGCTCTGCTGAGAAATCAGGCGATTTCCACCAGGCGATTTTTGCGCATCATGGCGTGTGACAGGGCGTTAGCGATGTAGAAAGCAAGCTCAGACAATTTGGAAGAAATCCCAGAGGCGTGCCTAAGCGTTCTGTTTTTCTGAAAGATCCATGGTCTGTAATGGGCGCTCAGGTAAAAGCAATGGATTCCCAGGTGAATTTAAAAGGCTTTATTCCTCGTGCCTCCATAGCCACAACATGTTTCGATGGCTTGTGACCGTCTTCATCAGGTGAAAATCATCTGATGAAGACGGTCACAAGCCGTAGAAACATGTTGTGGCTATGGAGGCACGAGGAATAAAGCCTTTTTAATTCACCTGGGAATCCTTTGCTTTTACCTGAGCGCCCATTACAGACCGTGGATCTTTCAGAAAAACTGCATTGTCTCATTGAGCTACATGGCAGGAGCAGCTCGGTTCCAGCTCTGTGAGGACCAGAGGTTACACGAGGTAAGGAGGGAGAAGAAAAAAAAAAAAAAAAAAAAAAAACAACGCTCACACCAGAGTTGTGCATGGTCTGCTCAACATTATCAGGTTAGTGCACATATATATATATAGTCATGGCCAAAAGTATTGACACCCCTTCAATTCTGTCACATAATACTCCGTTTCTTCCTGAAAATGATTGCAATCACAAATTCTTTGGTATTATTATCTTCATTTAATTTGTCTTCAATGAAAAAACACAAAAGAGAATGAAGCAAAAAGGAAAACTGATCATTTCACACAAAACTCCAAAAATGGGCCGGACAAAAGTATTGGCACCCTCAGCCTAATACTTGGTTGCACAACCTTTAGCCAAAATAACTGCGATCAACCGCTTCCGGTAACCATCAATGAGTTTCTTACAATGCTCTGCTGGAATTTTAGACCATTCTTCTTTGGCAAACTGCTCCAGGTCCCTGATATTTGAAGGGTGCCTTCTCCAAACTGCCATTTTTAGATCTCTCCACAGGTGTTCTATGGGATTCAGGTCTGGACTCATTGCTGGCCACCTTAGAAGTCTCCAGTGCTTTCTCTCAAACCATTTTCTAGCGCTTTTTGAAGTGTGTTTTGGGTCATTGTCCTGCTGGAAGACCCATGACCTGTGAGGGAGACCCAGCTTTCTCACACTGGGCCCTACATTATAGTGCAAAATTTGTTGGTGGCCTTCAGACTTCATGATGCCATGCACACGGTCAAGCAGTCCAGTGCCAGAGGCAGCAAAGCAACCCCAAAACATCAGGGAACCTCCGCCATGTTTGACTGTAGGGACCGTGTTCTTTTCTTTGAATGCCTCTTTTTTTTCCCCTGTAAACTCTATGTTGATGCCTTTGCCCAAAAAGCTCTACTTTTGTCTCATCTGACCAGAGAACATTCTTCCAAAACGTTGTAGGCTTTCTCAGGTAAGTTTTGGCAAACTCCAGCCTGGCTTTTTTATGTCTCGGGGTAAGAAGTGGGGTCTTCCTGGGTCCCATACAGTCCCTTTTCATTCAGACGCTGACGGATAGTACGGGTTGACACTGTTGTACCCTCGGACTGCAGGGCAGCTTGAACTTGTTTGGATGTTAGTCGAGGTTCTTTATCCACCATCCGCAGAATCTTGCATTGAAATCTCTTGTCAATTTTTCTTTTCCGTCCACATCTAGGGAAGTTAGCCACAGTGCCATGGGCTTTAAACTTCTTGATGACACTGCGCACGGTAGCCTTGAGATTGCTCATGTTTCCCCACAATTTGGTTTCTCAAGTCCTCAGACAGTTCTTTGGTCTTCTTTCTTTTCTCCATTCTCAGTGTGGTACACACAAGGACACAGGAGAAAGGTTGAGTCAACTTTAATGTCAACTGGCTGCAAGTGTGATTTAGTTATTGCCAACACCTGTTAGGATCCCACAGGTAAGTTACAGGTGCTGATAATTACACAAATTAAATAAGCATCACATGAATTAATAAGTGCCATGGGCTGTAAACTTCTTGATGATACTGCGCACTGTAGACACAGGAAAATTCAGGTCTTCGGAGATGGACTTGTAGCCTTGAGATTGCTCATGCTTCCTCACAATTTGGTTTCTCAAGTCCTCAGACAGTTCTTTGGTCTTCTTTCTTTTCTCCATTCTCAATGTGGTACACACAAGGACACAGGACAGAGGTGGAGTCAACTTTAATCCATGTCAACTGGCTGCAAGTGTGATTTAGTTATTGCCAACACCTGTTAGGTGCCACAGGTAAGTTACAGGTGCTGTTAATTACACAAATTAGAGAAGCATCACATGATTTTTCTAACAGTGCCTATACTTTTGTCCACCCCCTTTTTTATGTTCGGTGTGGAATTAGATCCAATTTGGCTTTAGGACAATTCTTTTTGTGTTTTTTTCATTGAAGACAAATTAAATGAAGATAATAATAGCAAAGAATTTGTGATTGCAATCATTTTCAGGAAGAAACTGAGTATTATCTGACAGAATTGCAGGGGTGTCAATACTTTTGGCCATGACTGTAACCCTTTTGAGGGATTAATTATACAGACGGTATTGCACCATTGCGCCTCCTCTCTCCTTCTTGTTTATTTTAAGCGTTCTGTTTGGCTCACCACGTCTGCTGCGATTGGTGGTCGCTCCTGCATTCCCATTGGCTGGCCATGGCTAGGGCGCCATATTTGAATAGCAATATAGTAGAAAGGACATATGCATCATGTAGTGGGCAGACTTCCTGACAAGGCTGACCAATGGTGACACAGTTGTGTTGCCCAACCGGAATAGTAGAGGTGCCGTGTCTCCTCGGCGCGCTTACACTCTACGCCCACATCGCTGATGCGGTGGAGGCGCATGACGCGCAGATGTGGCTATGTGAAATTGCTTCCTGTCTGCGACAGGGGATTACCAGAACGCAGGATTGCTGAACATCGCATGGGAGATATCTATGTGTGACAGGGTGACGGAGATGTGTAAAAAAGTGCCCGGAACATGCGCACTCACGTCAAATTGCCAGCCATATGGCGGCAATATTGCTACGTGTGACGGTACCTTTAGTTTTATAACGTTTATCTTCATTTTCACTAGCTGCATTTAGGAGCTAAAAGGAGTGTAGGGTAAGTGTGACTATGCTCTAGGGACAGCTTTTAATAGCTTTTGAGGTGTTTTGGGGCTGACAGGATCCCTTTAAGTTGCATGGTCCACAGTTTCTACTCCATTTTTCTATTGTGTTCCTCATGCAAACCCAAGAAAATCTCTCGTGTAACAGTACCTCAAGCTTCTTCTATCCGCAGTGCCCTGCTTCATCATGGTATGCTTCCAACACCATCTGGGCATCTCTCTTTGGAACCACTATTTGCCACACCATTTCATGGTTCTGGGGTTGGTAAAATGTTGACCTTGCCTACCCTGGTAGATGAACAGCCTGCTTCCCTCTTTCCACAGGTATTGCACCTCTGGTGGAGCACCTGGGCTAAGACATTGACTTTATTGGATTATCAGCTCCTTGACTAAGCTAACAGCTGCGTCACTATCTTGCGTCTCTTTCCAACCATGATGAGGTTATGGGTTTAGCGTATCGTCTTGATGTTTTATGCAGGGTTGCTGACATTGGGATGCACTATGGTGGTGGAAGGCTGGTAGCTCTATTTCTTCTAGCTCATCCACGTCTTCTCTCACATCTGGTAACTGAGGCATACTTGACAGGGCATCCGCATTGGCGTTGTTATGGCCTGCCTGGTATTTGATGGTAAAGTCATAGTTTAACAACCGGGGTGTTGCACAACCAATCAAGGTTAGTGCACACTTAGTAAAACCGCGTAATAATTTCCTCCAGTTGCAGTGTGGCGCAATATCTGTTTTTTTCTTTCAATAGTTTAACAACCAGGCTATCCAGCATTGCTCTAGTGCACCTAAATTTGTGGAATCCAGGTGGGTCAGAAGATTATCATCCGTGAAGACAGTGAACTTTGCCGCCGCCAGGTAGTGTTTAAACTTTTCGGTGATAGCCCAGACTAAAGCCAGGAATTCCAGCTTAAAAGAGCTGTAGTTCTCTGGATTCCTCTCAGTTGGACACAGTTTCCTGCTGGCGTAGGCAATTACATGTTCTTTGTCATTCTGCTTCTGTGACAAGACAGCTCCTAATCCCACGTTGCTGGCATCAGTGTACAGCAGGAATGGTAAATTGTAGTCGGGATAGGCCAGGATTTCTTCACCGTCAAGGCCCACTTCATCTGCCTGAAGGAGCTCTCTTCTTTTTCAGCCCATTCAAATGGAGGACTTGAGGTCTTGTTCATCTTGGTCTGGCCCACCAGGAGGTCTTGCAATGGCGCTGCCATCTTTGTGTAGCCCTTTATGAACCTCCTGTAGTATCCTACCAGCCCCAAGAACTGACGTACCTCTCTGACGGTTGTTGGTTTTGGCCAGTCCTTTATGACGGTGATCTTATCAGGGTCTGGTGCCACTCGTTCAGATACTGAACTTTTGGTCTCAGCAAATGGCATTTAGATGGCTTCAGCTTTATCCTGAACTTTGACAATGCTTCAAATACCTCAGCCAGGTGCTCCAGATGTTCTTCATATGTTTTGGAGTACACAATGACGTCATCCAGGTAAAGTAGCACTGTCTCAAATTTTGGGTGCCCCAGGCAACACTCCATCAGTCTTCGGAACGTTCCGGGTGCATTGCAGAGTCCAAATGACATGCTGTTAAATTCACACAGGCCCATTGGTGTTGTGAACGTGGTTTTCTCCCTGTCTTCTTCTGCAACTGAGAGCTGCCAATACCCACTAGTAAGATCCAGGGTTGAAAAGTAATTAGCAGCCTTTAATGCAGCAAGTGACTCCTCTATGCGGGGTGACAGGTAAGCATCTTTATGTGTTATGTGATTTATTTGTCTATAATCAACACACATCCTTATGGTGCCATCTTTCTTTTTTACTAGGACTAATGGAACTGCCCAGAGGCTACAACTATCTCTGATGACCCCTGCGTACTTCATGTCCTGTAACATTTCCTTGGCACGCTAATGGTGAGCTGGTGGAACAGGCCTATATTGCTCTTTAATGGGTGGATAGTTTCCTGTGGGTATGTGATGGTGTACCCCTTTAATGCTCCCAAAATCAAGCAGATGCTTACTAAAGACCGTTTCATACTCCTGTACTACCCGAAAGACTACGTGCTTTTGGTGAGAAGGAGTGGAATCAGTACCTACATGTAGCTCCTGACACCAGTCCTCCAGCTGTCCCTTGGAGCTGTTGTCCTCAGCCCGGGTTGGCGGGGTCGAGGGTTCCACTGCCTGGATAGAGTTGTCGACATTGAATAGCTTGTCAACGGTAGAATATCTGGGTAGTTTGTCTTCCTCCTTTCCACAGTTTAACAGTCGTACAGGTACCCTCCCCTTGCGTACATCAACCACCCCCCCTGGCTGTCAGGATTGTAGGCCTATTCTCTGAGTTCATGGGCTCTACCACTGCCTGGTAATCCTACTCTCGGAGGCCTATTGTTGCCCGACACCATATCAACATTTCACTTCTTGGGGTAACACAATAGGGATCGGGTCTGTCGCCCGTACACTGCCAATTTCACCACCAGACAGGTTTACCTCTTGCTTTCGCTGGAGGGCTCTGATCTCCTTCTGTAGAACCCTCTGATATCTGCTGCCGGCAGTTTCTGCAATCTGTTGCAATAAAAACAACACCTCTCCTAGACAAGTTTCAATTACATTTGTGCCTAGTATCATCTGTGGATTTTTCTCACCACGGTCAGTTTCTACAACAATAAGTCCTTGGCCCTTTAACTCCACCCTCCCCACTTTTATTGTTACCTCCTTAAACCTTACTTGGTTTACTGGTAACCCATTTACAGCATAAATAGTGAGGTTAGTGTGGCACCCCTGGGTCAAAGTGCCACTGTGTAAACACTGGTGGTGTTGTAGCGCCCAGGCTTTGAGGTACACGGGTGTCAGGCGGCAAGGGTTAACTCTCCAGTTGTCACGGGGGATGGCGGCCGCGCCTGACTCCGTTTCCTGGGGTATATTTTGAAAAAGGGGGTTTTATATACAAGGGATTATTTATAGTTTGTCGTCGTGACGCCACCTGCAGTTTCTGGTGAGAAGCACCAGCACTGCCACAGTCCGCCAGAGGTCGATGGTATTGTGGCTGAGATGGTGTAGTCCTCCGCAGGCAGGACTGGGACCTCCGGGGCAGCAATCCTGTGAAAGAATAAGTTCATGCAAAGGAAGATGCAGCAGAGTCAAGTTCACTTCACTCCGGGTACTTTACTGGAAACTTTAGCAGCATTAGTTACAGTTCTCAGTGTAGTAAGATGTTATAATGACAAGTAGCTAACGGGTGGCTGCAAGTGGATCCCAGGTGGTAGGATGTAACCCTTGGTGTGTGCCTTCTATCCCGTCCACTCCTCTCCTGCTTCCCTGTGGTGGTGAAATCTGGTCTCATAAAGCAAATTTGATCTCCTGCTGTCTCTCTCTCTCTTCTTGCTCCCGACGGGTTACTCTCTGCTTGCTGGACGCCGAACCCTCAAGCGGTGCCTGGTACCCTCTTTTGGTCGCTTAAGAGCCTGGGAGTAGTCAATATATATTCCTCAGGTCTTCGGATTTTCTGTGGTCCTTGAAGGATCCCACAGGTGCGGGCTCCGGTGTCCGGTAAGCTGTTGTGGTTAGACCTTCTCAAGTCCGTCCTTTTCCCAACTGGCTGTCTGCGCCTGGGATCTTTCCTTCCTCCTACTTTCCTGGTCCCTCAGCCGAGAGACCCTCTTACAAGACCTGGAGGCTAGGAACTGAAGCCCAGCAGGCCTCCGGCAAAAGACCAATGGTCAAAGACCTCCTTGCTCCCCTTGGAAGTGGTTTTGTTCCCTCCCGGGTACACCCCACTACCCCACTATGTGATCTAGTGTGGGATGCTGGTCTATGAGTCCCACCCACCATCCAAAAATCTGCTTGCAGCTGGAGCATCTGCACCGCTTTTATGGGTGCAGTACCCCTCTGTGACGCCTGCATAGCGGGGCGCCACAGTGTCATGAGAGAGCAATGAAAGGGTCTTCTCATCAGGTAGCACACACACAACACTCACACCTGCAGGCCAGCAGGTGGAGACCAAGCCCGGGTTCAGGGTGAGCTTCCCTATAAATTCTGGCCTGGCACGGAGCTAGTCAGTTCAGTTCCCAGAAGGACTGAGGAAGACATCCTGGTGGACTGGAGGCTGCTTGAGCTTGTCCCAGGATCGCAGACTCAGTGCCAGGCCTGAGGTTAGAGTCTGAGGAGAGAAGCAAGAACACAAAGCTGGGAGGCTGAGCAACCCCGTGCTCACCCCAGAGGAAAGGTGCAAACAACAGACACCGAAGTCCGAGACTGTGCAGGGTCTCACGTCCCGGCAGTCAGAACCGGAAGGTGGGGATTCCAAATTCCTCAGGAACACCATACCCACAGACACAACAACATAGAGAGTTCAGGAGCTGACACCCGGGAACAAGTTAAAAAGAAAGGACTCGAGTTGCCTATCATACTGGTACCTCGTAGGAAGAAACAGGGCCGGCAGCTCAGCTTATGCAGCTGCAGGAGCCAATACACTAGGCGTGGTAAAGGAGCCAAGGACCCAACCGGATGGGAAGAAGCCCTGAGTTGCTCTCAAAGACTCTGTGGACAGCTGCTCCAAATCATCAGTAAAGGACAAAGTGAACAACAAAACTGTGAGTCTGCCTATTACTTGCACCCGTTGCCCTGCATCCCGCATATTGACTATATACTCTGCCCCGGGGATTGGCTTTACCCGTGGAGAGCCTTTCCATCCCAGCTGCCATCGATCATCCCCAGAGGTTCTGCAGCAGCAGTGGCTATCCCTAGCCACACACCATGGGTGGCATCACGAAACCTCCTTGTATATAACCCTTCTCTCAACAAAGCCAGTAAAGCCCCTACTCTTTTCAGCTGAACCCAGGCCACGGGATTGGCTCATGACCCTCGTGACTTCCATCTAGAGAGAGCGTACCCCATCGCTCTGGGGGCGCCTCAGCTTCTGGCGTCACAAATAGGATCCCATGCCTGGTAACCTGGGTACTGTGTGCCGTGAATTGTGTGAAATACGTGTTATTGACAGTCATCCTTGCTAACTCGCGCGCGCGCGCGGGAAACAGAGTGGGCATCTAATCGTGGGCGTAACCATCCCAAAGGCGCAAAATGAGGCCCAACCTGCACTCAGACGACATCCGATGGGGACGAGAAACCCTGTCCCACCACGGAACAAAAATCATACATTCCTACGGAAGTGAAAGACCGGAAGGGTCAGGATTCACTAAGGGGGCAGAAGGATGTCACAGCCAAGAGATCCCATGCAAAGAGTAGGCGCAGACGGTCCCGCGCTACAAGGTATTGCCTCTGGAGCAGATGGAGCACCCGACGGTGAAGCAGCGCAAGGTATGTCCCCGATCATGCCGTTCCTAATGCCATATATCACGGGAGCGACATGGTTTCTGCAATACTCAGGGGAACCAAACACCCTGACAGACTTTAAAGAAAAGCTGGATAGCTATTACAGTGTCTATCCCCTGACAGAAGGCCAGCACGTCAGCATACTAATGGGACAGTTAACTGGTAACGCGCAGCGGGAAGCAAAGTCCTGGCCGGACATTGACAAAGACACGGTAGAACATGCAATCGCTAGGCAAAAAGCTACCTTTGAAACCAGCACAGATGCATGCGCAAAAATGACCTTCTTTGGGTGCAGGCAGTAACCTCAGGAGAGCGCGAGAGACTTGGCATTAAACCAAGAGGCGCTCAGAGAGCTCAAGCAGACAAAACCTGCCTTGGCACAAGGGAAGATAAATTACTCATTGATCAATTCATTGATGGACTTCTATTCCCTCCTCATAGAGGACGGCTGCAGATGATGGCTATACAAAACCCTGACCTGAACTTTGTGGAATTAAGGACAGAGCCATCCGCATCATGCAGGCAGAATAGCCTTATGATACAGACTATGCACAATGTCTAGCTACAACATATCAGCCGCTGGGAGTGCAAATTCCACCAACCATGTCAGGTGCGAGTACTCAACCTCGGCATCCAATCATCAATGAGGCCCTTAACCAAAAGATTGAAACCCAAACCAAAACTGTAGCTGAGATGGCCAAAGCTATGCAGGAGATGCGAGGATCCAAGGCTGTGGAGTAGATCGAGTTGGCTTCAAGCAGAGAGGATGTCCCATGGATGAGGTCCAGAAGGTACCCAGCGACCGCTACCATCCGGATAGACAACCCATTTGCTGCCGCTGTAGAGAACCAGGTCACTTTGCCAGGGAATGTACTTTAAACGAGAACCCCCTGGGGAAATGAGCTGCCCCTCAGGAGTAAAGTCACAAGGTTCACTAAACTGGCGGGACAGGTACGTGGGAGGACGTCCAATCATACCTGTCATGCTTGATAGCATCCTCATGAACGCTCTGCTGGACACTGGCTCACAGATTACCTTCATACCATATATCCTTTATAAAACGGTACTGGGCTAATTCAGACATTTTGCGTAGCCCAGACAATGACTTGAATATATTGGCTAGCAATGCTAAACCAGTACCACAAATTGGGTTTAAAGAGGTAACCATTGAAGTTGAGAGAGTAGAATTAAAAGATCAGGGATTAATAATTGTTGATGTTGACCGGCATGAACGTAATCCAACTATTCTGCTAGGAACAAATGTGATAGAAAATTGTCTTGCAGAGGTCTTTTTTTTTTTATAGCAGATTGCTGAGACTGCCAATTCTGGTCAACAGCCATTCCTGGGGAAGGAAATAAAAGCGCTGAGATGCTGAGGCAGCAGGTAGAGTTGTCTGGAGAAGAAAATGGCTCCCTGGTCCTCTGGTGTCCTCTGGTGGGCTAACTGGACCCGTGCAGACTCTGACTCCGGCGTCCGGGTTGCTTTGGTGTTTTTGATTAAACCATGGGTCTATGGGAACTCGGAACGGGCGATGTCATTGGTGGCCTGCCCGGAACCGTAGCCTTGGTAGTCAATTGCAAATTAGAAAAGAAAAAGTAATAAATGTTTCTTGACGCCACCTGCAGTTCTGGTGATGCTCACCAGCGTCTCTGTCAGATCGCCGGGGATGATGGTAATGCAGCTAAATGGTTCAGCTCCCTGCAGGTGGAGTAGGTCCCCGGGGCAGCACAACCACTGTACTTGTTGTTTTGGCAGCTATTCAGCAGTTCATGAGGAAAGAAACACAGAAGCCTGTTAGCTCTATATGGGCACCTTACTGGAAGCTGGTCATGATGGTATACAGGTCCACAGTTACACAGTCTTTGCGGGTAGCTGGCCGGGTAGTCACTGAGGAGAATAACGTCTCTTTGAGGCTCCCAGAGAGTACCTTCTGCTTTCTTTCACTGTCCCATTTTCTTCCTGCGCCTCCTTAATTCCTTGCGCTGTCCTGCACAGCCCACTTGTCTACCAGGCCCGTCGGGTGCTATGAGGTACCCTTCTTCTCTTCTAAGGGGCTCAACCCTGTTTAGTGATCCTGGTGGGGCTGTACATTCTGGACGGGGAAGTTGGGGCTATTAGATAGACCCACGACCTACCGGTGTTGACGGCTCAGGGATAGACTCCTGCACCGTGACTTGGAGCCAGTTCTTCGTTGTGGACTAGGATTCCAACGGACTATAGAAGATCAGGCACTGGGTCTCCTCCTTCTGTCTGGGTCGCCGCTCCTTCTGGGCGCCCTCCCTGGGGGTCCCTGTAGGACTTGTTCCTCCAACTAGACTACTCCGACTCACTAACTAACTCTCTGTTAGTGCCTTGGCACAAGGGGAAGATAAATTACCTACCCTAACGCTCCTCCCACCGGGATTGGTTACCCTGGTAACGGGTGGTCAATTGGTCCCCTATGCTAGGTGTAGGGATGCTGGGAAAAGAGCCTCAGGTTGATGTTACACTCCACAATGACAGGGATACCACACACTCTGTTGTGGGTGCGGTACCCCTACTGTGGCGGACTGACCAGTGGGTAACCACATTTTCTTTGGGTAAACCGGTATGGTTCCTCTGCCCCCCCTCTCTGTTCCTCGCCTTGCTTCCGACCCTCACTCTTGGGTCCCTTACACTGGCTAGGCATCCCTCTAGTACGGGCCTAGTGAGGCTCCGTTCACCAGGTGCCTTCCTCAGTACTGCTCCATACTGAACTGCCTAACTCCTCCCCCAGGCCTGAATTTATAGAGGACCTTGCCTGAAATCGGCAAGTAGAGCTCCCCCTTCAGGTCTGGGGTGGAAGGTGTTGTATGTAAGTTTACCTGATGTGGAAATCCTTCCCTGCACCAGGTGTTCCTGTGGCAACCGTTCCATAGGTGTGCCACAGATATATGTGTAATAGGCTACACCAGCCCCAGATGTCACTTGAATACAGCCTCTTGTGCTACACCACAGTCTGCCACATACCCTGCCTGTCTGTATATAACTAGATTAGTCCTCAAATGGACTGTTGTTTGATGGATATTAGAAGCCTGGTACACCAGCCCCAGATGTGGTGGCTGGTATACAGCCTCTTGTGCTACACTGCAGTGTGCTATATACCCTGCGTGCCTGTATTCAGCTAGATTAGTCCTCAAAAGGACAGTTGTTTTGATGGACATTAGAAGCCTGGTACACCAACCCCAGATGTGATGACTGGTATACAGGCTTTTGTGCTACACCGCAGTGTGCTATATGCCCTGCCTTCCTGTATACAGCTAGATTAGTCCTCAAAAGGACTGTTGTTTAGATGGATATTAAAAGCCTGGTACACCAGCCACAGATGTGATGACTGGTATACAGCCTAGATTTGTCCTCAGAAGGCATGTTTAGATGGATATTAGACACCTGCTACACCAGCCCCAAATATGACTGGAATACAGCCTTTTGTGCTATACCGCAGTGTGCTATGTACCCTGCCTGCCTGTATACATCTAGAATAATCCTCAAAAGGACTGTTGTTTTGATGGATATTAGTAGCCTAGTACACCAGCCCCAGATGTGATGACTGATATACAGCCTCTTTTGCTACACCGCAGTGTGCTATACACCCTGCCTGCCTGTATACAGCAAGATTTGTCCTCAGAAGCACTGTTTAGATGGATATTAGAAGCCTGCTACACCAGCCCTATGTGTGACTGGAATACAGCCTATTGTGCAATACAACTAGATTAGTCCTGAAAAGGACTATTGGTTTAAATAGATTGTGCACCCTTCCTACAATGCCTAAAAGATACACAATATGTCCCTGGATCAGCAGCACCTCTCCCTACACTAGCTGATAATGTGGAACAGTGATGAGCACAGCGCTGTCAGTTCTTAGGCTAGGGTCACACTTTTAAAGCCAATTGCGTTCACCGCATCCAGATCCGGAAATACTGATCCAGCTCAAAGCTGGATCAGTATTTCTAAAAAACTGAGCATGTGTGACCCTAGCCTTATATAGACCTGATGACGCTGTGCCATTAAAATTTGTGGCAGCCAATTACATGTGGGCTGGCTCTGTAAAAAGCGCCAACATGCAAGGAGGCGGAGCCGAGCATGAGCCCAAGCATCTCGCCGATACTCGATGCTCGTAGAGCATCTCGAGTGCTGTGATGCTCAGGTGAGCACCGAGTACCAGCGAGATGCTTGGGCTCATCCCTAGTGACAAGGTTTCTGAATATGGATTGGAATGATCATTTTATGGTGTACTGACATTCCCTGTTTTACGTTTTTTTATTATTGTGTACACTTTTTGTCAATTAAAAAAATTACTGTTATTTGTCATTTTGAGATTTGGTATTTTGCCCCATCCTGTTACAGCAAATACGTGTTCTTGATAAAACGTGTGGGATGCATTACCCTTACTTGCTAAACGCTATAGTCAGGTTCACCTCGTCTCAGAGGTTCTCCACATGGAATCAGGCGACACTACATTAAAACTTTACTTAATTAAACATTTCCTATCCACAAGTTCCATGTTACAATGGGCATACACTCCTATGGTCTTGCTTTCACTTGCACTATTCTTCAAGGCTGTTTTCCCTTTCCTTCCAGACAGGCATTGCCCTGACTGCTTCTCTCAGTCATAAGGATTCCCAACTCTGCGTTTCTAGTACCCTCAGGGACCCATACCTCACACATCCAGCAGGACCCACATTTGTACTCCCATTTCACTCAGGGTTGTTCAGGTGCCTCTCCTGGATCAACCTCCCTGTGCTGCCTGAGGCGAAATGCAAAATGGCACTCCCCCTCCTTGCTAGTAAATAGTTTTAATTGGTAAAAATAAATGTGGTTCATATAGATCTCTATCTACCCTGTAAAAATCTTAATAAGTACCGTATATACTCGCGTATAAGCCGAGTTTTTCAGCCCAAAAATTGGTCTGAAAAGTCCCCCCCTCGGCTTATACGCGAGTCAATATGGCCCCCTCAAAGTTTGGCGCCCCCACCTCACTTTCTGGGCCCCCCCGCATGCAGCGCTGCGCATATACATTACCTGTCTAGCAGCTGTCACCCTCCGATGGCGGATCGCGGCTCCCGGCTCCGGGCTCCATCTTCCTCGCTGTCTTCCTGCTTGTCAGGTGACCGGCCGACGTCGCGATGACGTCATCGCGATGAGCCCCGGTCACAAAGCAGGAAGACAGCGAGGAAGATGGAGCCTGGAGCCGGGAGCCGCGATCCGCCATCGGAGGGTGACAGCTGCTAGACAGGTAATGTATATGCGCAGCGCTGCATGCGGGGGGGCCCAGAAAGTGAGGTGGGGACGCCAAATTATGAGGGGGGCCCTGCTGGGGCCCTGTATACTACCACTGGGGCTGTATACTACTACTGGGGCTGTATGTATACTACCACTGGGGCTATATACTACCACTGGGGCTGTATACTACCACTGGGGCTGTATGTATACTACCACTGGGGCTATATACTACCACTGGGGCTGTATACTACCACTGGGGCTGTATACTACTACTGGGGCTGTATGTATACTACCACTGGGGCTATATACTACCACTGGGGCTGTATACTACTACTGGGGCTGTATGTATACTACCACTGGGGCTATATACTACCACTGGGGCTGTATACTACCACTGGGGCTGAATATACCACTGGGGCTGCTGTATACACCACTGGGGCTGCTGTATACTACCACTGGGGCTGTATACTACCACTGGGGCTGTATACTACTACTGGGGCTGTATGTATACTACCACTGGGGCTGTATACTACCACTGGGGCTGAATATACCACTGGGGCTGCTGTATACTACCACTGGGGCTGTATACTACCACTGGGGCTGTATATACTACTGGGGCTGCGTGTATACTACCACTGGGGCTGTATATACTACTGTGGCTGTGTGTATACTTCCACTGGGGCTGCTGCTGTATACTACCACTGGGGCTGCTGTATATACCTCTGGGGCTGCTGTATACTACCACTGGGGCTGCTGCTGTATATACCACTGGGGCTGCTGCTGTAACACTGCTGGGGCCTGTATATACCATTGGGGAGGCTGCTGTATACCACACTGCTGGGGGCTGTATACCTGTGCTGGGGTCCACCCTCGGCTTATACACGAGTCAATAAATTTTCCCAGGTTTTGGGGGCAAAAGTAGGGGGGTCGGCTTATACACGGGTCGGCTTATACACGAGTATATACGGTAACTTCAATTCTCAGAAAGAGAGAAGAATTTGGGAATACAAATTACTAACTACCTTTGACACATTCATAACAGGATTGAATGTCTCACATAGATTCTTGCATTTGTAGATTAATTGAAAGGGCACTTGGGGATATCGCATCTTTGAACAGACCCCAGTTAGATGACAATGAACTTTTGACACTTCTCGCGGCAACTGTCTCACATGGATTTATGGCTTTCTACCTTCACTGAGGAATTTTCAGGTCTCCACCAACCACTAATCATAGAACAATAATACAATATGTTCCTCTTATCTCGAAATTTTGATTTCACTTTCCCAGCTCCTCTCCCCCTCCCAAGACTAACTACTATTTTCTGCTTTACGTCACCTGTTGTATTTACTGCATCATCCTACCATGAATATCTTATATATAAAAGCCGAAGGCCACTTCCAGAGTACTACTTCCGTGATGGTCTCAGACCCATGGTGGTGACGTCATCACTGCGCGGTCCCCCGGCTACAGGGAGCGGCGGAGGAACGTTCCGCTCTCGGAAGTTCCGTCCGCCCTCTAGCCTCTGCCCTCCACCCACTACCGTACCTGGCGGGAAGCAGGGGGGCCGAGCGCGCCCGTGCCCCAAGGCATGAGGGGCCCATTGCCCCCACCCCATGGGGGACCCCGTGCTGCCAGCCGCCCGCCGCGCGCCCGGAGAGGAGGGAGGACGGGACTTCCTGTCCTGCACTTCTGCCTGCCCCTCCTCTCCTCCTACACCAGACGCACGCCGGCAGCGGTAAGTCTGCACCCCCCCACCCAGCTACGCCTCTGCCCTCTAGCCTCTCCAGCCTCCCCTGCCTCCCCAGCCTCTCCAGTCTCCCCAGCCTCCCTGCCTCCCCAGCCTCTCCAGCCTCCCCTGCCTCCCCAGCCTCTCCAGTCTCCCCAGCCTCCCCTGCCTCCCCAGCCTCTCCAGCCTCCCCTGCCCTCCAGCCTCTCCAGTCTCCCCTACCTCCCCAGCCTCTCCACCCTCCCCAGCCTCTCCAGCCTCTCCAGTCTCCCCAGCCTCCCCTGCCTCCCCAGCATCTCCAGTCTCCCTACCTCCCCAGCCTCTCCAGCCTCTCCACCCTCCCCAGCCTCTCCAGCCTCCCCTGCCTCCCCAGCCTCTCCTGCCTCCCCAGCCTCTCCTGCCTCTCCTGCCTCCCCAGCCTCTCCTGCCTCCCCTGCCTCCCCAGCCTCAGCCTCTCCAGCCTCCCCTGCCTCCCCAGCCTCTCCAGCCTCTCCAGTCTCCCCAGCCTCCCCTGCCTCCCCAGCCTCTCCAGCCTCCCCTGCCTCCCCAGCCTCTCCAGTCTCCCCTACCTCCCCAGACTCTCCAGCCTCTCCACCCTCCCCTGCCTCCCCTGCCTCCCCAGCCTCTCCAGCCTCCCCTGCCTCCCCAGCCTCACCAGCCTCTCCAGCGTCCCCTGCCTCCCCAGCCTCTCCAGTCTCCCCAGCCTCCCCTGCCTCCCAGCCTCTCCAGCCTCTTCAGCCTCTCCAGCCTCCCCTGCCCTCCAGCCTCTCCAGCCTCTCCAGCCTCCCCTGCCCTCCAGCCTCTACAGCCTCCCCTGCCTTCCAGTCTCCCCTGCCTCCCCAGCCTCTCCAGCCTCCCCTGCCTCCCCAGCCTCTCCAGCCTCACCTGCCTCCCCTGCCCTCCAGCCTCTCCAGCCTCCCCTGCCCTCCAGCCTCTCCAGCCTCCCCTGCCCTCCAGCCTCACCAGCCTCCCCTGCCCTCCAGCCTCCGCTCTCCCCTCCCGCCTCTGCTCTCCCCTCCAGCCTCTCCAGCCTCCCCTGCCCTCCAGCCTCCCCAGCCTCTCCAGCCTCCCCAGCCTCTCCAGCCTGCCCAGCCTCTCCAGCCTCTCCAGTCTCCCCTGCCTCCCCAGCCTCCCTTGCCTCCCCAGCCTCTCCAGCCTCCCCTGCCCTCCAGCCTCCCCTGCCCTCCAGCCTCTCCAGCCTCCCCTGCCCTCCAGCCTCCCCTGCCCTCCAGCCTCTCCTGCCTCCCCAGCCTCTCCAGCCTCCCCTGCCTCCCCAGCCTTTCCAGTCTCCCCTGCCTCCCCAGCCTCCCCTGCCTCCTCAGCCTCTCCAGCCTCCCCTGCCCTCCAGCCTCTCCAGCCTCCCCTGCCCTCCAGCCTCCCCAGCCTCTCCAGCCTCCCCTGCCTCCCTAGCCTCTCCAGTCTCCCCTGCCTCCCCAGCCTCCCCTGCTTCTCCAGCCTCCCCTGCCCTCCAGCCTCCCCTGCCCTCCAGCCTCTCCAGCCTCCCCTGCCCTCCAGCCTCTCCAGCCTCCCCTGCCCTCCAGCCTCTCCAGCCTCCCCTGCCCTCCAGCCTCTCCAGTCTCCCCTGCCTCCCCAGCCTCTCCAGCCTCCCCTGCCTCCCCAGCCTCTCCAGTCTCCCCTGCCTCCCCAGCCTCTCCACCCTCCCCTGCCTCCCCTGCCCTCCAGCCTCTCCTGCCTCCCCTGCCCTCCAGCCTCTCCAGCCTCCCCTGCCCTCCAGCCTCTCCAGTCTCCCCTACCTCCCCAGCCTCTCCAGCCTCCCCAGCCTCTCCACCCTCCAGCCTCTCCAGCCTCCCCTGACCTCCAGCCTCTGCTCTCCCCTCCAGCCTCTGCTCTCCCCTCCAGTCTCTGCTCTCCTCTCCAGCCACCGCTCTCCCCTCAGCCACCGCTCTCCCCTCCAGCCTCTGTTCTCCCCTTCAGCCTCTCCAGCCTCCCCTGCCTCCCCAGCCTCCCCTGCCTCCCCAGCCTCTCCTGCTCCCCTGCCTCCCCAGCCTCACCAGCCTCTCCAGCCTCCCCTGCCTCCCCAGCCTCTCCAGTCTCGCCTGCCTCCCCAGCCTCTCCAGCCTCCCCTGCCTCCCCAGCCTCTCCAGCCTCCCCTGCCCTCCAGCCTCTCCAGTCTCCCCTGCCATCCACCTCTCCAGTCTCCCCTGCCCTCCGGCCCCTCCAGCCTCCGCTCTCCCCTCCAGCCTCCGCTCTCCCCCTCCCGCCTCTGCTCTCCCCTCCAGCCTCTCCAGCCTCCCCTGCCCTCCAGCCTCCCCTGCCCACCAGCCTCTCCAGCCTCCCTGCCCTCCAGCCTTTCCAGCCTCCCCTGCCCTCCAGCCTCCCCAGCCTCTCCATGCCTCCCAGCCTCTCCAGCCTCCCCTGCCTCCCAGCCTCTCCAGTCTCCCCTGCCTCCCCAGCCTCCCCTGCCTCCCCAGCTCTCTCCAGCCTCCAGCCCTCCAGCCTCCCCTGCCCTCCAGCCTCTCCAGCCTCCCCTGCCTCCAGCCTCTCCAGTCTCCCACCTCCCCAGCCTCCCAGCCTCCCAGCCTCTCCTGCCTCCCAGCCTTCCAGCCTCCCTCTCAGCCTCTCTCTGCCCTCCAGCTTCCCTCTCCAGCCTCCCCTGCCTCTCCCAGCCACCGCTCTAGCCCTCCAGCCCCTCCCCCTCCAGCCTCTCCAGCCTCCCCTGCCTCCAGCTCTCCCTGCCCTCCAGCCTCCCTGCCTCCCCAGCCTCTCCTGCCTCCCCAGCCTCCCAGCCTCCCAGCCTCTCCAGCCTCCCCGCCTCCCAGCCTCTCCAGTCTCCCTGCCTCCCCAGCCTCTCCAGCCTCCCCTGCCTCCCAGCCTCCAGCCTCCCCTGCCTCCAGCCTCTCCGTCTCCCCTGCCTCCCAGCCTCTCCAGCCTCCCCTGCCTCCCAGCCTCCCCTCCCTCCAGCCTCCTCTCCATCCCCCTCGCCTCCCTCAGCCTCTCCAGCCTCCCTGCCTCCCGCCTCCTCCAGCCTCTCCCTCTGCCTCCTCCTCCCTCCAGCCTCTCTCCTCCAGCTCTCCCTCTGCCTCCTCCAGCCTCTCCCTAGCCTCTCCCGCCCTCCAGCCTCCCTCGCCTCCCTCCCAGCCTCTCCGCCTCCCCTGCCTCCCTCTGCCTCCCCTCCAGCCTCTCCAGCCTCTCCCGCCTCCAGCCTCCCCCCACTCTCATCCAGCCTCTCCACCCTCGCCCTCCACGCTCTCCAGCCTCCCCCCTCCGCCTCCCCAGCCTCTCCAGCTCTCCCTCCACTGCCTCCTCCTCCAGCCTCCTCCTCAGCCCTCCCTAGCCTCTCCAGCTCCCTCGCCCTCCCCCTCTCCGCCTCCGCCTCTCTCCAGCCTTCCCCTCCCAGCCTCTCCAGCCTCCCCTGCCTCCAGCCTCCACCCCCTCGCCTCCCCCTCCAGCCTCCCCTGCCCCTCCAGCCTCCCTCCTCTCCAGCCTCCCTGCCCTCCAGCCTCCCTCCTCCAGCCTCTCCCGCCTCCAGCCTCCACCTCCCCTCCCTCGCCACCCTCCCCTGCCTCCCCAGCCTCGCTCCTGCCTCCCCCCAGCCTCTCCCCTCCCCTCCCCTAGCCTCCCTCCTCGCCTCTGCTCTCCCTCAGCCTCTGCCTCCCCTCCACTCTCTCCAGCCTCCCTCCAGCCTTCCCCTCGCCTCCAGCTCTCCAGCCTCCCTGCCTCCCAGCCTCCTCCTGCCCTCCGCCCCTCCAGCCTCCGCTCCCCCTCCACTCCCTCCGCCTCTCTCCTCCTCTCAGCCCTCGCTCCCTCCCTCAGCCCTCCCAGCCTCTCCCCCCCTGCCTCCCTCAGCCTCCCCTGCCTCCTCCAGCCTCTCCCCCTCCCCTCCAGCTCTCGCTCTCCCTCCCAGCCTCTCGCTCCCCCCTCCAGCCTCCCCTCCCTCCCGCTCCCCTCCCTCCAGCCTCCAGCCTCCCCTGCCCTCCAGCCTCCGCCCCCTCCCTCAGCTCCGCCTCTCCTCTCCCCTCCCCCCCAGCCTCTCCCTCACTCCCTCAGCCTCTCAGCCTCCCTCTCCCCTCCAGCCTCTGCTCTCCCCTCCGCCTCGCTCTCCCTCCGCCTCGCCTCTCCAGCCTCCGCCTCCCCCTCCAGCCTCCCCTCCCCCGCCTCCCCTCCCGCCTCGCTCTCCCTCCAGCCTCCCTGCTCCCCCCAGCCTCCTCCGCCTCCCCGCTCCCCTGCCTCCCCGCCTCCCCTGCTCTCCCCCTCTCCAGCCTCCCCTGCCTCCCAGCCTCCCCAGTCTCCCCTGCCTCCCCTGCCTCTCCCCTCCCTGCCTCCCAGCCTCCCCTCCAGCCTCTCCATCTCCCCTGCCCCCCATGCCTCCCCTCCCCCTGCCTCCCCAGCCTCCCTGCCTCTCCTCTCCCCTCCTCCTCAGCCTCCCCTCCTCCCAGCCTCCCTCTCCCTCCAGCCTCTCCAGCCTCCCCTCCCCCGCCTCCCTGCCCTCCAGCCCTCCAGCCTCCCCTGCCCTCCAGCCTCCGCTCTCCCCTCCGCCTCTCGCCTCCCCTCCAGCCTCTCTCCTCCAGCCTCCCTCTCCTCCAGCCTCCCCTCCTCCCCTCCAGCCTCTGCTCTCCCCTCCAGCCTCTGCTCTCCCCTCCAGCCCTCTCCCCTCCAGCCTCCCGCTCTCCCCTCTCCGCCTCCGCTCCCTCCCCTCCCCGTCACTCCCTCCGCCTCTGCCTCCCCTCCAGCCTCTGCTCTCCCCTCCGCCTCTGCCCTCCCTCCGCTCTCCTCCTCCAGCCTCTCCTCCCGCCTCCAGCTCTCCGCTCTCCTCCGCCTCGCTCCTCCCCTCCAGCCTCGCTCTCCCCTCCAGCCTCGCTCTCCCCTCTCCGCTCTCCCCTCTAGCCTCTGCTCTCACCTCCAGCCTCTGCTCTCCCCTCCAGCCTCTGCTCTCCCCTCCAGCCTCTGCTCTCCCTCCAGCCTCTGCTCTCCCCTCCCGCTCTGCCCCTCCCCTCCGCCTCCGCTCTCCCTCACCCTCTCCGCCTCCGCCTCTGCCTCCTCTCCCCTCCAGCCTCTCTCTCCCCTCCAGCCTCCGCTCTCCCCTGTAGCCTCCGCTCTCCCCTCCCGCCTCCGCTCTCCCCTCCCGCCTCCGCTCTCCCCTCCAGCCTCTCCCCTCCTGCCTCCGCTCTCCCCTCCAACCTCCGCTCTCCCCTCCCGCCCTCCGCTCTCCCCTCCCGCCTCCGCTCTCCCCTCCAGCCTCTGCTCTCCCCTCCAGCCTCTGCTCTCCCCTCCAGCCACCGCTCTCCCCTCCAGCCACCGCCCTCCCCTCTGCTCTCCCCTCTGCCCTCTGCCCTCCCCTCTGCCCTCCGCCCTCCCCTCTGCCCTCCCCTCTGCCCTCCGCCCTCCCCTCTGCCCTCCAGCCTCCCCTGTCCTCTGTCCTCCAGCCTCCCCTGTCCTCTGCCCTCCAGCCTCCCCTGTCCTCTGCCCTCCAGCCTCCCCTGTCCTCTGCCCTCCTCACCCCTCCAGCCTCCCCTCTCCTCACCCCTCCAGCCTCCCCTCTCCTCACCCCTCCTCACCCCTCCAGCCTCCCCTGTCCTCACCTCTCCTCACCCCTCCAGCCTCCCCTGTCCTCACCTCTCCTCACCCCTCCAGCCTTCGCTCTCCTCACCCCTTCAGCCTCCGCTCTCCTCACCCCTCCATATGCAATGTACAGTATGTGTATATATGTGTGTATGTAGTCACTTCCCTCACTTTCTCCGCACTTCCCTCACTTTGTCCGCACACATACACACACACACATTCCGCTATACTTACCACCGGCCCTGCATCAGCCGCCTAGATCCTCTGTCGACAATTCGCCACCCCGAACTACTGGATCCAATATAGCGTCCAAGAAGTCTCCCCAAACTTCCCGAACGCCATATTGGATCCAGTCGTCTGCGGGCGGCGACATGTCAACTCAGGATCCAGACGGCGGGGAAGATGCAGGGTCGCTGCTAACTATAGCGCAGTGTGTGTGAGTGTATGTATGTATGTGTGTGCTGACCACTCTGCCCACGACACTGTGCTGACCAATCTCACCGCACTCACTGCTAACCTCTGAGCCACCGCACTCACTGCTAACCACTGAGCCACCGCACTCACTGCTAACCACTGAGCCACCGCACTCACTGCTAACCACTGAGCCACCGTATACTCTGCTACCCGCTGAGCCACCTGTATTCACACAATTCATTTCACCGCACTCCCCTAACTATAAGTAAACAAACTATATATGGATTCTAGAATACCCGATTCTTTAGAATCGGGCCGCCATCTAGTGTATATATGTGTGTCTTCAGAATTTGTCTCATTATTAGCCTGATGAAGAGGCCATAGTGTCTCGAAAGTTTGCTATGCTTACCATCTTTTCAGTTAGCGATTAAAAGGTATGAACCACTGAGGACTCTCAGATTCTAAATTTTTTTTATCTACTGGCTAACATGGTACAAACATTTTGTACCACAGTGGACATTTTCATTTAGAGAAATAGAAAAAAAGATGTCCAAACACAAGGATGTCAGCACCATCATACGCACGTACAAGAACCGCACGGAAGAATCCAGAACAAGGATTATTAATGGCAACGGCACACTTGGCACAATAATACAGACACATTGATGGCTGGCAGAGCTGTGGTCCTGATGGCAGACATGGTCCTGTATCCTTATAGCATACACACAGGAGGCAGGCAATGATTGCCAACTTATTATCTCTGGCACATGCCTAAAAAACTCTGGGCAGCTCCAATGTGGCCACTGACTGGCACAAACTAGTCAGATATGTCCACTATGCAGCACTGTCCACACACCACATGCAACGACCTGTAGTCAGAGCATCAAAAAGCCATCACTGCACTAAGCTGGTAAAATGGCGTGTCTTCCCCAACAGACTACACCTCTTACTCCCAAAATGCTTTGCCAATCACAAGTGCCAAACATTGGGCTGTCTGGAGCTAATAGCAGGGGCCTTCCAATTGGATTGAGTGAGGGATGTTGGAGCGGAAAAGAGGATAAGTGCCACCAACTAACCGTCGCTTGGGAGAAATATGGCTGGAATGCCTGTATGTACCAAGGGGTGGCATTTGACGTGGTGTGTAAGTTATGGCCAATCAGTCCTGCAGCAGAGGCGTATGTAAAAGGGACAATGCATCCTGCACCAGGAGTATACACAGAAATCATGGGGACCCATGGCAGAAGTTCTAATTGGGACCCCTATCAAAAAAAATGTTTTGGCTGAGTCACATAGATACATACATATCTCACAACTTTTCAGCCCTTATAAAGTTATTTTCCTCCTATTGAAGCCCCTATATTCCACTTTCATTGCCCCCATAAAGTATGATGCCAACAAAAGTCCCCCACAAACACTGTGTGCTTCCCCCACAGTTAATTCCTGCACAGTACCCTCCACACACACAGTATGATGACCCTACTGTTCCCCTCTCAACTATCCTGGCACAGTATGATCCCCAACTATGACCCCCACACAGTCCTCCATTCAGTATAAAGGACCTACATAAAATAAAATGTCCCCTACACCTCTTTACATTGTATAATAGCCCCCAACACAGCCCTCAAATTGCCCTCCATAAAGTATAAAAGCTCCCAAGTATTATCATGCCCCCACAAACCTCTCCAAATATTATAATGGGTTCTAGATAGTATAATTGGCTCCATATAGTCCTCTATGTATTATAATGCACCTTCCATAGTCCTCCAAATAGTATATTGCATCCCCATAGTCCTCCATATAGTATAATGCACCCGCTCAGTTTTCCATATAGAATAATGCACCCCCACAGTCCTCCATATAAAATGAAGCACCCCCACAGTCCTCCATATAGTATTTTGCACCCCCACAGTTCTCCATATAGAATAATGCACCCCACAGTCTTTCATATAGAATAATGCACCAAAAAAGCCCTCCATATAGTATATTGCACCCCAAAGTCATCTATATAGAATAATGCACCCCCACAGTTCTCCATATAGAATAATGTGCCCCCACAGTCCTTCATATAGTATATGGCACCCCCCACAGTCCTCCATATAGAATAATTCACCCCCCTAATCCTCCATATAGAATAATACACCCCCAAAGTCTGCCATATAGTATATTTCAGACCCAAATTCCTCCATATAATTTTATGCACCCCAATAGTCCTCCATATAGTATATTGCACCCCCATAGTCCTATATATAGTATAATGCACCCCACAGTCCTCCCATATAGTATATTGCACCCCACAGCCCTCTATATAGAATGCACCCCCATAGTCTGCCATATAGAATAATGAACCCCAAAGTCCTTCTTCTAGTATAGTACACCCCTAAATTAGTCAATTTAATGTCATGGTATGCCCATAGTCCTCCATATAGTATATTGCACCCCCATAGTCCTCTATATAGAATAATGCACCCCCACAGTCCTCCATATAGAATAATGCACCCCCACAGTCCTCCATATAGTGTATTGCACCCCACAGTCCTCCATATAGAATAATGCACTCTAAAAGTCTTCCATATAGTATATACCATCTCAAACTCCTCCATATAGTATAATGCACCCTCCATAGTCACCATATAGTATAATGCACTCCCATAGTCCTCCATATAGTGTATTGCACCCCCACAGTCCTTCATATAGAATAATGCACCCCCATAGTCCTCCATATAGTATAATGCGCCCCAAGAGTCCTCCATATAACATAATGTACTTCCAAAGTCCACTATGTTGAGAAGAATCATAGGATCAAATACTTAATTAACCTTAAGACATAAGGGCATGGGAGAAACGATCCATAGAATGTAATATTTTACATTGCATAAGTTTAATTGTGACTTAAACATGGCTGCCATTTCCTGTTTCATCACACCATGCCATGGTATGTAATATGGAGCCTGGACCTATGACTACATCCTGTATACAAAATAAGGAGTTCCTGGAGGAAGCTGAATTCCATAGAAGCAATGACCAATCACAGAATGCCACATCACCTGGACATACTCGATCAAGACCACACCCCCTGATGACCTCATGGATCCGCCCATGGACTAACCCACTGACCAATGAATACATCTGAGTAGGGCTGGCCAAGCCCCTTACTGAGGAAAACCTCATGCCTTTTTAAAATAAAATACACTTGGAGCCACACTGGGGGCCGACCAAGGAAGAGAGTACATCTGACTCTATGCGTCTGGTGTCTTACTTTTCACACCAGTACTTGGCCTATACTTATTTGGTCAGGAATAGGCAACTTATTAATATTATAGATTATTAATCCATAACAATTTTGGCACCCAAAGTGGGGCCATGCAGAAGTGAATCCCTAAACCTTGAATGACCGGTGAAGGAGACGGCAGGACGCACTAAGTACCCCGAGCCAGGAGACTGATCACCTCCCTAACAAAAATGGTAAGTCTGCTGATTTTATTATAATCTGTTGGCTTTACCTGTTTTTCGGGGTACCCTGTGCAGATTGCCTGACCATGTCCGATCTTTCAGGGTGTCTGAGACGGCAGAGGGGTTTTCTCAGCTGCTGGCCATTTGATTGCAGAAGAACTGTTATGCCTAGTAACCTGCGGCCTGCTATGTGTTGTGTGGAGGGGAGATGACTGATAGTTAGTGGGTTTTTGAGCAGTGTCTGTAGAAGTGAAGGATATTGTCTGTGGTACAGTTCACGGTTGTAGCCTGTAATACGGTTTTTCAGTTCTGGAGGAGAAAATATGCATGGAGTAAGATGACTCTGCATATAGGCATTGAGTAAACGACTCTGCCTAGGCCGCATGGTTTTGAGTAATTGAGACTCAACCTGACATTGGCATGTAACTTAGAGTAATTTGACTCAGAACGTGGTCTGATAATTGTATAAATAGTAAATGGATTTTTGCCAAGTGACCTTGAGTAAGAGACTTGGTATTTGTGTGGTGTGGGCCTGTAGTTGATTAATACAAGATATTTTTGTATACTACAGAACATGGAAATCAGACAGGGACGAATAAGAAAAGTGTGTGCTCCAGACTGTTGTCTTTAGAATCTCAGGTTTAAGTCATCTCCCCAGTCTTGTTTGTTTTGTGTCTATTCCATATAGAGAAAGATGGAGAAATTAATGCAGATGTGTTGTATTGACATTAAGACAAATTCAGATGGCAAATCAGACACGTGTACATTAGCTGTGACTTGTGAAGGGAAAAGTCATGATAAATGGTGCCAGTAGCTTATGAAGTTATGTGGAATGGCAGAAGTGCAGTGGAAGATTGTGTTAAAGGAGAGAGAAGGTGTTCTGGATGGTAATGGATTGTTATTTACTGCTAGGGGCAGGGGAAAGAGTCTCTTAAAGTTTGTATGGATAAAATTGGGTAGAAGAGAAAGAAAAGGAAAAAAGGGCAGCGTTTTGAGTAATGTGTGTTACAAACAATGTATCATGTTCACGGTTGGTGATGGTGGCATAAGGCCATGTGCTCTCTGCTGAACTCCATTTTGTGATACCATGTGCTCATTGGTGTCAGCCATCTTGTAAATGGGCCTTGTGGTCACTGGTGTCAGCCATTTTGTGGTGTTTTAAATTAATATATTTTTGGTATAAATATTAGAGTTTCTTGGCTTTCGTGCCCTTAAAAGGTGTTAGCATATGGCAAGTAGGAGAGACTTGTCGAGTAAATGAAAATAAGTAAATAAAAATAACATATACTCAAACATATGTAAGACAGCAGAGAAATGAGTTTAAAAAGTGTTAAAACAGAAATGCTAGAGTATAAAAGAATGTTTGAAAAAGATGGCTTAGGATTGCCTCAGATTGAGGATCTGTGAATATAATTATGTAAATGCAAAGATGGCCGCCGAGTGAAGTCCGCATGGTAAGGGGACAAAAGAATGAATGAATGTTTGGACAATGGACTGTGGCCACTATGTAAATTCAGAGTCTAGAAGTTGTCTGACCAGTTTTGAGCAAGTTTCCCATAACACTGCTAGTGTCACACAAAAGAAAAGGGAGGCCACCCGCCCCCCTTCCCACATAGAAACATGTGATGGGTTATTGCAGAGAGACTGAATATTAAATGATTAAATGAGTATACTGGTAATTAAAAATAAATAAAATAGAAAGAGAATAAAAATAAGGCACACGTAAGTTCCCTTGTTCAGATAAGCCCAGTGTGGCGGTCAGATATAACTATGTGCTGGAAGCTATAAGAAATTGTTAAATAGAAAAGGTAAAAGATGTGAGTGCATATATTAATGAAATATTAATTGGGATTAAATAAATATATATCCAAAAAAAACAGGCAGCACTCCTATGACATCTCAAAGTGGACTTTAAAATTCACTTTGAGAGGTCATAGGAGTGCTGCCTGTTTTTTTTTTTTAATTTATTGGAGGACGAATGAAGCACCGTTTATGCAGGAAGTATTGCACCCGCTTTTACTAATAAGGTTGTGCTGATTCTATTTATGTATATATATATATATCTATATATATATATATACCGTATATACTCGTGTATAAGTGTGGCACCCTGGCACCTGTTGGGCACCACAGAAATCCTTAGGGCATGACTGGAGTAGTAACAGCAAAGCAAACTCACAAAACACCAAACAACACAACAACACCTTAGAACACCTGGTTTCACCCTGAGCCTCTAGGGGGAGCTCCACTGGTCACTTTGAGCCAGTTCCCCCTATAAATAGAGTCTTGGAGGGAGAAACACCAGAGTGTGCAGACGCTACAAGAGCTGCAGGTTGTGCATGGTTTCAAGCTTATGAGACACACACCAGGCCTAGTCAGCCTAGCTACCAGTGAGGAAATCCCTGCAATTGGGATACTAGGAAAGGAGAAGCACCTCTCAAGGAATACCAGAGTTACACCAACTCTTCCCTTACCAACCGGTTACTGGAACCAAAGCTGTGGAAGCTACATAGCCATCACAGAGAACCAGCATACTCCACAGGGAGTCTAGCCCCCTGTTCCACCTGTCGCACCTACCAACGAGAGCCCAGGGAAGAAGGTAGAATTATCATCACCCTTTTACAGTAACCTCAGTGCTGACAACCAGGTAAAATCCTTTCTATTGAACACACTGCCCGGTCCGGATGGATTCCACATCCACCTGACCTTAGCACCAGAAGTATAGAGAGAAGCCTACACAACTGCTTGCTGTGAACCTCCAGGATTGCTAAACTTCACGAACCCGGTCTGGCGTACCTGAAAACCACCAGTAAAGGTACTAAAAAGACTTTGGCGTGTCTGTGTTTGACTCCTGAGCCTAACAGCAGCATTACCGCAGCTGCCTCACAACATCTTGCGCAGCTCCCGGCTCCGGGGACTCCCGCTCATCCTGTGGGGAGCGTCCCAACTTGCTGCCTACCATCCCCCGGAGACCTAGCAGCGCTGGTAAAGTTACCAGAACACCCGCAGGTGGCGTCACGAAGACAAACTACCCCTACTGTTCCACCATTTCCCCTATTGATCTGGACCACCGGGCCTACACCACCGCAGGCGTGGTTCCGTGACTGGAGGAGAATCAACGCCCGCACCGTGTACCCCCGGCTACGGTGAGTCAGAATTTGGCGTTCACGAACAGGATACGAGCAGGCCCGTTATCACGGGTATTATGTGCTATTTATTGACTGTAAATATCGAACTGTAAATTTGAACCGCCATTGCTGCGCGAAAAGGCGGGAATAAAAGGGGCGTGACTGTGCAGAGGGCGCAAAGATTGGCCCCGCATCCACACTCTGACGACTTCCTCCGTACGCAGCAGGAACTGGAAACTCCCGTGGTGCCTCACTCCTCACCGCGAGGCCGACACTTCCGTTTGAAACCGAGGGAAAGGCTACGCTTAACTAAGGGGGAGCGACCATGAGTAACCCGGTTCCCAACAACGCGGTACCCCCGCTAAACCAAGCGGTACCTCAAAACATACCTCTTAATGGACAGCAACAAGCCGGCGGTATGCCACCGCAACCCGCTCCGATTATGCCGATGTCTCTACCCTACGTTCCTAATGCGACCTGGTTACCTAAGTACAGCGGTGTACCCAGTACCTTGGAGAACTTCCAGAGGAAGATATGCCAGACGCTGGACATGTACCCTATGACCGGTAAGCAAAGAGCTTCAGTTATTATGGGACAGTTAACCGGCGCAGCTGAACTGCAGAGCCGCAGCTGGCCTGTAGAAACTCAGGAGTCTGTGGAGCAGATATTCGCTAAATTAACCTGGGTTTTTGAGCGCCATACTGAAGCTGAATTAAGGCTGTCATTCTATCGTTGTAACCAAGGGGCACAAGAAAGTGTCCTCGATTATTCACTGCGCTTGCAAGAAGCATTCAGACTGTTAAAACAAGTTGATCCTGATGGTGTCAGAGATGAAAACAAAGCGTTAATTGGACAATTTATTGTGGGCCTTAAACTGTCTGAGGATAGAAAGCAAGCAAGCTGGTGGTCCATACAAAATCCTGGTGCAGAGTTTGATACCTTGAGAGACTTAACAGTTTGGGGACAATGGCTAGCCGAAGTACCTGATCCCGCTTCACAGCAGCAGCAGTACGCTGACACCCCTTCCGTGCCGGCAGCAGCATCTCCAATCCCTGCCATTCAGTCCAGTGCACAGACTGTAACACCTGACCGGTTTGAGCAACTGTGTGCTAATGTCGAGCAGCTGATGAAAGACGTGGCCAAGCTACAAGCTGGGAGAAGACCCAAGACAGATGCAAGGTCATCGGACAAGATTCTACTTGCCGACAGCCCTGACGACGTCCCGTGGATGAGGAGAAAGACACAGCCGCCGCGAGGAAAACCTGCAGACCGCCGCAGTCCTGACAGACGCCGCAACAGTCAGCAGAACGACTTAGGAGGACGTACTTCACAGTCTCGTCCTTTAAACGAGCGACCCCTGGGCGAGAAGGGCCAACCCCAGGAGTAGACGGTACAGGCCCAACCACCAACTGGGAACACAAGTATGTGGGAGACTGTCCATACTTACCAATCGTCATCGATGGCATCGTTATATCTGCCTTGATAGACCCTGAATCCCAGGTGACATCCATTCCCAGTACCCTTTACAAGCAGTTCTGGCCCGATGTTAAGCTAGAACCCCCTAACCCCGATTTGAACATTGAAGCCACTAATGGTATACTAGTTACAATAGAGGGACAATGGGAAGCTACAGTAAAGGTGGGGAGGGTGCAGCTGAAGAACCAGGGTATCTTAGTGGTTCAGGATAAGCCTAACCACAAGGATCCATATGTAATATTGGGTACCAATGTCATGATCAAATGCCTCGATGAAGTGTTGTTTTTACTCCAACAAGAGTGCTGAAGCCGGTAAACCCAGAGAAAAGAGGGCTATCCAAAAGCAGATCAGAGCTCTGGTGTATCAACAACAGGTAACATTGTCAAATGGTGAAATTGGCAGAGTAAGGGTCACAGATCCATTCCAATTGTGGTACCACCCAGAAGTGAAATGATGATCTGGTGTCGAGCCGCCATAGGCCTCAGAGGGCAGGACTACCAAGCTGTAGTAGAACCTGTAATGTCCGATAGTAGTCCTACGCTCTTGACAGCCAGAGGGTTAGTCGACGTAAGAAAGGGGAGAGTCCCCGTACGCATATTAAATTATGGTGATGACGAAGTCAAACTGCCAAGATATGCAACTGTCGCAAAACTGTACCAGGTAAAAGATGATGCTGTAATTGATGTAAAATCCTCAAACCAAACAGTCACTGATGAACCCCCTCACTCCAAAGATCAGTTAGAGAAATGGTGTCAAGAACTCAGTGTAGGAACTGACAATACACCCTCTCACCAGAAAAATTGAGTATATCGGGTAGTTCGGGAGTACGAGCAAGTGTTCAGTAAACACCCACTTGACTTTGGGAGGATTAAAGGGGTACAACATCATATCCCAACAAACAACCATGCACCTATCAAAGAAAGGTACAGGCCTATACCACCCACTCACTACCAAAAAGCAAAAGAGATGCTTCAGGACCTGAAAAATGCAGGAGTCATTAGGGATAGCTGTAGTCCCTGGGCCGCACCACTAGTCCTGGTTAAAAAGAAAGATGGTAGTATGAGGATGTGCGTAGACTATAGGCAAATCAACAAAGTCACACACAAAGATGCATACCCGTTACCACACATAGAAGAGTCACTAGCTGCACTCTAATCTGCCAACTACTTCTCCACATTAGATCTTACTAGTGGGTACTATCAGGTTGCCGTTGCAGAGGAGGATCGTGAGAAGACAGCCTTCACTACTCCTATGGGCTTATGCGAGTTCAACAGTATGCCATTCGGGTTGTGCAATGCCCCAGGAACATTTCAGAGACTTATGGAGTGTTGTTTGGGCCACAGAAACTTTGAGACTGTCTTGTTATACCTTGATGATGTCATTGTATACTCCCAGACCTATGAAGATCACCTCCAGCACCTGAGTGAAGTGTTCGAGTCACTGTCCAAGTACGGGATGAAACTAAAACCGTCCAAGTGCCACCTGCTGAAACCCAAGGTCCAATACCTAGGACATGTGGTAAGCGCAGAAGGCGTAGCACCGGATCCGGATAAAGTCACCGCCATCAAGGACTGGCCAGCACCAACCAACCACAAAGAGTTACGTCAATTTCTAGGACTGGTCGGGTACTACCGGCGATTCATCAAAGGCTATACCAAGATAGCCTCACCCATGCAAGATCTCTTAGTAAGTCAATCCAAAAACGGCAAGATCAGGGGACCCCCGTTCCACTGGGGACCAGAACAGGACCAGTCCTTTCAAACGTTAAAAGATGCTTTAACTGGAGAAGAAATCCTGGCCTACCCTGACTACAATCTCCCGTTTTTATTGTACACTGACGCAAGCAATGAAGGTTTAGGAGCAGTCCTATCTCAACGACAGCAGGGCAAGGAGAAGGTGATAGCCTACGCCAGCAGAAAGCTCCGTCCCACAGAGAGGAACCCGGAGAACTACAGCTCCTTCAAGCTAGAGTTCCTGGCCCTGGTCTGGGCGATCACAGAGCGTTTCAAGCATTTCCTGGCATCCGCCCCGTTCACAGCTTTCAGACAACAATCCTCTAACACACTTAGAGACTGCAAAGCTGGGAGCCCTATAACAGCGTTGGGTGGCAAGACTCTCTAACTATGACTTCACTGTAAAATACCGGGCAGGTCACAAGAACGGCAATGCTGATGCCCTGTCCAGAATGCCTCACCTTCCTGAAGAGGGAGAAGACATAGATGACCTGGAAGAGATTGAACTACCTGCTTTCCACCGTTCGGGTACAGCAACATGTCATCAGAGAAACCAGACACGTGTAGAGAGGACCGTGAACCCGTTACCTCACCATGACTGGAAGGAGGCTCAGGCCAACGACCCAGATGTCAGCCTGGTAAGGGATCTAATCACTCAAGAACACGCCAACATGGACTCTGATGCCTCACAAACTGCTAAACGCCTATGGAAAGAGAAAGGAAGGTTGTTTGTCTACCAAGGTAAACTATGCAGAAGATACCTCAATCCAAGAACCCATGAACTAATCTGGCAGATTGTAGTTCCCAAGACTGAAGTCCAAATGATCCTTGAAGCATACCATGATGATGCGGGACACTTTGGATGGAAGAAGCTGGAGAGACTCCTGAAAGATCGGTTTTACTGGGTCGGTATGCGAGGCTCAATTGACAAATGGTGTAAAAACTGTGGACCATGTCACCTTCGAAAGAAAGACCATCTAACTCAGAAAGCTCCGTTGCAGCCGATCGTTACCACCAAACCTCTTGAAATAGTTGCTCTCGACCACGTGAAGCTTACCCAAGTCGAACCGGGTACACTTACGCTCTCACCATTGTTGTCCACTATTCAAGATTCCTGGTAGTCGTTCCAGTTAAGGATTTAACTGCTGAGGTAGCAGCCAAAAACGTTCCAGAGTTACTTCTGTCGCCCCCATGGGTATCCAGACCAAGTCTTGACTGACCAAGGGCCCGCCTTCGAATCAGCTCTGTTCCAAGAATTCTTAGGGCTATATGGGTGTTAGAAGATCCGCACAACACCTTATCATCCCCAGACGAACGGTTTATGTGAGAAGATGAACCACATAGTCATTGACATGCTCAAGACCTTACCAGTTGAAGAGAGAAATCAATGGCCAGAGAAACTTCCAGATCTCGTGGACATCTACAGCCACATACCTGTCAGTTCAACCAACTATACACCTGCTTACTTGATGAGAGCAAGACCAGGTAAACTGCCTATTGATTTGCAGATGGGAACCATCGAACCCACAGAAGACTCTTCTGATGAAGACTGGGTCAGCCAACGCCAAGAACAGTACAGGAAAGTACAAGAAAGTGTTGAAAGAAACCTAGAAATCAGTAGAACCAAGCAAGAAAAAGACTTTAACAAGCACGCCTCAGCTGAACCTTTAGCTACAGGAGACGTAGTGCTAAAAAGAAAGCGAAAAACCAACAAATTGGATAACAGTTGGGAATCTATACCCTACACCGTTATGCCGTCACACTATGACAACTCAAAAACTTGCGTTATCAGCAAAGATAATGGGAATACTATTGCAACTGTTTCAAGGGATCATTTAAAGAAATGTCCAGCACAGTTAATCCCACAAGCAACCAGTTACCCAGCTGTAACTATAGATGAAGAAACTAAAGAAAACCTAGTCCTTACAGACATTGGATACTTACCAGCTGACTGGCCACAATGCGGTGATGCATTCCTCATACCAGTTATGCATTTCTACCAGCCTGTAGAAAATCAGCAGCCAATACCAATCCAACAAGTCCAACAAGAACAAGTCCAAGTGCAAGAATTGCAGCCTGTTATTATGGAACCTGAGATTCCTGTAATCGGTCAACCTGCTAGTCCCACAGTAAGAGAAGCCATTCCTACTCAACTAGTTACAGAAGTTAGTCCAGTTGATAGACTACGTACTTACTATGGTCTTACACGCAGCAGAAGTAGAGAACCAACAACCTCTTCGTACACTACACCAACAGCTTTGGAAACACCCACACTACGCAGATCCACACGTAGTACATTAGGACAAGCCCCAAACAAACTTGGAGAATGGGTTTAGAATGTAGTGGAAAATATTACCTGTAAGTGTTTGTAAATAGTACCCTGTTTTCAAAACCTGTAAAAAGTAGTGTACAGAAGGGTGGAGGAACTGGGCTCTGTCCCAAGTATATCAAGTTGGGGACAGAAAGCGCCTGGTAAGGTATAGAAGGTTAGTACCGGCCTCCCAAGCAGAGACACCCGTAGGGAATGTATAAAGTTTAAATATGTGTGAAGTTTACCTTTTTCCCTTTTTCATAAACTTTGGACAATTGTCACAGGACTTGTGTGACCACTAACTTTACCTTTTCCAGCCTGCGGCAGATGGACTAGTGCCGTATGGACTGCTTTTCACCTTTTTCATATTTTTCCCTTCCTTTTTCAGTGATTTTTGTGTTTTTCTTTAAGACTCTGTAATTAACTGTTATAACATGTATAGTGTTAAGTTGTAAAAAGAACTTTTTGCTCAGCCGGGAGAACTGAGTTTAACTAAGGGGGAATGTGGCACCCTGGCACCTGTTGGGCACCACAGAAATCCTTAGGGCATGACTGGAGTAGTAACAGCAAAGCAAACTCACAAAACACCAAACAACACAACAACACCTTAGAACACCTGGTTTCACCCTGAGCCTCTAGGGGGAGCTCCACTGGTCACTTTGAGCCAGTTCCCCCTATAAATAGAGTCTTGGATGGAGAAACACCAGAGTGTGCAGACGCTACAAGAGCTGCAGGTTGTGCATGGTCTCAAGCTTATGAGACACACACCAGGCCTAGTCAGCCTAGCTACCAGTGAGGAAATCCCTGCAATTGGGATACTAGGAAAGGAGAAGCACCTCTCAAGGAATACCAGAGTTACACCAACTCTTCCCTTACTAACCGGTTACTGGAACCGAAGCTGTGGAAGCTACATAGCCATCACAGAGAACCAGCATACTTCACAGGGAGTCTAGCCCCCTGTTCCACCTGTCGCACCTACCAACGAGAGCCCAGGGAAGAAGGTAGAATTATCATCACCCCTTTTACAGTGCCCTCAGTGCTGACAACCAGGTGAAATCCGTTCTATTGAACACACTGCCCGGTCCGGATGGATTCCACATCCACCCGACCTTAGCACCAGAAGTATAGAGAGAAGGAAGCCTACACAACTGCTTGCTGTGAACCTCCAGGATTGCTAAACTTCACGAACCCGGTCTGGCGTACCTGAAAACCACCAGTAAAGGTACTAAAAAGACTTTGGCGTGTCTGTGTTTGACTCCTGAGCCTAACAGCAGCATTACCGCAGCTGCCTCACAACATCTTGTGTAGCTCCCGGCTCCGGGGACTCCCGCTCATCCTGTGGGGAGCGTCCCAACTTGCTGCCTACCATCCCCCGGAGACCTAGCAGCGCTGGTAAAGTTACCAGAACACCCGCAGGTGGCGTCACGAGGACAAACTACCCCTACTGTTCCGCCATTTCCCTATTGATCTGGACCACCGGGCCTACACCACCGCAGGCGCGGTTCCGTGACTGGAGGAGAATCAACGCCCGCTCCGTGTACCCCCGGCTACGGTGAGTCAGAAGCCGAGTTTTTCAGCCCAAAAATTGGGCTGAAAAGTTCCCCCCTCGGCTTATACACGGGTCAATACGGTATACAGCAGCCCCAGTGGTGTATAGCAGCCCCAGTGGCCCCCAAATGCTGGCACTCGCCCCCCCTCTGTTGTAAAGGCCCCCCCCACTGCTTAACTTACCATCCCTGGTCTTCTGCACCGCTGGTCTTCTGTGCTCCGTCCTCCATGCTCCCGTCCGGCTGCATCCGGGATCCCCGGCCGTCGCACGATGACGTCATCGTAACTGCGACGGCTGGGGATCTCGGATGCAGACCGGCGGTGCAGAAGACCGGGGATGGTAAGTTAAGCAGCGGAGGTGCCTTACAACAGAGGGGGGGCGAGTGCCAGCATTTGGGGTCCACTGGGGCTGCTGTATACCACTGGGGCTGCTATATACCACTGGGGCTGCTATATACCACTGGGGCTGCTATATACTACTGGGGCTGCTATATACCACTGGGGCTGCTGTATACCACACCACTGGGGCTGCTGTATATACTGCTGGGGCCTGTACAGTATATACCACTGGGGAGGCTGCTATATACTACCACTGGGGAGGCCTGTATACCACTGGGGGGGGCCTGTATACCACACTGCTGGGGGCTGTATACCTATGCTGGGGTCCACCCTCGGCTTATACACGAGCCAATAGGTTTTCCCAGGTTTTGGGGGCAAAAGTAGGGGGGTCGGTTTATACACGGGTCGGCTTATACACGAGTATATACGGTATATACACATATATACACAATTTGCCAACGGTGGATGGATGGTCCAGGGGAAAAATGCAATAGTCATCATTATATCTCCACAGAAAAAATGCAAAATGCAGGAGAGAGATGTCCTTGATCTTCTCTCTATCCAAAAGGAAGTGTGAATGAACTGTAGAGATACTGTTTGAGTTGGGGGGAGGAGACTTTATTCAAACAAAGCCAGTCCCACAGAGAGACACCACCCCCACCACCTAACATGGCCACCATGCACAGGCCACATGCTTCATTGTATCTTTTAAGCTATATTTTAACATCTAATTCTTCGCAGATCATGTTTTATTTTATTTTTTTTCATCTCACTTTAGGGTATTGGTACAAGTAATTATCAATAGTTTTTAATTTTTACTGCTTCAACCCCAAATATTTTAATAATGGACATCTTTTTCACACAAATTTAGATTTCTTCATGATACTGTAGATACTGGAACAGTCTGCTGGGTTTTACCTAATTAGCCAATCAATTCCAGGTGATTTGCATTTCTCTTCCATGTCTCTACACTGAAACAGTTTTTGTTTTGTTTTCCTTCTCCATATTTTATGTTGCTTTATTGTATAGATATATTTTAAATACAGCAGCCTAAAGTATCTCAAGAACATGATTTACAGCAGCAGAGACCTTCACCTGGAGAGGGCCCCATCCATGGGTGGGTTGACAAGCCCACAGCATGGAGCCCTCATTACAGTTACACATAACATAGTATTCGGCCTTTGTGCACATAGTGAGTTTTATTGTGCTTTTTGCTGTATAATTTTGTCACAAATCTTGACACCTATTCTGACACCAGCGAAGTTGCTGAGACTTCAGAAGTGTTGCACATGTTATCTATTTTTTTTTATTGTTCTTCCAGATTTCATGTGTTTTCTTTTTGCCGGGAGATGCAGATTTGATGCAGAAAATTTACACCCCCAAATGCTCATCATGTGCACATGGCCTTATGGTATTCATAGCATGGGCGTACCCAGGGGGCGCAAGCCATGGTCGTTCGGAACATCATATCCGGCTCGGTGCATTGTGGGGGCTGATCATGTGTTCGACCGGGCTCCAGCGCATGCGCAGTGCGCATATTGAAGTCGGGACGAACACATGATCAAACTACACAATGCACCGGGTCGGATATGACATTTCAGCCAGCGCGTCAGAGTACCACAGAGGAGGCGGGAATTTCAAAAAGTGCTGACAGGTTCCCTTTGAAGGGAACCTGTAACTCCCTTTGGCCGTTCTAACCCCTATCCACCACTTTATACATGATGTATTTGGGATTCCTGTGACCACTCTATATGTTTAGCGGTTCCCCTGTGTACCCCAAAAATGAACTTTTAATGTCTCCTGAGCGGTATGGAAATTAGCTGAAAATGGTCCGTGAGGATCTGCTCAATCTGGTCCCTGTCACCCCACTTGTTGAAATGCCCGCCTCGCTCCTGTGAAAAGGCCACCGCTCCTGTGTATGTCACATTGCCCTCATGCCTGCGCAGTGGTGCAGGTCTGCGTGCTCAATGCAAGCGCACCTGTGACCGAGTCTCGCGAGTGCAAAACTACAGCACAAACACCACAAAACTACTTCACCAGACCCACCAGAGTTACAGAAATACATCCATATAACCTCCATTAGTGCAGAAACACTATGTCAAAACTCTCAGTACAGAAATACATCACCAGAACCCTCATCAGTGCAGAAACACAGCATCAAAACCCTCCTCAGTACAGAAATACATCCATATAACCCCTATCAGTACAGAAGCACTATGTCAAAACCCACATCAATACATCACCAGACCCACCAGAGGTACAGAAATACATAACTAGAACCCTCATCATTAACACAATTCATCATCACAACCACCATCAGTACTTGGTAAAACAATTGTAATGTCAGGTCACACATTTGTACTGCATGAACCTACAACTCTCAGCACTCACCGTTTTTTCTGAAGTATTCTTTTATTCCTTCATAGGGTTACATTTGGACCTGTGCATACAGCGTGAAACAGCCGACTGTCGTCCAACTCTGCACCCCCTTCCCTCCCTGCACATGTAACCCTATGAAGGAATAAAAGAATACTTCAGAAAAACTGGTGAGTGCCGCCTAAATCCTCTTTTTTGCCTGCATTACAGACTTATGCTTAGGCAGAGCAACACTGGTACACACCTCCTGTAATTCCAATAGAGGAGCTGATTAGCCTTGCTGGACTTTGTGCCACGGTTTTCACCCTATCTTGCAGAACCTACAACTCTTACTACATCCTTAACAATGGTAAGGGTACTGGGAGTTGTTGCTACCAGCCATCAATAGAAGCATAGGAACCACAGTACTCATGAGAATTAGTCATTATCACAAATAATAATTTACAACCAGGTACCTTATAGATGACGTTGTCTCCGATCAGGGTCATCTATTTCTTTCCTTCATCTTGTCCAGGCACCTTGATGACTTTTTATATCCGCAGTTCATCTCTGCAGACATCCATCTTCTCTGGTCTTCTGCAGGACATCCCGTCACGATACCCTTAAAAATAGCAGAATTGTCAAAATTCTCCTAAGTAAAAATATCTGCCCTACACTGTGCCCCGGAATAAATAACTGCTCCTCCTCACTGTTCCCTGCACATAATATGATTTACACACTATCCCTCTCATGGCACATGCCCTCTCCCTCCATACTGGGCATCCTGGTCACACTGTCTTCTAACACTATGTCCCCCTATACTGCCAACTGTTTATACTGTTCTATCTCATCAAACTCCCCATCCTCAGCATACTGTGCCTGCATGCTGCCCCCTCTCCATACAACCCCACACTACTCACACTCTATTCTGTGTCGCAGCCATCCCCCTCACTCCACATACTGTGCCGCAGCCATCCCCCTCACACTTCATAAAGTGTCCATACTGATCCTCCTCATTCAACATGCTATGCCACAGCCATCCCCCCTCACTCCTTAGACTGTATCCACACCCATATAACCCCCCCTAACTCCTTATACTGTGTCCACACCTATCCCTCCTCACTTCACATACTGTGTTGCATCCATGCCCCTCACTCTGCATACTGTCTCCACACCCATATAATCCCCCCTCACTCCACATACTGTGCCACAGCCATCTTTCCCTTACTCCTTATACTGGATCCTCCAATTTACCCTCTTGCTTCCCATACTGTCCTCCAGATACTGTGTCTATACCCATCTCCCCTTGCTCTGTATTGTGTCCTCAAATCCCCCATTTTCTGTTCATGCTATCTCCACATACACCACATCCCCCCCCCTCTCCCCCTCGTTTGCTCCTTTTATACTCCCCCCATCCTCTCCCCCTGTTTGGTTCACATATTCTACCCCAACCCTCTCCTCCAGTTTGCTCCTCATACACCCCCCATCCACTCCCCCCACTCTGCCCCCCATTTGCTCCTCATACTCCCACCATCCACTCCTCCCCCACCCTGTCCTCTCAGTTTGCTCTTCATACTCCCCTAGCTTGTGCATCATACTCTCTCCTCACCTTGTTCCCCCAGTTTGCTCCTCATACTCCGCCCACTCTGCTCCTCATACACCCCCTATCCTCTCCCCCCAGTTTGCTCCTCATACTCCTCCCACTCTGCTCCTCATACACCCCCCAACCCTGTCCCCCTTCCCCTAATTACGTTAATGACCCCTGTCTCAGTACCTCAGTGCCAGTGTGGAATGCTTCGCTCCATCCTTCTGTCGCCTCTGCCGGGTGACGTCATCAGTGTAATCAGGTGACCTGATGAAGTGGCCCTGGCCCCGAAATGTCGGGAATCAGGGTTTCCATGGTACATACGAAGCGTCTAATAGACGCTTCGTGTGCAACGGACTGCAGGAGTCTGCGGCTTCAGATTCTCTGCCCCTGCTGTCAGCTGATAGCGGGAGCAGAGAAATATTGGCTCACACTGCGGAGGGGGGGGGGACCTTGGCCACTGCAGCAGGAGGCCAGGTTGTGCCTCCCCACTGCGCCCGGGGAAAATGCACCACCAGGTTCCCTTAGATATTCCACTGGCCAAAGGGGGTGACAGGTTCCCTTTCTAGGGGGGGGAAGGGCAACTGCCCCCCCTGGCCCACGCTGGGTACGCTCATGATTTATAGTTAGCTATAATCTAGAAAATGTGACCTTTACATGATCTTTTCAGGCTCCAAATATGAAATTCATGTAACAACATAGTTTTTGAATCCAAATATACTTTAGATATTGGATTCCAAAGGGGGGAAAGAGATTGAAAGTTAGTGCCTGTTTTTAAAGTTTTAATAGTTTATTTTTTACGTCTTCTTTATATTTAAGTGTTTTATAAATATTTTTGTCTTAAATAGAGGACAGAGCAAACACATACATACACCTCGGGATCGCAGGGTGTGAACATGTCCCAGATGAGCTCATTACTAATGCAGATTGTGAGTTATTTTATAGCAGGTGGATTCTACACTGGATGTGCTGTGATTACACAACTGGAGGTAATAAAGCAGAACCACTCCCTCCTCACCTATCGGCACAGGAGGTAGATGAAGATCTCAATCACTGTAATATGTAGAGCGCAAAGGGTAAGATGGCCGAATGTGTATACAGACTGCAGATCTTTCCTAAAGTCACATAATAACCTATAGAGGCCACAGAATGTGTATGAGCCTGTGTGGAGGCTCTCCTGTTATCAGATAAGCCTGGCAGAGTGCAGGTGACACTCAAAGCCAGAGGTAAAGCTCACACAGGTGCATCTGCCAGAAGCTTTGAAGAGGCCTAGAGTCAGTGCAGATCCTGACACCAGTGCAGATCCGTGCACCAGGGGCCCCTGTAACTCCTGATGTTCTTATTCCCGCAGAAACAGGTGATCAAATGGAAGGGAGTGCAACAAACAGGGAGCCAGCTGAGGAAGGTCTGTAGACACCAGGCGGTAAACTTTCTCTGGCACAACTCTTTTCTCAATGATGGCTCAGGTAACCCCAGAACTAACTTATTTGTCATTAACTGCTACGTGTTTTAGTGGACAAGGTTTGGGTGGCTCCAGGGTTCAGTACCCAGGTGGCCAGGTACACCCAGTCTTGTATGATGTGTGACTGATATAACAGAGAGGAATCTGTAATGACCCCGCAGAAACCTGAACGCACCCTTCGTCCGCTCTACCGTTCCAGTGATTGCAGATAGATCAGATAAAGACAGCTACACACTAGGTGTATGCTTGTTGTGCTAATTTGTTTTCAGGATCCGGTGCAGAAACTACATTACTTCTGAGAAACTGATGATGAAGGTGGTATGTAACAATGAGGCTCCTGAAGAGGTAAAGCTGCATATGTTATAGTAGAGGTCACTGAAGTTATTTTACAGTATCTGGGAGTCAGCAACTTTCTACAATCCTTAAAATACACAAAGCAGTGGACAAGCTGAATGGGAGATTAACATTAATAATTACGGGCAAGAAATAGATGAAATGTTTGTTTTAGTTTAATTTTTCTCCTTAGTAAATAAATCGATATATGATAATTCTCGACTCAACACCTAGAACAGGATTGTATTTTCTATAATGTAAGTGTGGACACAAGTGTAAAAGCATTTTAATCTTACATTAATGGATAGGACACGATAAGCCTCTCACCTAGTGAGGTTGTGGTGGACACAAGCATCATAAGAGCTGCAGCTCAATAGATAGCTGCTGCAGTATCAGCATCAGTGATTTGAGTATCCAGTCAGGAAAGGGTTATAGATTGCATTGCTATCTCCGAATAAGAGAATTAAAATCAATATTCATCAGAACTTGTGACTTATTTTGCACAGATACTTTAGATATGGCATAAAGTCTTGACCTGCAATGTAAAAGCCTTATAAAGTTGACTGTAAACAGGTGTGTTCTTCATTTCGAGATCCTAAATCATTTTCAGGAGCACATGGTCTCATGTCAGTAGACCGGGTGATACTGAAAAGATGCGAGAAAGAGCCGTGAGCCGAGATTAGATGTCTGATCCAGCTTCTCTGAATTACAGCAACTTCAGTGGAGATCGAGGGAAAACCCATATGGACTCGACAGCTGTTGGAGACTCACCACCAGCAGAATGATGGTCTCCGATAATGATAGTCACTGACCTACACCCTATAGTGATAGACTGTCCCATATATGGCCTTATAACTCTCCAGATTATGTCTGATATATATAGGAAATATGTTCTTTTCAAGGTAATCGTATTCATGTGTAAAGGGAAATGTTATCAAATAACCTCTAGTGGTATAATATGGCCCTGAGACAGAAATGTCCATCCATGAGTGTTGTGATACAATTCTGGGTATCCAGGTAGGGAACTGAGGTGAAGCAGATAGGAAAGGCCAAAGGACGCGGATAGCACGATCCTATATACCTCTGGATGTACCCAGAATTATTCATAAGAAAAGGGTAACGCATAAATTTAAAGCCAGAGATCAAGTCAAAGCGGGTTTTGAATCCTTTATCTCACCCCTAGTGGCCATAAGTAAGAATATAGTCTAGATTAATTACATCTATTATGATTAACAGAGATTCTTCAATTATACTACAGAAGACCTTCAAGGTTTAGCAGACCAACTAGGCCCTACATCCATAATGGTGTTCCAAAATAGAATGGACCTTGACATCTTATTAGCAAAGTAAGTAGGGGTTTGAAAAGTTGTACATATATTCCAGAAAATACAGGTCCCACCAGGAAGGTTACAGCAGCCATACAGATACTGAATTCTCTACAATAAGAACTATAAAGGAATTCAGGTGTAGAAGATCCCTGTGACCAATACTTTCTATAGATGAAGGGATGGCAGAGATGGCTGAATTAGATAGGCATTGTTATCCTTGTCGTCTTAATTATTGCAGCTATTATTGTTTATTGTGTCCTTCCCTATGTAAGAAAGATGATTGGGAAACATCAGTTCTCACTTTCCTAGCTCAAAAGGTTAGTTATTCTGTAGACATAGAGCAGCTAGGCCCTCTTCAGTCTTTTATAGTCTCCAACTAGGTGGTCCCCCATTCCTCTAAGTTATGATAGGTAGGGTAGACACATTAAATAGTTCATATATGCGAGGTCTGTACCAAGGGGGGGTCACATGGTTCATAATTGTGAAGTCTGTATCAAGGGGGGTTTAATGGTTAGCAGTTTTCAGCTAACGGGCAGAGTTGGAGGCACATTGGGCAGATGTGATAGGCTCTAGTAGGGACAGGTTAATAAAGTATTTAGGGGGGAAAGTTGATGAGAGTCATAGGATCAAATACTTAATTAACCTTAAGACATAAGGGCATGGGAGAAACGATCCATAGAGTGTAATATTTTACATTGCATAAGCTTAATTGTGATTAAACATGGCTGACATTTCCTGCTTCATCACACCATGCCATGGTATGTAAAATGGAGCCTGGACCTATGACTACATCCTGTATACAAAAGGAGTTCCTGCAGGAAGCTGAATTCCATAGAAGGACTGACCAATCACAGAATGCCACATCACCTGGACATACTCGATCAAGACCACACCCCCTGATGACCTCATGGATCCGCCCATGGACTAACCCACTGACCAATGAATACATCTGAGTAGGGCTGGCCGAGCCCCTGAGGAAAATCTCATGCCTTTTTAAAATAAAACACACTTGGAGCCACACTGGGGGCCGACCAAGGAAGAGTGTACATCTGACTCTATGTGTCTGGTGTCTTACTTTTCACACCAGTACTTGGCCTATACTTATTTGGTCAGGAATAGGTAACTTATTAATATTATAGAATATTAATCCATAACACTATATAGTATATTGTACCCCCAAAGTCCTTCATATGGTATAATGCGCCACAAATTCCTCCATATAGTATAATACACCCCCAAACTCCTCCATATACCGAAGTCCTATATTATTATGCACATCGCATAGTGCTCAATACTATCCCACCACTGTACTCACTGTTAAAAAAAGAAAAGTAATTACTTACGTCTGTACTCGGTCCTCACTGGCTGCTCCTGTCTTCTCTCCTCAGCGTGTGTCCCGTGCGCTGCACGGCGGGGCGCTCAGTGATGATGTTATCCCTTCTCACCGTGCTGAGCTGCAGAGACTCAGAGAGTAGCCGGCACTCTTGGGAATAAGGTCACTGCAGTGGCCGACACTACAGGAGAGGGAGCAGCATCTGCAGGGGGCCACACTATCACCGAGCTCCCCCGCAAATGCCGCCCTCTGTATATCAGCAGGCAGTGCACCACCTGAAGTAGACAGCTCAGGTCTCCTCATGGTAGGTGCGCCCCTGCACCTACATAACAGCTTTATACATCATATCTTATACCTTACATTATATTTTACATTAGCAAGCATCACTATGTATTATGCCTATAATAATGCTAGATCTTCTAAACTCCCTGACAGAAGTTATGTCGCTTATCTATGTTATGTAAATAAAAGCTTATAACCTGACGTTAAATTCATCCATTGATTGTATAAATTACTCTTTTAAAACCTTCTGAAATTTGGTTTAGGTTAAGAAAATAAGTTGGCATCAATGCTGAAATATTGATCATTTAATGCAGGGGTCCCCAACTCCAGGCCTCAAGGCCCGCCAACAGTGCAGGTTTTCAGGATTTCCTTAGTATTGCACAGGTGCTAATGTGATCATCTGCACAGGTAATGATTCCAAGCCCTGTGCAATACTAAGGAGATCCTGAAAACCTGCACTGTTGGTGGGCCTTGAGGCCTGGAGTTGGGGACCTCTGATTTAATGAACACAGAATGGTCAGATTTTAGCAAGACAAAGTTTTGTCACCTGGCCATATAATGCACCCAATCCTAGTTTATATCCTCACCTGTGCTCAGTAAATAATCAGTTAATTAGTGGATGTGTCTAAAAAGACACCCAGCACCCCAGACCTTCACTTGAACTGCAACTTGAGCTCTGACAACATTCCAAAAATCCACCCTGCGACCAAAGCCGTGATTATCAAGAGGCTGAAGACCAGATCCACTGCAGAGGTGGCTGGCACCTTTAATGTGTCTCAGCATCAAGTACAAAAAATTAAAAAAAGATTTGAAGAGACTGAAGATGTGTTTGACAAGCCCAGGTCCGGCAGACCCTGCAAGACAACTGCTCAGGAGGAACGTTTGTTGGTTAGAAAATCTAAAGCAAGCCCTTCCTCCACTGCAACAGAGCTCCAACTGACCTGGTCAAATCAAGTCCCTGTGTCAACTAGAACAGTTTGTAGGATTCTGTCTTGAAATGGCCTCCATGGTCAAATCAGTGCCCAGAAACCAGCACTAAACAAAAGGCAAATAAAAAAACGTGTCGCATTTGCAAAGTCCCGCAGCCTGCTAAACAGATGGACGTTGGAAAAGTGGCAGAAGGTGGATTTCTCTGATGAATCTTCAGTAGAATTACACCACAGCTGCTGCAAATACTGCAGGAGACCTATTGGAAAACAGTTAAATTTGGTGGTGGAAAGATGATGGTCTGGGGTTACATTCAGTATAGGGGTGTGCGAAACATTTGCAAGGTGGAAGGCAATCTCAATAGCCTAAAATATCAAGAAGTATTAGCTACCTCTTACATTCCAAATCATAAAAGGGTTCAAATTCTGCAGCAGGATGGTGCTCCATCTCATACATCCATCTCTACAACAAAGTTCCTTCAGGCAAAAAAAGATCAAGCTGCTCAAGGACTGGCCAGCCCAGTCACCTGACATGAACATCATTGAACATGTTTGGGGTAGGATGAAAGAGGAAACTTGGAAGACAAAACCAAAGAATCTAGATGAACTCTGGGAGGCATGCAAGACTGCATTCTTTGCTATTTCTGATGACTTCATTAATAAATTGTATAAATCATTGTTGAACCGCATGTATGCAGTCCTTCAAGCTCATGGAAGTCACACAAAATATTAAATATGACTCTAATAGCACCATAACTTCATTCACCAATGTTATGCAATATAGATTTGTATTTTAAGTTATTTTTTTGTTTGAAAATCACATTACTTTCTGTGGGCAACAAAACTTTTCTCTTGCCAAAATCTGACCATTCTGTGTTCATTAAATGATCAATATCTCAGCATTGATGCCAATTTATTTTCTTAACCTAAACCACATTTCGGAGGGTTTCAGTTTTCAAAAGAGCAAGGCCCTTTTCACATCTAAGCCTGGTCTGCGTTTTGCTTCATTTGTCTCCAGCTGGGGGCTGGAATCCGCAGCACAGGGAGGCCCAAGCTTTCTGGGCACCCCCCGCTGCAAATTGCAGCCCGCAGCCGCCCCAGAAGATGGCGCGTTCATTGAAGCGCCTTCTTCTGGCGCTGAACCCTGCTCTTCCAGCGGCCCTTGTGGCGGTGGCACGCTGGGTAATAAAGAGGTTAGGGCCAGCTTTGTATTATCAGCTGGCCCTAAGCCCGAAATTTATGGCGGTCACACCAATATTAGACATGACCGCCATGAATTTCCAGTAATCAATATAAAAAAAAAACAACACAGAGAAAAATTTTTTATTAAAAATAAAACAAAAAAGACATTAGAGACTCCATCTTTACTCCAAAAATCCTCTTCCGTCCGACGTAGTCCAAAAACGACATCTTCACTGCCACAGCCCTGTGCATAGATATACATATCTATGCACAGGGAGTGAGCAGGCTGAAAAATATCTCAGCTCTGCTACATCTCTGTGTAGGCAGGCTCTAGGACCCTGGAGCTGCCGCAGCCCGCAAGTCCCAGAGCCCAGCCCACAGCACATTGCAGAAGCCGGAAGAAAGGTAAGGAGCATTTCTCCCCCCTCTCTTCCTTTGCTCCCTGCGGACTCGTTACTGTGAGAGTAATCCCTGAGATTACTCGCAGAGTAACGAGTCGGGCGAATCCCTTACTACTCGGCGAGTACCGAGTAGTAACGAGTAGATTCGCCCATCCCTAGTGAAGACGTAAACTAAGCACAAATAGCCATGAATGTAAGTATGTCCAGAAGGACAAAATAAATATATAAATAAGGCTAGGGTCACTCATAAGTCATTGGTTTGTTTTTGGCATCTGACTCTTGCATTTTTTTTTCTAAGTTCAAAAACTGATGCAAAAACGGATTATATGTAATAAATACTCTATCCATTTTTTACTGCACCCAAAAACGTTGCTAGGAGCTTTTTTAACCCAAAAACGTTTCTAGGAATGTTCTTGGGTGCCGTTTAAAAATGCATGTGTTTTTTTTAACATGGGGCCCTATGGGAAACGCATGCATTAACGCATGGTACCTATAACGCATATGCGTTTTTATGAAAAAGTCCAAAAAACATCCAGGGACACAGGAGGCACAAAATGCAGCCTAGGAAAAACGGATTTGGCATGAAAAACACAAAAATGGAATGCTATGTGTGACCCTAGCCTAAACCTGTTATGGATGCAAGAAATAGAATGAAAACGGAAGACCCCAAGTGTATCACCATCCACAATCTGTGGATTTGTGGAGGTGAGAGTGAAGTCAGCATCACTAAAATAAGGGGGGCTAAGTAGGATCCAGGGAAGGACAAGATGTGGCTACACTCGCCCGTCCATTTCATCAAAAATGCCTGTGTTTCACATGGCTGAAATGCTACTCCAGTGCTAGACAGAGGCACACGCCAATTAGAAAGTACGCCAAATTCATTAAGTACAAGGGTGGGGGAGTGCACAAAAGAGCAGTAAAAGAGTGACACCTAGGGGGATTGCCGCAGGGGTCCACTCACCTCTCGGGGTTGTGAAAAGTCACAACCAACTATGATAGCCTGGTTTCTGCAGATCCCGAGGAGTAGAAAGCAGTTAGGTTTAGTAGATACCGGGATGTCCTCTGCGCTGACCACAAGATACTGATAAGGTTTAACACTTTATTCAACCACAAACAAACAGGAAAGCCGACGCGTTTCGTAGCCAATTGGCTACTTCATCAGGGCATAAATTAAGGCCTGATGAAGTAGCCACATGGCTATGAAACGCGTCGGCTTTCCTGTTTGTTTGGAAAAATGTGTGCAGGAATCCGCAATCCGGTAACCGGATTGCTCCGGATGTGTAATCAGGAGCAATGCGGTTACCGTATACTTTGCTCATGCCTGCTGCCGCAGGGATAAGCAAAGTATTAAATGTGTATTAACACATAACGTATAAATATTAGCTGTGGGCAACATGTCTCTAGGGGTTGCCCAACCCCCCTAGAGACATGCTGTCCACTCCACTCAGCATGTTAGGGGTTAATAAGGAATTTACAGTAAGCCGGCTATTGTCGGCTTTGTACAAATGTATGTGTGGAGCCCACTGGGACGGGGTACTTGGTGCCGGACCGGTGTACTGCTGGGGGATGTCACGGCGGTCCTGGTCCGGACCGTGTCCCGGGCCCGCACAATAAAATGGGGTGTATTTACAGGGATTTGTCAGTCGTGACGCCACCCACTATATGCGGCCAGTGATGGGGCCGCCGCTGCTGCAGAACCTCCGGGGATGATGGGATAGCAGCTTGGATGGAATAGTTCCTGTGGGCAGAACTGGGTTCCCCGGGGCAGTGGTAGTAGTAGTTAAAGTCTGTGAGGATAGTTATTGATGCTGCAGGAGAGTAGGGGTAGCAGTAGAGATGATGAGAGTAGAGGTAATGGCAGTATATGAGGGCAAGTCGGGCTTCAGTACAAGGATCACACACACTCACGGTTTCTGTTGTTTTCCAAGTCTTTACTTGCAGATGGTATCACACAATATTGTCCACGGAGTCTGTACCAGGTTGCTCCCACCCTGACCGGGTCCTTGGCTTCCTACTTATGCGCTGTGTGGTAATCAATAAGTCCGTTGGACACAGGTATGAATTTATAAAACATATACAATCTTTATTTAGGATTATCAATACAACAATTTAAAATCCTTATAAATAATATCAATAACAAGGTGAAAAATAGGACCATATACATATCAAAGAAGAGTCACTCGATATCTATGGACAAATAGAGTCGGTGCCATATCTGGTGGTACATAATTGGGGAAGGCCCGGTGACCATAGAGGAGGCATATATGGAAACAGAACCTATTAGGGTTTACATACAGTACCAAAGGATTTTTCCAAGGAATTTTTTATATATATATACTCAGCAAGGTTAAGATGAGTTTATTACTCATCAAAGGAGTAATTATGCATATCCCTATACAATTAATTGGGCTTATGTCAGTTGAAGGTATCTCATATCTTAATTCTCTCCTCCTATAGCTTGTATACAAGAAGGAAATTTTTTCCTGGCACTGCAACAGGGTGCTAGTGTTTATAGACCCCCTGATTCACTATATAGTCTGCGTTTTATATTCTATATAACCATATAGCCGCAATATACATCCAAGGTGTACACTACATATTCATCAATAGTGAGGGTAATCAGATTCCTAAGCGGCGGTGCTGCACTATTATATGCACTTTATGTATGATGAGTGGTATATTTGATAAATCTTTGGTTATTATATGACCTTTGGGCTAATTTTGTGATAATATTCTGTTCTGATGATATACAGATGCAATTTGTATAAATTTGTATGAATTTTGTGTTGCTTAGCAACTCTGTAATAAATAAGGTGGCCTTTTCCGTCCTTTCCCCGCCTCCTTGAGCGTCATTGTAGTGTGGAGCTTTCCGGACACGCCCCCTCCCGGTCACATGGCCGCAGTCCGGAGAAGCGTCTTTATGACGCGGCTTCCGGATTTTGCGTTCCACAGACCGGAAGCGGGGCGTGTCACGTGACCGGGAGCGGTCCGCGCGGCACTGACGCCGAGAGTGGAGGCGGAGGAAGGGACGCACAGGTATTCTAACTTCACAATTAACTCTAGTACACTATATAAACCCCCGAATCTGTCCCCTACATGGCACACTACCCTTTGATAAAGTCCTGTGAGACGAAACGCGTCAGGGTGAGGTGGAGGTCCAGTGTGACCGATAACAACAACTTTGGAGGTATGTGGATATGGTCCTAAAATGATGTTGCCCACATGGTGCCTGGTGTGTTTTTTGACCCCGTGATACTCATATTATGTGCATTCTGATCTCGCAGTATAGGTTCACAATAGTGAGTACCCTGAGGGGAAAGGTTTGATGAGACCTTGTGGTGATGTATCGGTATTTTACCCAGCACCGCCGCTTAGGAATCTGATTACCCTCACTATTGATGAATATGTAGTGTACACCTTGGATGTATATTGCGGCTATATGGTTATATAGAATATAAAACGCAGACTATATAGTGAATCAGGGGGTCTATAAACACTAGCACCCTGTTGCAGTGCCAGGAAAAAATTTCCTTCTTGTATACAAGCTATAGGAGGAGAGAATTAAGATATGAGATACCTTCAACTGACATAAGCCCAATTAATTGTATAGGGATATACATAATTACTCCTTTGATGAGTAATAAACTCATCTTAACCTTGCCGAGTATATATATATAAAAAATTCCTTGGAAAAATCCTTTGGTACTGTATGTAAACCCTAATAGGTTCTGTTTCCATATATGCCTCCTCTATGGTCACCGGGCCTTCCCCAATTATGTACCACCAGATATGGCACCGACTCTATTTGTCCATAGATATCCAGTGACTCTTCTTTGATATGTATATGGTCCTATTTTTCACCTTGTTATTGATATTATTTATAAGGATTTTAAATTGTTGTATTGATAATCCTAAATAAAGATTGTATATGTTTTATAAATTCATACCTGTGTCCAATGGACTTATTGATTACCTGACTAAAGTGGGTTTGATAATTGTGTGAGATATTGATTCACTTATGCGCTGTGTGTGGCCCTGCTGCCGCTTGTAGCTGAACTGCTGGCCCTGTCTCTGCTCATGGGTACCAATATGCTGGGCAACTTGAGTCCTCTGTGTCACTGACCCCTCCGTGTTGCTTTGCTATGGTGCTGTGAAGATGGTGGACCTTCACTATGCCGGTGTTTACTGTCCTGTCTGTCTCAGGCACAGCCTCGGATCCGGTATCCGTCTTAAGCGCCTCCCCGGGGTCAAGTTTTTGGGGTAACTCTTTATCCCTGGTATGTTCCTCTGTCTCCTCTCCTCAGACCTCTCAGGACCTCCACTTCTACTTGACTCTGCTCCTGCACCAGACTCAAACTGAACTCTCCTCTGAACTGAACTAACTGTCACTCTGCTCTGTGGTAAACAACTTAGCTCCTTCCACTAGTGCAGGTGCCACCTAAGCTCCTCCCACTTTCTAGTGTAGTGTTGTGTGGGGAGTAAACCTGTGTTGATGTTTCTGTGGCACTTTAACCCTTGGGGTGCCACATTCCCCCTTAGTTAAAGACAGTACTCCGGGACTGTGGAACAATAAAGAAACAAACAATTAATACAATTAATATTTACAAAGACTTAAAAGTAAAATTCACAAAAATCACTAAACTTCAAAAACAGTCCAAAAATTCAAAAAGCAGTCCTTCCGGGGGTTTAGTCTTTTGCCTCTGGGCTGATGAATATATACAAGAAAGTTTATACCACAACCAGTCCGTGGTAGTATGGTCCATAAAAAATAAAATAAAAGGAAAAAGTTTGAAGAATATGCAAGAAGTTCATACAGGATAGTCTCTGTAGGTACTGGGCTTTTTTAACGTTGCATTAACTATGTACATTTGTTTACTGGGTTCAATTTATATTTACACAAACATATTTATATTTTACAGTTAACTTGACCTTTTAATCCCTGTACCTAGCTGGTAACTGACCTCTGGTACTACGCTCGGATCTGCGTAAAACGGGTATACTACTTGCATGTAGCCTATTGGTGCTGGTAGGCATGTACCTATTTGCAGTGTTTGGTACTATGTTAGATGAAGATCTGACTGTAGGACTGGCAAGCTCACTGGGACCAGGAATTGATTCTTCCTCTACAGGTTCTACTTCCAGTTCTTCAGGTCTTGGGACTTCTTCAGGTACACGGGTTCTGGTGTTGGTTCCACCATTGAAGGGAATGCAATCATTGGTACGACAACTGCTCCATGGTAATTTGGCCATGTTTTAGGGAAATCTCCTAGTACCGTGTGGAATACTTCTTCTCTTTCTTTAATAGGTTGGACCTGTACAGGTTCTGTTACTTCAGGTGTCTTCAGTGTTTCAGGACACAATTTTAGCTGATCACAAGATACGACTTGTGACGTTTTTCCTTCATCTTTGCTTATCAAACAGGTTTTAACATTGTCTAGGTTAGATGGTAAGACTGTGTATGGGACGGTTTCCCACTGATTATCCAGTTTGTCAGTGCATCTCTATCTCTTGAGAACTTGATCACCTTCTTGTAATGGCATTGCTTGAGCATGTTTGTTAAAAGTTTTCTCTTGTCTTGCTCTTGCTTGCTGAAGATTTCTCTCTACACATTCTTGAACTTGTTGATACTGTTTCTGACGTTGGGTATCCCAATCTGATTCTTCTTCTACTTCTGTATCTGGTTTTACGATTCCCATTTCTAGATCAATTGGTAATTTACAGGGTCTTGCACGCATAAGATACGCTGGAGTGCAGTTTGTAGAACTCGCGGGTACATGGTTGTATAAGTCTACCAAGTCAGGTAATTTATCTGGCCACTGGTTTCTTTCTGATTCTGGTATGGTCTTTAACAGTTCAATTACAATATGATTCATTTTCTCGCATAAACCATTTGTTTGAGGATGATACTTTGTTGTGCGAATCTTCTTACAACCGTACATATTACAGAATTCCTTGAATAGTTCTGATTCAAAGGCTGGACCTTGGTCTGCAAGGACTTGTTCTGGGTAACCATGTGGTCTACAGAAATGCGTCTGGAATGCTTTTGCTGCCGTCTTTGCTGTCAGATCTTTAACAGGTTCCACCACTAAGAAGCGTGAGTAATGGTCCACGATGGTTAAGGCATAGACATAGCCTGACCGGCTTGGTGACAACTTGACGTGATCTAATGCGACTAGCTCGAGTGGCTGATTGGTTACTATTGGTTGAAGCGGAGCTTTCTGTGGATCTTTCCTTCTGAGGTTGCATGCGGCACATCTTCTGCACCATAGTTCAATGGATTTTCTCATGCCAACCCAATAAAATCTTTCTCTCAGGATCGCTTCTAACTTCTTCCATCCAAAATGACCTGCACCGTCATGATAAGCTTCTAAGACCATTTGAGTGGCTCTCTTGGGCACGATTATCTGCCAGACTAGTTCATGCGTTTTAGGATTGGTATACGTTCTGCAGAGCTTCCCTTGATGTAGAAACAACTTGCCTCTATCTTTCCATAGCTGTATAGCTTCAGCTGGGGCATTCTGATCAGGGTATGCGCGTTGTTGCGTAAACAGTTCTTTCACTAGCTTCACGGCTGGATCATTATCTTGGGCTTCGGCCCATCCGTAGTGTCTTAACGGGTTAAGATTTACTTCCTGCTTTCTTTGGTAGGCGCCGGGTTGATAATCTTGTACATTTGAACGATGAAAGGCCGGTAGTTCAATCTCTTCCAACTCTTCCGGTTCCTCTTCCACGTCTTTCAGGTGCGGCATCCGTGACAAGGCATCTGCGTTCCCGTTCTTGCGACCTGCTCTGTATTTGATGACAAAGTTGTAATTAGATAGTCGGGCAATCCATCGCTGCTCCAGAGCTCTGTGTCACTGACCCCTCCGTGTTGCTTTGCTATGGTGCTGTGAAGATGGTGGACCTTCACTATGCCGGTGTTTACTGTCCTGTCTGTCTCAGGCACAGCCTCGGATCCGGTATCCGTCTTAAGCGCCTCCCCGGGGTCAAGTTTTTGGGGTAACTCTTTATCCAGGGTATGTTCCTCTATCTCCTCTCCTCAGACCTCTCAGGACCTCCACTTCTACTTGACTCTGCTCCTGCACCAGACTCAAACTGAACTCTCCTCTGAACTGAACTAACTGTCACTCTGCTCTGTGGTAAACAACTTAGCTCCTCCCACTAGTGCAGGTGCCACCTAAGCTCCTCCCACTTTCTAGTGTAGTGTTGTGTGTGGGAGTAAACCTGTGTTGATGTTTCTGTGGCACTTTAACCCTTGGGGTGCCACATATGAATGAAGCCGCGGCTCCCGACAGTACAGGAGATACTATACGTACATTACGTACAGTATCAGCCGCTGTCCGAGGTCCTGTAACCATTAACATTAGGTGTATGGGCAGCGCACTCCTATAGACCTAATGTTAATGGTTACAGGACCTCGGACAGTGGCAGTACAGTCTCTTGTACTGTGAGGAGCCGCGGCTTCATTCATACATTTGTACAAAACCGACAATAGTCAGCTTGATGTAAATGGCTTACTAACCCCTAACATGCTGAGTGGAGTGGACAGCATGTCTCTGGGGGTTGGGGGCAACCCCTAGAGACATGTTTCCCACAGCTAATATTAATAATTAATGTTTTAATACACATTTAACAGTTTACTTATGAGCAAAGTATACGGTAACCGCATTGCTCAGGATTACACATTCTTAGCAATGCGGTTACCGCATTGCGGTTGCCAGAACTGCTTCGAAAACTGCAGCCTGCATGATTTTTAGCACAGGCTGCAGATCCGAAGACGGTAACCAGATTGCATGTAAAGCAATCCGGTTACCATAATGGGCTCCTCTGGGCAGCAGTTCCTGCTCCGGTTTTCAGCTTTTTGAAAGCTCAAAACCAGATCAGGTTTCCAAAATTCAGCTGCATATATAACCCCAGCCTTATAATAAAAAAATTGAGTTGAGCAAAGCAGCATATACTGTAACCTCTTCCCAAAATTGCTAACATATATTCAATTTTGCAATTCTTTTTTCAGTTTAATAATTATGACATTTCTTATGCTGTAAAAATTACCTAGAATCATAATTTTTGATTTTGATTAGCCAGGGCTGGCACAAAGTCATCTATACATCATGCTAATCTCTAGTTGGGGCCTATGAATTTATTTTTAGTTCATTCATTCATAGTCGTGAGCAGCCAGAACCTTCTCATTTTTATGTAAGACTAACTATGTGACATCTGGCTTTTTTTATGTCTATAAGGCTGTGTTCACATGTTGCATAAATACTGTGTTTTTTTTGTCTACAGGTGTTCGCACCAAACTATTTAATTTGATGCATTTTTGGTGCAGACATGAAACTTTGTTCTTAATGTAGTTTCAATAGTACATAAAACTTCAATTCTGCACTTAAAAACATAACCGTAGTCTTTTACATGTATTTTTTTAGGCTTCACATAGAAACATGTAGATAAAAGAAAACAACCCAAAACCTTGAGAATAATAACCAAACAAGCCATGTTTGTATGCCATTTACCAATCACCATAAATTAATCTGATCGCTGTCCATGCTATTTGTTGATATCTGATGTTCATTTTTTTTTTTTTTTTTTTTTAATGGCGCATTAAAAATGACGTTATTGTAATACTGTTTTCTTATTATTTTTTCTTTTATTCTACTTTAGAATACAGGGACATAGAAATACACTGTGGTGTACAATGTATCTCTAAATTCCAGTATAATCTGTGTATAAAGCCAGAGTTTGAACTGCAACTTCAAAATTATGTAAGGCTAGGGTCACACTTTCATAGAATTGCGTTCACCGCAATGTGGATGAGCAAACTGTTATCACTGTTGAAGGTTCTGAAGGCTTTTACAGTAGATCTATGGCGCTGCGCAGCCCATAGATCTACTGTACATGGCTACAGGTCCTCAGACAACGCACATACTATATGTACATTATGTATAGTATGTGCACCGCTCACAGGGGAGCAGGCGGCTTCATTCACAAAAATCTACAGAGGAGACAGGAGTTGGCTTACTGTTCATTAGCAATTAACTCATTATATGCACAGCTGAGTGGGTGGTATGTCTCAAGGGGGGGTGGGCACTCCCTAGAGACATTATGGCCACAATTATTAATATTTATTATTTTTCAACAGTGACAACACCTTGTTTATCCCGTCGGCAGCCAGGATAAGCAAAGTATATACGGTTAGCGCATTGCTCAGGAGTATACCTCTAGATGCAGAGTGAAGACAGGCCCAGGTCTGACATGGACACATTGTGAGCAAAAGGCCTATGAGCCTGACTCAGAGAAGAGAGGGGTGGGGCACTCTCAATCTCGCTAACACAATAATAAGCTCAGATGCAGTTTTTTCATGTTTATTCTTGTGTTAGCAAGATTGAGAGTGCCCCACCCCTCTCTTCTCTGAGTCAGGCTCATAGGCCTTTTGCTCACAATGTGTCCATGTCAGACCTGGGCCTGTCTTCACCCTGCATCTAGAGGTATACTTATACAAAGATCAGGTTTTAAATTATTTAGATAGGACCATTCTGATACAGGGGCGCCTTGTAAGTGGCGAACGGCTTACGTACGTTTTTTATAACAACGTATAAACTAAGTACCCTGTTTTTAGTATTTTTTCACTTGCACTTGCTTATTATTATTTTTCTTACAGCAGTGTACATCCATACGTTTGTTTTACAGTTTTTCTGTGGCATAGATATATGGTGTGTGTGAGCAGTCTTATAGATCTGTTCACATTGAGTCTTGGCTCAGATGCAGTTTTTTCATGTTTATTCTTGTGTTAGCAAGATTGAGAGTGCCCCACCCCCCTCTCTTTCTGAGTCAGGCTCATAAGCCTTTTGCTCACAATGTGCCCATGTCAGACCTGGGCCTGTCTTCACCCTGCATCTAGAGGTATACTTCTACAAAGATCAGGTTTTAAATTATTTAGATAGGACCGTTCTGATACAGGGGCGCCTTGTAAGTGGCGAAAACGTATAAACTAAGTACCCTGTTTTTAGTATTCTTTCACTTGCACTTGCTTATTATTATTTTCTTACAGCAGTGTACATCCATACTTTTGCTTTAAAGTTTTTCTGTGGCATAGTGTTAACATAGGCCCATAGGCTCCCATGTTAGGGAGCGCCGGATTGCCCAGGATCCGGGAGGATTCGGGAGAATCCTGGGCAATCCGGGAGTAGGCAATTAGAGAAGATATTCTCCTCTCGGATACATAAACGTTGCAAGCAACATTTTTGTGTCTGTGAGAGAATACTGAATTCTAACAGATTGTCTCGGACAGATAGAAATCGGATGGCAGAGAGCCATCCGGTCCGGGGCTGTCCGATTTACATGGACAGCCTCGGATTGGATGAGACCCCCAATGTGAAGGCGGCCTAATGGAGGGTTTACACACACCAATTTATCTGTTCAATATCTGAACAGATCTCTGGTTGCAGTGAAATCATGGACACATAGTTCCATTTTGTGGCTGTGTACAAATGGAGCAATGTGTCCATGATTTCACTGTAACCAGAGATCTGTTCAGATATTGAACAGATAAATTGGTGTGTGTAAACCCACCATAAGATCTGCACAATTTCTCAGAACCGATCAACTCAAGTGGAAACAGCTGTTGCCAATCATTGGTACTACTCCATAATGTCGCTCATCTACCTAGAATTAGTGATGGGCGAATCCTAAATTACTCGGAATCGCTTGACTCTAGCGAGTCCCAGCACAGGACTCGCTACTCGTTGCGAGTCTAGCGAGTCCAATGTTAATGAATGGGGAAGCGAGTAATAGCGAGTAGTGTGAGATTTACAAATCGCAGATGTGTCTCGGAAGCTTCAGCCTGAAGCAATCCTAGTTTTGCCATTTATTTGCATTGGACTCGTTTACTTTGCAAGTAATCGCTGGGAAACTCACACAGATAAGAGTCCTGTCTGCTCTGTGTGCTGGCTGCTGCAGCTCCAGGGTCCTAGAGCCCGCCTGCTCACAGACATGATGTAGCAGAGCTGAGATTGTTCTCAGTCTGCTCATTCCCTGTGCACAGACATCTATATCTATGCACAGGGATGAGCAGAGAGGACATCGCGTTTTGGACTGCGTCGGACGGAAGAGGATTTTTTTAATTAAAGATGGAGTCCCTAATGGCTTTTTTTTTTATTTCTAATAAAACATTTTCTCTGTGTTGTGTTTTTTTAAAAAAATTTAATAGAAATTCATGGCGGTCATGTCTAATATTGGCGTGACCATCATAAATTTCGGGCTTAGGGCCAGCTGATAATACAAAGCTGGCCCTAACCTCTTTATTACCCAGCGTGCCACCGCCACCAGGGCCGCTGGAAGAGCGGGGTTCAGCGCCAGAGGATGGCGCTTCAATGAACGCGCCATCTTCTGGGGCGGCTGCGGGCTGCAATTTGCAGCGGGGGGTGCCCAGAAAGCTTGGGCATCCCTGCGCTGCGGATTCCAGCCCCCAGCTGCTTAGCTGTACCTGGCTAGACATAGAAATTGCGCAGAGCCCCACGCATTTTTTTTAAATTATTTCATGAAATTCTGAGACTCTGGCTCTGAGGGTGAGACTGACTCTGGCTCTGAGGGTGAGACTCTGACTCTGGCTCTGAGGGTGAGACTCTGACTCTGAGGGTGAGACTCTGACTCTGGCTCTGAGGGTGAGACTCTGACTCTGGCTCTGAGGGTGAGACTCTGACTCTGGCTCTGAGGGTGAGACTCTGACTCTGGCTCTGAGGGTGAGACTCTGACTCTGGCTCTGAGGGTGAGACTCTGACTCTGGCTCTGAGGGTGAGACTCTGACTCTGGCTCTGAGGGTGAGACTCTGACTCTGGCTCTGAGGGTGAGACTCTGACTCTGGCTCTGAGGGTGAGACTCTGACTCTGGCTCTGAGGGTGAGACTCTGACTCTGGCTCTGAGGGTGAGACTCTGGCTCTGAGGGTGAGACTCTGACTCTGAGACTCTGACTCTGAGACTCTGACTCTGAGACTCTGACTCTGAGACTCTGACTCTGAGACTCTGACTCTGAAATTCATGAAATAATAAAAAAAAATGCGTGGGGCTCCGCGCAATTTCTATGTCTAGCAAGGTACAGCTAAGCAGCTGGGGGCTGGAATCCGCAGCGCAGGGATGCCCAAGCTTTCTGGGCACCCCCCGCTGCAAATTGCAGCCCGCGTTCATTGAAGCGCCATCCTCTGGCGCTGAACCCCGCTCTTCCAGCGGCCCTGGTGGCGGTGGCACGCTGGGTAATAAAGGGGTTAATACCAGCTTTGTTATACAAGCTGGTATTAAGCCCGAGATTCTTAATGTCAGGCCACGTTTGACCCAGCCACTAAGAATCTCCAATAAAGGGTTAAAAAAACACAACACAGAGAAAAGTTTTTATTTGAAATAAAAAAAAAAGCCATTAGGGACTCCATCTTTAATTAAAAAAATCCTCTTCCGTCCGACGTAGTCCAAAACGCGATGTCTTCTCTGCTACATCCCCTGTGCATAGATATAGATGTCTATGCACAGGGAATGAGCAGACTGAGAACAATCTCAGCTCTGCTACATCATCTCTGTGAGCAGGCGGGCTCTAGGACCCTGGAGCTGCACAGAGAAGACAGCTGGACTCGGCTCGCAAAGTAACAGCAGTTACTTTGCGAGTTTCCCTGCTATCACTGGCACAGTAGCCGAGTCTAATGCAAACAATGGCAATCCTAGTTTTGTCAGCATTTGCCATTGATTTGCATTGGACTCGTGCGAGTAAACGCTGGGAAACTCGCAGAGTACCGAGTCCTGCGAGTCCCTTACTATTCGCCGAGTAACGAGTCCTAGCGAGTAGATTCGCCCATCCCTACCTAGAATACAAAATAATCTGATTTAAAGCATAATGAAGAATTTTAAGAACGAGTTAAACTCTTGGCTTCCCACTTTCCATTCTATAATCTCATGGTCATATACAGGAACATATGATTCATACAACGACATATGACGCTAATAGACTCAATAAAGATTGTGGTTTAAGTCACTGTGTCAGCACTTTATGATATTGATCTTTATCATCCTGTGCCACTGGAATAAAAATATAAATTACAGCAGGGGGGAGGAAAATTGTCTTTGGTAGTAAGTTCTCATGCAAGCTGTTTGTCAAGATCAATAAAATAATGTATGATAATAAAGAGGACACATTTATGTGTATTAACCTTGTGCTTCTCCACATTATCCTATATATCACTCTGAGGAACATTTTTGTAACTTTTATTATGCAAAATTTCTCTGCTACCTTGAATAATTGCATCACAGTCATGTGAAAAAATAACCTCTTTTATGTTTGAAAACAAATGTGGTAAAATAGATTATCTACAGTATATAACAATAATGGTTATGTAACTGAAGAAAACACTAAGAAACTAACATTTCTTTTGCTGTGGATTACCACAAATTACTGCAATTATGTGCACTGCCTCTGTGGACTTTATAGACCTGAAATTAGACTTAGGCCGACTTCACACCACGGTTTTTCTGCTGTCTGGTTCTGTCTAGTGTTTTGCAGGATCCACCAGACAGAACCTGACAGTACAAGATGAACAGAAAGCGTGAGCAAATATGCCCTTCGATCCTGTTTTTTGCAGGATTCATTTCTGTTTGTTTCTGCTGCTGTCCGTTGTGCTGAAATCTTAGCCTGTGTGTGCTGAAATTTCAGCCGCCTTGCAGTGCTGCTCTCCATGGTGCTGAACATTCAGCCGAGGCTCTGAAATGCGTCTGATGTCCATGGTGCTGAACAAGAGCGGCAGCATTGCAGAGCATTGCAGAGCCGGCGCTGTACTGTACAAGACATCCGGGAAACGATCTGATTTTTTATCGGATCTGGGGCGATCCGGTGCCTACAGGCTCCCATGTTATGGGCTCTGGAACACCCTGGATCCAAGAGGATCCGATTTTGTCAGATTTTTGCACTAAAGGCAAAAAATGATGCTGACTCTGATTTTGTCTCCGATGCAAAACCAGACAAAATCAAATCAGGGACAAAATACAGGAAACCTGATAGCCAAATAGGACCAATCCGGCATCATAGTGAAGCATAGTGGCAAAACAGGAACAGGTTCTGTCTGGTTCAAACTGGACAGAACCTGAAAGCTCAAAAGCGTGGTGTGAAGGCGGCCTAAGGTATCAGAATAAGGCTGGTTTCACACTGGCAAAGTTTCAATCCATGTCTATCCGTTTTAAAATGGACAGACATGGATCCGTTATGGCCTCCCATGTTATCCTATGGGCACGGATTGGTCCTAAAGTGACCATCTGTGTTTTTTTCATGCACCCACAATTGGAGACTGCTCCGATTTTGGTCTGCCTTGAAAAAAGCAGACACGAATTGGCAGACATGGATCCATATCTTTGTAAGGAATAGTACTTTGGCACACGATTAATATGAAAAAATGTTGATAGACTCATATGATAATTAATGTCCAGTTATATTGCTCAAATAGATGTGACACAGTTCAGTAGTATTCAATTACTCAGTTACTGATGTTTCGACTACACAGAGTCTTTATCAAAGTATAGTTATCTATAGATACAAACAGAAAAAAGGAATTAATACATATATATATGAAAAAATGTAAACAATGTGACAACATAAGACTGAGCATTATTCATAATCAAGGATTTATTACGTGTTCATACACCAACAGTCTGGATCAATAAGAAAATAATAGGATAACAAAACTATGGTGACTCAGTATAGGAGTCCCAAGTAACACTCAAATCGGCATCGTAGAAATTATTAACACTTTCTTATGATGAAACAAAATTTGCATAGAATACCTATGGAGTAGTCTGAAGTGTCTTCACTTGTGTCTAGGTGAGCAGTTAGTGCAAAAGACCCGTGAGGTCAGGAACCTAAATGGTAAAATTGTGTTTTACACTATATTAAATCCCCTTTTTCTTGTATTCTTGATAACTGCATGTTTCTATTTTGAACTAATAGGTTAATAAGGAGGCCAATTCAATAACCCTATCATCTTACTAATCAAGTACACATACATGTGTATGTGGAGACCCTAAGGTACTCTTCCTACCTAAAGACCGCTCTATTGATACTTATTAATACACTTTATGTGATTACACTCTCTGGATCATATCCCATGATCCTCTATGATACTTTGCCTTTATCAAATACATATGCACTGCACTTAATCGTAATAAATATGTAAATAGAGTCTGTGGAGCCTCGTTTAGGAGTCTCAAACACAGGACTAACCAGATATGCCTCCAGGGAAGGACCTAGCTATGGGGTGGCTCCTTGAGGAGACCACTCTAACCACCATATTAGGTGGCCCTTTCAGTCAATATCCAGCTCTTTACGAGTTTAAAGATATGACAAGGGAATACCAAGGCCAGGTATCCATCCACAGACAGCTGTTTCGGGGTGTTGCCCGCTCATCATTGTGGAGTAGGATTCTGGCTAGGTGAGAGCAATGAGACTCCTAAACGAGGCTCCATGGACTGTATTTGCATATTTGTAATTCCCAAGGGGCAATGCGCAATGCGAGAAATTGTGTTGAGCGCTTTAGCCGGCTGCTGGCAGTGTTTTCTTGGACTTGTCTCCCTGAAATAAGTGATTGCTTTGTGTTGTTGGTCTACTAGGCATTTTTACCACCTAGCCAGAGTCCTACTCCACACTGATGAGGGGCAACACCCCGAAACAGCTGTCTGTGGATGGATACCTAGCCTTGGTATTCCCTTGTCATATCTTTAAGCTTGAAAAGAGCTGGATATTGACTCAAAAGGTCACTTAATATGGTGGTTATGGTGGTCTCCTCAAAGAGCCACCCCATGGCTAGGTCCTTCCCTGGAGGGATATCTGGATAGTCCTGTGTTGACACTCCTAATTGAGGCTCCACAGACTATTTGCAAATACATCCAAATGACCCTGATGAAAAGTTCACATACTCTGGTGATTTTGGCCTGACAACATGCACAGAAGTTGACACAAATGGGTTTGAATGGCTAATAAAGGAAATACCTGTTTGCTTGTAATCAGAAAAGCTGAGTGAATTTCTGGGATCCAGACAGACTTTTGCATCTTTCATTCAGCTTATGATGTTTCTGGATTGTGAGTCATGGGGAAAGCAAAAGAATTGTCAATGGATCTATGGAAAAGATAGTTGAACTGTACAAAACAGTAAAAAGATATCCAAGGAATTGATAATGCCAGTTAGCAGTGTTTAAACTGTGATTAACAAATGGAAAATCATGGCCTCTGTAAAAACCAAACCACGATCAGGTAGACCAACAAATTTTGGTCCACAGCTGCCATTAAAATTGTTTGGGATGCAAAAAAAAACTCACAAATAACATCAGCTGAAATACAGGACTCACTGAAACAACTGTGGTTGTTTCAAAATGCACAATAAGTAGGCACTTGAAAAATGGGCTGCATTGTCGAGTCACCAGTAGAAAGCCATTATTGCGCAAATGCCATAAAGTATCTCACCTACAATATGCCAAACACAGAGACAAGCCTCCAAACTGCTGGAACAAGGTAGTTTGGAGTGATGAAACCAAAATCAAACTGTTTGGCCACAACCATAAACGTTACATTTGGAGAGGTGTCAACAAGGCCTATGATGAAAGGACCACCATTCTTACTGTAAAGCATGGATGTGGATCGCTAATGATGTGGGGATGTGTGAGCTACAAAGGCACAGGAAATTTGGTCAAAGTTTAAGGAAAGATGAATGCAGCACGTTATCAGCAAATACTGAAGGCACATTTGCACTCATTAGCCTGGAAGCTGCGCATGGGATGTACTTGGGCCTTCCAACCAGGGCCGCACCGTCCATTGGACAGTGTGATCCCTGTCATTCAGGCGGCAGCCGGAAGGGGGAGCGGCTGTGCAGAAGGGGGCGGCGCCTCATGCAAACAGCCTCCCCCTGTCATGGCGCCGGCCGCTCACCCCGCGCACCGGAGGTAAGCGGCGACCGCCGGGGAGAGGGCACAGAAGGGGCGGCAGCCCCAGGCATCACTAGCACCCCCCCCGGTACTCACTCACGGCCGCGGCAGGCAATCACTGCCGCGGCTTAGGCGGCAGTGGCGACCCGGTCACAGAAGGGGCGGCAGGCCCAGGCTTCACTAGCACACACCCCCCCCCCCCCCCCGGTAACAAGTGCCGCGGCTCAGGCGGCAGTGGGGCTCGGTGCACCCCTGCTTCCAACATGACAACAATCCAAAACGCAAGGCAAGGTCGACCTGTAATTGGCTACAGCAGAACAAAGTGAAGGTTCTGGAGTGGCCATCTCAGTCTCCTGACCTCATATCATTGAGCCACTCTGGAGAGAACTCAAGTGCACTGTTCATGCAAGAAAGACCAGGAACTTACAGGAACTGGAGGCCTTTTGCCAAGAAGAATGGGCAGCTTCACCCAATCACTAACCATGAGTGTAAAAAAAGTTTTTGTGTTATCATTCATACTCTCTGAAAAAAGGCCAAGAAATAAAAAAAAAAAAAGATCTGCTGGGGTTTTAAACTTTTGAGCACAACCGTATATATATATATAATGTATACACACAAAAGAACATCTGGAAGCATCATTGTTTGCATGTAGTGGTTTAACCAGTGCGCTGCTATCATTTTGATAATATATATATATATATATAAATATATATATATACACACACACACGATGTATATATGCTATTGGCTAAATTCCAGTAGTCCAAACGCACAGGTGGTTGTGTCCAACGATTCATAAGTTTACATGACTAAATTCCTTATTTTAGTTCTTAGACAAAGAAGCTATATAGTCTTTATCTAAAATAAACACTGGTTCTCCATTTCACAGGAGACAGACACTTTGAGACAGAAATACAATCTTTCACAGAATGATTTCTAGAGCAAAAATGGATCCTGATATTACAGTACTGTACATTATGGCAACCCACTCCATTTTCCCAGGAGTGCGACCAGTGGGATGTTCCCTTGTGAAGACCTCGTCATGGCTTACTTGGTTTCCAGACCAATATACTGTACAGTATGCAATCTTTGCATTCAAGACAAAAGTGGATCTCTTTGCTGAACAGTGTAGACCTCCATTCTAGCCTCCATTCACCTCTACATCTGCACCATGATAGCCTTTAAGAATGGTGGCATGAGGTCAATGGAATACCTGTAGTTGAAAGTCTGGCTTTTTCATTTAAATGCCTTTTAATGGTTTGTGTATACACTGCTTGATGCCTGAGGCTTGGTATGTGATGTTAAATTTCACTTTCAGGCTGGGGTCACAGTAGCATTTTTCACATGCCTTTTTGGAGACCTGCGTTTTCAAAAACGCATGTAAAAAACGCACCCATAGGCCCCCATGTGTTTTTTGTGGACACTGCTTTTAGGCAAAACCTGACAGGTTTGCTAGGTGCAGTAAAAAATTAGTAAAAGGAACTACACAGGCGGTGTAGCTTTTTTCACAAGTGGGCTACACCACTGTGGGACACTGCTAGTCTGCAACTAGCCCGAACAAAGTGCCTGGACTAGCTGCAGCAAAAAAATGCCTAATTAAGACAGATGGTGTAGCTTTCTTCACAGCAGTGCTACACTACCTGCCCTAATGGATTCAAGGAGCTATACTACTGTGGCCAGATGCTGTGAGAAAGACTTACACAGCAGAAAAAAAAAAAAAGAGCGCCACCTTATTGCTGTAGCTCTGATACAAGCCCCCCTGAACAATATACACACAAACTGGATATTAACATTCATTTGCAGTATTAAGGCTAGGTTTAGGGTTAGGAAGATTAAGCTTTTGGTGATCGAAGCATGATCGAACATATACTAGAACTACCGAATTTCAAGCAGATTGTTCTAATTCGGCGAATGACTCGAACACCGCCAAAAACAGCTCAAATTTGAGATTGGCAAACAATTCAAATCGAACACCGCTCATCTCTAGCAGACAAGCTCTAGTGCCACCTATTGAAGGTTGTAATCCTTAAAGTCATAAGGGACTCTTTAACAACCCTTTTAATATGACTTAATCGACCTGATGAGGCGGTAACCCACCAAAATGCGTTGTTAGAGCCGCATTCTGTTAATTAAGAAGACTAACTAATATACTAACATGTGCCTTGGATGCTGTAGTCATGTGCTTTATCTAAACCGCAAACCATAACAAGTGCATAAGCATCAACATTAACAGAAATAAACACTTGAAATCACTGTTTGTAATGACTCTATGTAATATATTCGTTTCACTGTTTGCATTGAATTACTGAAACAAATTATTTTTTAGATGATATTCTAATTCATTGAGATGCACTTGTCTCTACTGCACAGTACCACTTCTCCTGTCCTGTATATTGGGTGTAATTCTCAGTATCTGTGTTATTCTGTATATATACACTGCACAGTACCACTTCTCCTGTCCTGTATACTGGGTGTAATCCTCAGTATCTGTATTATTCTGTATATATACCCTGCGCAGTACCACTTCTCCTGTCCTGTATACTGGATATAATCCTCAGTATCTGTATTATTCTGTATATATACACTGCACAGTAGCACTTCTCCTGTCCTGTATACTGGGTGTAATCCTCAGTATCTGTATTATTCTGTATATATACACTGCACAGTAACACTTCTCCTGTCCTGTATACTGGGTGTAATCCTCAGTATCTGTATTATTCTGTATATATACACTGCACAGTAGCACTTCTCCTGTCCTGTATACTGGGTGTAATTCTCAGTATCTGTATTATTCTGTATAGATACACTGCACAGTACCACAGTCCTGTATACTGGTTGTAATTATCAGTGAAACATATGTGAATAGTTAGCCAGCTCACCGGTCAATAGTTTACAGAGTGTAGCAATTCTGGTCGATGGAGCAGGAGACTCCTTGCTGGTAAGATAGGTGATTTTAGATTTGGGAACACTTCCTTTATTTTCATCGTTGTTGTTATTCCTCTTCTTTTTATTTTTGAGAATAGGTTTGGGCTGGAGTTTCTTAGGGGTATTTCCCTCATGTCAGTTATAAACTATATTTTGCTCATAGTCCAAAATGTCTGTCTTGAACTTCTTTTGCTTGCTTGCTACAATACCATACTCCATCTTATTTAAGCTATTTATGACGTTCTTTAAATTTTTATATACCTCCGTATGCTTATGTTCAAATATTTTTTTATTAGATAATTTTTTAACAAAACAGCGGGACATAAATACAGGAAACTCAGAAGGGTGACATACACATGTAAATATAGGGGTAGTCAATGGTATTAACCTTAATAGGTACTAATATAAAACATCTAAGTAAATCTAGACAAACAAAGACTTGGCTATAAACTTAGGTTGTTTTCCAAATATATTTATTAGGTTTTGCAATGAGGGAGGGAGGAGGGGGGGAAGGGGGGTGGGGGGGAGGAAACATAAATATGAAGGAAGAGAAGGGGGGAACAAGGAGGGGAGGGAGGAGGGGGTATAACAATACACAATAACATACAAACAAGGGACTTAGATATATGGATAATACAAGCAGATTATAAAGTACAATACAATACCACTTTGATAAACACAAGTAAATGGAAAGGTAATAAGCGCTGTTGTTGTTGTAAACATACATTCTGAGCCTTAAGAGTAGACATAAAGATAGGAGGTTGTCTGTGTAGGATAAGTCGAGTTACGTTATACTGTAACATCAGGCCTTAGTCAACAAAGATGGGGAAAAAGCTGCAGTCCACATTTCCCACCTTTGAAGGAATTTGTAAATTTTGTTTGTTCTTATAGCTACCGTATATACTCGTGTATAAGCCGACCCGTGTATAAGCCGACCCCCCTACTTTTGCCCCCAAAACCTGGGAAAATCTATTGACTCGTGTATAAGCCGAGGGTGGACCCTAGCACAAGTATACAGCCCCCAGCAGTGTGGTATACACCAGTCCCAGAGGTAGATACAGCAGCCCCAGTGGTAGTATACACGCAGCCCCAGTAGTATATACAGCCCCAGTGGTAGTATATACAGCCCCAGTGGTAGTATACAGGGCCCCAGAGGTATATAGCAGCCCCAGTGGTAGTATACAGTGCCCCAGAGGTATATAGCAGCCCCAGTGGTAGTATACAGGGCCCCAGAGGTATATAGCAGCCCCAGTGGTAGTATACAGTGCCCCAGAGGTATATAGCAGCCCCAGTGGTAGTATACAGGGCCCCAGAGGTATATAGCAGCCCCAGTGGTAGTATACAGGGCCCCAGAGGTATATAGCAGCCCCAGTGGTAGTATACAGTGCCCCAGAGGTATATAGCAGCCTCAGTGGTAGTATACAGGGCCCCAGAGGTATATAGCAGCCCCAGTGGTAGTATACAGTGCCCCAGAGGTATATAGCAGCCCCAGTGGTAGTATACAGGGCCCCAGAGGTATATAGCAGCCCCAGTGGTAGTATACAGTGCCCCAGAGGTATATAGCAGCCCCAGCGGTAGTATACAGTGCCCCAGAGGTATATAGCAGCCTCAGTGGTAGTATACAGGGCCCCAGAGGTATATAGCAGCCCCAGTGGTAGTATACAGTGCCCCAGAGGTATATAGCAGCCCCAGTGGTAGTATACAGGGCCCCAGAGGTATATAGCAGCCCCAGTGGTAGTATACAGTGCCCCAGAGGTATATAGCAGCCCCAGCGGTAGTATACAGGCAGCCCCAGTAATGCAGGCCCCCCCCAGCGTCTCTCCGGTCACCTGTAAAGCAAGCTATACTTATCAGTGTCCCGCTCGCACCCGCCGCTGCCGACATCCACGATCCTCCATCTTCATGCGACTCCTCTTCCTGTTTCCTGTGCGCGTCGCCGGGAATGACGTCATTGCCGGCGACGCGCACAGAAACAGGAAGAGGAGTCGCATGAAGATGGAGGATCGTGGATGTCGGCAGCGGCGGGTGCGAGCGGGACACTGATAAGTATAGCTTGCTTTACAGGTGACCGGAGAGACCCTGGGGGGGCCCTGCATTACTGGGGATGCGGGGGCTGCTGTATACCGATGTATACATCGGTATGTACCGATGTATACATCGGTATACAGCACTGACTCGCGTATAAGCCGAGGGGGGTACTTTTCAGCCCAATTTTTGGGCTGAAAAACTCGGCTTATACGCGAGTATATACGGTATGTTGTATTCATAAATACTGTGCTGTGTTATTCTATTAATTAAATTATCAATGGTGGGGGGCTCGGTTTTATTCCACCTGGAGGCAATTAGGACTTTTGCAGTTGTGATTATATGTGAAATCAAAAATCCTATGTGCTTGGGGAGGTCTTCAATTCCCAATGATAGTAAAACAAGTTGCGGAGTGAGTTTTACATAGAGGCAAGTGACATCCTTGATTAAAAGTTCGATGTTTGCCCAGTAATTGGACAAAACAGGGCAAAACCAAAATATATGGGATAGATTTCCATGAATTCCGCACTCTCTCCAGCATAAAGAGGAATTAAGTGGATTAATTCTATGTAATTTGGCCGGAGTGAAGTACCATCGTGATAATGTCTTATAGAAGGCTTCGTGAAGGGTAGCACAAGCAGAGTTGGCGTAGGTAATGTGAATAGCTTTAGTCAGTTTGTCCAAATCAATATGAATTCCCAACTCCTCTTCCCAAGCTGTAATAAAAGAGAGTCTCGGGAGTTCGTGTTCCTCATTGAAAATTTTATAAAAAGAGTTGGTTTTCCAAATAGATGGCTTCCCTGGAGTATTAATAAGTTCACTGCCTTTAAGTTGTTGTTAACTATAGATCCCTCGATCGCCGTCCAGGGTAGATCGTTCAATTTAAGGAACCATGCTTGGGATAATTTAGTAATAGATGCGGAATAGTAGTTGTAGAGATTAGGCACTCCCAAGCCTCCAGCTTTCTTGTGCCTTTCCACAGATAGTTTAGCGACTCTAGGTCTCTTGTTGTTCCAAATAAAGGCTCGTAATTGAGATTGGAGTTTATTAAACCAGAGTTTCGGTATAAACATGGGAATGGCCCTAATCATATAGAGGAATTTGGGTAATAGGCTCATTTTAAAGGCTTCTATTCTACTTAGCCAGGATAATTCTATTTTGGAGATGCGTAAATAGTCGGTATGAAAAGAATTGAAGAGAGTAGTTAGATTTGTTTGGACCATAGCAGAGGAAGGTTTGGTTAATTCTATCCCCAAATAGGAGATTTTACTACTCATCCATGTGTAATTAAATTCCTGCTTGAGATAATCCAGATGTGTCTCATCTATATAGAAATCTAGTATTTGCGATTTCATATCATTTATTTTATAGAGGGACAGATGAGAGAATTCTTGGATGGTTAATGAATAAACTTAGGTTGTGAGCAGTTATACTTATAAAAAAAAAAAAAACCAGGAAAGAGAGAAAACGGTTAGGACTTGATAACATAATAACAATTATGGGGTAAAGAACGAGGGTTTTGAGATACATCTGTAAAATATTAGGTGCATCAGATGTAGGTTAGAGTCAGGAATTACGTCAATGGCCTAGTTAGATATTTGAGTGATTGTGTAGAAATCCACCGTTCCCAATTGTTGAGGTACTTGTTATATGCGTTGTTTCTGACTGCATAGTTAAATTCAAAGGTACAGTGAGCCGAGGTTCTGTCAGTGAGTTCAGACATGGTGGGTACTTTTGTGGTCTTCCATTTGGCAGCCAGAAGTATTTTGGAGGTAAGGAGTATTTGAGAGATTATAAATCTGAAATTATGGGGGATGTTTGATATACCAATAGAGATAAGGGCTAGTTGTGGGGAGAGAATTAGTCTAAAGTTGGTGGTATTGAAGATTAGGTCATTAACTCCCTGCCAGAAACTAAGGATCTTTGGGCACTTCCAAAAAACATGAGAAAGCGTCCCGATTTGCGAACAATCTCTCTCCAGCATAACGGGGAGATAAGGGGGTCGATGTGGTTTAGTTTGGATGGTGTCCAATACCATCTCGTCAAAACTTTAATGTAGGATTCTTGGACTGAAGCACAATTGGTGTTCGCGTAGGAAGTTTCAATTGTAGAGGACAAATCTACCAAATCTATTGAGATACCTAACTCTTTTTCCCAAGCAATGATGTAAGGATGTTTATGAAGGATGTGGTCATCATTCAGGTATCGATAGATTTGTCCAGTCATCCAAGTCAAGGATTTAAGTGGGTTTTCTATTAGGGCGGATATAGGTTTTGGGAATGAAAAGGCAGAATTTAGGTCAATCTGGGAAGACTTGATCAGTCTCCAAGCCGTCCTATCTTGCCACGTTAGATTATATTTTTGTTCCAAGTACTGAAACTGAACCAGCTTCCCATCAGAAAGTAGGTCAGAAGTGTGGGGGATCCCTCGATCACACCAGGAGGATACGTTTAGGCCTGGGATAAGGTGTTCTAGCGTCTCAAGAGGGATGTTCTTGGGTGTCGAATAAGGAAGTAGATGGCTAGTTTTTTTAAGGAGTATTTTCCACGCTAGGATCGTTGCCTTAACTATTGGGAGTGTAGAAGCGAATGTTTTTGATTTACTCAAGTGCGCAGTTAATAGGGCTAGGAGATTATTTGAGTTAGTTAATTCTTTTTCGATAGTCACCCAAGGGACAGTGTTATTTGGATCTGAATCTTTCAGCCAGCTCCGTGACAGCTTTAGTATAGATGCAAGATAGTAGCTATATAGGTTCGGAATCCCCATTCCTCCTCTCCTCTTATGTTTTTCCAGGATTGTGCTAGAAATTCTGGGTCTCCCACTTTGCCAAATGAATTTTCTTAATTGGGAGTGGAGCTCATTCAGCCTGTTTTTGGAGATGGGAAGGGGGATTGCTCGGACCATATATATAAATTTCGGGAGCACCTTCATCTTTAGCGCTACAATTCTGCCTGTCCAGGATAGTTGGAGTTTGGAGAGGTTTGAAAAATCAGTTTTAAAAGAGTCGAGGAGATCAGAGATATTAACCGTGACTAGGTCTGAAGTGGGTTTTGTCAGTTGGATCCCTAAATACGAGAGTCTAGTTTTTTTCCAAGAAAATGGGAATTGTTCCTTTAGATAAGTGAGAAAGGATCTCTCAATGTTGTAATCTAAGATTTGAGATTTGTTTGCGTTTATTTTGTAATGGGAAATGTTTGAAAAAGTATTGATGGTGTAGGATAGGTGGTGTAAGGATTTTAATGGATTGGTAATAGAAAGTAATATATCGTCTGCAAAGAGTGTAATTTTGTGGTGATGTGATTTCAGGGGGACTCCTCTTATATTTACGTTTGCTCTAATAGCTTCTGCTAAGGGTTCTATAAAAAGAGTAAAGAGAAGGGGGGACATGGGGCAACCCTGTCTGGTACCGTTAGAGAGTGTTATTTTAGCTTTGGGGTTTGTATACATCGCCGAAATTGAGTTGAGTATGTTCCCTCGAAGACCGAATTTGTGAAGGGTTGAGAAGAGGTATTGCCAATTGACCCTGTCGAATGCCTTCTCGGTGTCAAGGGCCAAGAAGGCAGTCGGGGCCCTCGAGGATTCAGTCATAGTAAGCAGATTTATGGTTCTTCTAGTGGCGTCTGATGCATTTCTATTTGGGATAAATCCTACCTGGTCGCTATTGACCAGTTTGCCGATATATTTCTGGAGCCTATTGGCTATCAATTTAGCAAGAATTTTGGTGTCACTATTGAGGAGGGAAATTGGTCTGTAGTTTTTCGGGTCGGTAGAGTCTCCTTTGTCTTTAGGGATTACCAACACTGTTGCTTCTAACATCTCTGGGGAAAGGTATCCCAGTGATGCAGTCGTGTTTGCCAATTTGAGGATGAAGGGGGACAGAAGTGAAGAGAATGACTTGTACAGTTCATTCTGTAGGCCATCAGGGCCAGCGGCTTTTTTCATTTTTGAGTGAGGTGATTAAGGAAGAAATTTCTGGAAGAGAGTAAGGGGCGTTGAGGTCCTCAATATCCGAATCAGAAAGTGAAGGTAACTGGAGGGGGTTTAAAAAATCCATGATATTTTCGTGGGAAGGAATTTGGGTATTTGGGTCGTTTTTAAGGTTATACAGGGAGTCATAATATTTGGCAAAGACATTAACAATATCTTTGGGATGGAATTTGCTACCCCCCAAAGAATCTTTAATTTCGCAGATTCTGTTTTTTAGTCGAAGAGTTTTTATTCTTGATGCAAAAAATTTGGTAGGTTTGTTGTCTGATGAGTAAAATTTTGATTTAGATCGTTGTATCATCTTATCATAATCTGAGGTTAGTAGGGATCTCAGTTCAGTTCTAAGTTTGAATATATCTTCGGAAATATTAGTAGAGGCGGTATTAATTTGCAGGATTTCTAAGTTTTGAATTTTTTCTATTAAGCTCGATCATCATTCCTCTCAGGACAGCTTTGAAAGCTAGCCAAAGAGTAGAAATACTGATGTCGGCACTATCATTTTCAGCAAAATAGAATCTGATAGTTTCTTCGATTTCTGACTTAAATTGGGGGTGGGTGTAGAGGAAACTATTATTCCTCCATAGTTTCTCAGGTTGGTTGTGAGGAGAGGATGAGAATTCAAAGAAAATGGGGGAATGGTCAGACCATGTTCGCAGGCCAATGGATATTTTTCTGAATTTGTGTAATGAGAAGATGTTCGTAAGTACTAAATCAATCCTAGCAAAAGAGTTGAATCTGCCCGAATAATGGGTAAATTCGATTGAACTAGCATGGTGACATCTGAAGACATCATATAATTCTGAACGAAGAAGCCAAGGGTTCAAAGGTCTGGTGTAGTGGCGTGATTTTGTGGAGGAGTCAAGAACAGGGTCAGGGACAACATTAAAGTCGCCGCATATGATTAATTCTCCTTTTTTGTGCTTGTTTATAATATTCGAGACCCTGTTTAGGAAGGTTATGTGGCCTTTATTTGGGAGGTACAGATTAGCTATGGTGAAGGTGGTATTGTTGAGTTTGCAAACAAGAATTAAAAATCTGCCCTCAGGATCGGAGATCAGCGAGAGTTCCTCAAAGGTAACGGAGTTTTTAATTAAGATGGCAACTCCAGCCTTTTTCTTAATATTGGAGGAGAGGTAATGTTTTTGGAAAGATTTGTTTTCGAATTTTGGGGGTTTGATTGACGATATTCTGGTTTCTTGGAGGCAGGCAATCTCAGAATTGGACTCTTTAATAAGTTTCCATACATGGTATCTGCGTTGGTGTGAATTAAGGCCGTTGACGTTAAGAGAAAGGAATTTAAGGGACATAGAATATCCGGATTTGATTTTGTATGTGTCTCGGGATATAAAAGGATTTGTTACATGTCATCTTGTAAAAGGTCAAGTAAAAAGGTCTCTCTCTGAAAGTGGGTTGGAGGAAAATTCAGGAGGGGAAACTATAATGGTTAAATTACTTTAATGTGAAAGTGAATATTCGCTAGAGTTGTGTCTTGAAGAAAGTCCCTCCGTATGCTTATATTCTCTGATTTGATTTTCTCCTTTTATAGTAACCTCCAATGATTCACGTTTGACCTGTTTGACCGGCTCACTTTTTATAATAAGTTGCATTAATTTAATGGAGCATTCTATTTCGGCAATGTCCCACTATTTAGAGAAATCATCATCAATTACAAATGTCGGGCATTTCTGCATCCTTAATCCTTATGGTATGAGGCTTTTTTCAAGATAGGTTTGCAAGCTTTTAGTCCCACCAGACTCTAAACCATGTGGTCATGTCCTTATCTAATTCCCTCATTTTAGCTTTCAGGTTAAAAGTGTCATCAGTAACAGAGATGGGCTCTCCACCAAATGCAGCCGCCATTTTATTCATTTGTGTAACAGTTAAAACTGAAAAATTCATCATGATCTGCAAATACTGTAATTTTCTGCTACACTCATCTTCAAGCAAAATAAGCAGTGTATCTTACCTTCCAGGAGCACAGGCAATACCTCAGTTAAACATATGTGGATAGTTACCCAGCTCACTGGTCAATAGCTCTAAGGGCCCCGTTACACGGGGCGACATCGCCGCCCATAACAGAGGTAACGTGGGGGCGTGGCCTATCGCCGGAGTCATCGCCCCTACGTCGCCTCATGTGAAGGGGCGATGTCGCCGGTGCCTGGAGGTCGCCTGGTTTCAGAGCAGTGCTCTGTAACCTGGCGACCATCATGGGGCGTTGTGCACACATCGCCCCATGTAACGAGGCGCCGGTGACCTGTCAGGCGATGGGAGCCATAGGCTCCCATTGTCCTGCATCGCCGCTGGGGTTTCCAGACAAGCCGGCGGCGATGCCGCCTGACAGATCGCCGGCACGGGGCTGGAGGTGTCGCCCTGTCTAAACAGGGGACGGCGATGCTGGCGGGAGTGGCAAGAGCGTGTGCGCCCCCGCCATTCGCCGGCGACATCTCCATCCCCGTCGCCCCGTGTAACGGCACCCTTAGAGTGTAGCAATTTTGGTCGACGGAGCAGGAGACTCCTTGCTAGCAAGGCAAGCTCCCAAAACATCAGAAATATAGAATGTCCAGCTCAATCTTTTTTTTGCATAAAATCCAAGATTTATTAGTAACTTTAAAATTCCATAAAGACTCAATAATTGACGTGTTTGACCAGGTGGAATTGTAGAATCATTGTGTGAATGACCGCCCTAACTGGGAAGTGGTCATAAAAAAGATCCAGATCCTATTCCTCTTTGTACTATGATTAAGACCAGCACTATGGTCGAAACATGTCAATACTGATGAAATTCTAATAAATCTTGGATTTTATGTAAAGACGTCGAGCTGGACATTCTATAATTCTGACGTTTTGGGTGTAATTCTCAGTATCTGTATTATTCTGTATATATACACTGTACAGTACCACTTCTGTCCTGTATACTGGTTGTAATCCTCAGTATTTGTATTATTCTGTATATATACACTGCACAGTACCAACTATCCTGTCTTGTATACTGGGTGTAATCGTCAGTATGGCTAGGGTCACACTTGGAGGGACGTTTTTAGGAAGCCTGCGTTAATGCTAGGGTTTTTTTTTCTGTAACTATTTTGATGCAGATTCAATGCATGCATTAACGCATGGTACATACATGTACCATGCGTAAACGCATGAGTTTCCCATAGGAGCCAATGTTATAAAAACTTTTTTGCAAAAGCACCAAAAAATGCTGCTAGCTTTTGTAAAAACGCCTAGCATTAAACACATCGCACATATGCAAGGCTTTTTTAACATGGGAGCCTATGGAGGCGTTAAAGCTAGCGTTTTTCTCAATTTGCAGTTGTGAAAAATGTCATCTTTTAGCACTAATGTGACTCTAGCCTATCTGTACTATTCTGTATATATACATTGCAAAGTCGTTTAGGCTCCATTAGACGTTTGAAGAGTCACTTTTGGTTTATTATTTTCTACATTCCTATGGGCTACTAAAAAATACATCTTGAAAAACTTGTTAAATGGGATATCTCAAGTGTGGAAGTCATCACTTATCTTCTGGATAGGGATGATTTCACTGTGGATTTGACCACTGGGACGCCCACAATCCCAAGAAATGTAGCTTTGAAGATTAACATGTGAAAGTAGCTGTGTTCATACACTCTGCTGCACCATTCACATGTGGCACTTTTGGTAGCCCATCTAAGGCTGGCTTCACATCACAGCACTATCAGGTCCAAGGCTGTCAGGGGTGAACCTGATGGCGGGTTTACACGTCGCGATATCGTAGTACGATTTCAATCAAAAGTCACGTGGTTCAATCGTCGGAGCCGAAATCGTGCCTATGTTGTATGGTGTGAACGTCCAATACGATGCAGGCACGATGTCAATGCGATATCGGGGATTGAATGAGCGTGCTATTCAATGCTCCGATATTGCATAGCGATTGAAGCTGGATCGTGCTGTGTAAACGCCCAACTACGATGCGATTTGAAACGTCACCCATTCACTCCCATGTTAAGTATGCGATCCGGGGTTGGGAGGCGGAGACATCGCACGGACGTTGTATTCCGATATCGCAGCGTGTAAACATTCAATGCGATGCGGGAGGAACGTGCACTAATTGCGCGCTCCCGCGCCATTGAACTGCGATATCGGATCGAGATTGAAGCGTGTAAAGCCACCTTGACAGCCCTGGACCCGATTTGCAAACAGAACTGGAGGGCAAATATGCCCTCCGGTCCTGTTTGTAGCCGGATGTTGCAGAGCGCAGCTGTCCCATGTGAAATGGTGCTGAACCACTTCACAGGGGACAGCTCCCTGGTGCTGAAGTTCAGCATAGCTGACGCTGAACTTCAGCCGCCAGTGTCCGGTTCCCAGATCCTAGCGGATTGGGGCAATCTGGCCCCAAAGACCCCCATGTTAGGGAGCGCCGGATTGCCCCGGATACTGGAGGATCCAATTTTGGGCAGATTTTTCGTCCCAGACACTAAAATGCTTTAAGCAGCATTTTTGTGTCCAGGAGAGAAATCACAATTGTCCCTGATCCCCCTGGACAGATGGAAACCGGATGGCAGATAGCTGCCATCCGGCTCCATCTGACCCCATAGGGCTGCATTATGGCAAAATCAGGTCCGGGGCTGTCAGGTTTCTCCCTGACAGTCCTGAACCTGATGGTGCCATGGTGTGAAGCCAGCCTAAGAGAGTGGTGAGGGGCATGACAACGTAAAAGCAAGAATTCATTAATTGGGGATTATGATAAATAGTATGTGGGCTGGTGGAGTTCACATGGCAGGGCTGCTTTTTGGTCCCAGTCTGGTCCTGATAACACCTCTCATCATGCTACTTTAGACTATAGTACTGATCAGAGGCTGAAGAAAGAGGTATGCACAGTGACTTTAAGATCCTGTCTTCTTAGATTGAATATATTAATATCATTTTCTTCTTTACCCAGTTTAGAACGCCATGATGACTTCTCCCAGCCAACCTATTTCTGCAGAATTTAACACCCAGATGTCTTTATATTTTTGTTTGTCAATTCATTTGTACTTTAATATTAACACCAATGCTTAAAGTGCACCACAGTGTGCCCATAGATGGAATGTTGTTACATATTGCGCTAGACTAAAAAAAGAGCCATGCACACAACGCTCCATAAAATCATAATAAATACAGTGTGACTAGTAAAAATAAGGCCACATGCTATGCCCCCTTAAAATTAATTCCATAGTAGGCACGAGCAAGTACCAAAATATTCGTAAACGCTATACTCGTAACAAGAACTTTGTAATAATCGCATTTTTGTTACGAATAGCGAGTACAATGTAAAACAATAGGAAATGTGAGTAATTTTCTCCTGGACCCAACAAAGAGGTCTGGAGGCCTGAGGAAAAGGCTGAAATGGATGGGAAAGTGAAGAAACAGAATGGGAAGAGCCTGGAGAATATGTCATAGTATTACATCACCTGTACACAAGAACACATACCAAACCTAACCTAAATTACATTTTACAGGCCGAAAGGTTAAGAAACAGTTTTTCCTGTATAATCACTTGTATGCAAGGCTAAATAAACCAGAGAAACAAAGAAATATCATTTTTTAGTGTTTTTTAACACACACTGTTGTGGATTGCTTTCGCCTTTCACAATTGGGAGGACTCTGATTTATACATTTTGTAGGTCCCTCTGTTATACATCATTTATAGTTAGGTATTCCCAGCACTTTACAAGGCCAGCTAGAACGTGCCATTTTTTATGTTAATCTTTGACCTGGGAGGCCTCAGATGGCCCTGTAACTTACATTTTGGAAAGATTGCTGTTACTTATACATTTGGGCGGTCCCTCCCTCATTGAGACTCAGATAGTGGAATACATACTCCCTAGCAGTTTACAATGTGCCCATTGTGGCATTGGGCTTTACCCTCCTCCACCTCCATGTCATTCTGTGGCCTGAAATTCAAATTTTCAGAGAACCTTCAGTAGTCAGGGAACTTGAGTTTGGTGAGGGCCCCTAGGTGGCCCTGTAACATATATTTGGGAGGGACTGCTGTTGCTTATATATTTGGCGGTCCATCCCTCATTGAGATTCAGATACTGGAATACATATTTCATAGCAATTTACAATGTGCCCATTATGCATTGGGCTTTACCCTAAATTCAAGTTTTCTGACACCTGCAGGGGGCCTGCAGGTGTCAGGAAACCTTAGTTTGGTGAGGGCCCAGAGGTGGTCCAGTAACAAACGTTTGTAAGGGACTGTTCTTACTAACACATTCAGGTGGTCCCTCCCACATTGAGGCTCAGATAGTGGAACACATATTCCATAGCCGTTTACAATGTGCCCATTGTGGCATTGGGCTTTACCCTCCTCCTCCTTCATGCCATTCTGCGGCCCTAAATTGAAGTTTTCAGAGGGCTTACAGGTGTCAGGAAACCTGAGTTTGGTGAGGGCCCAGAGGTGACCCAGTAACATGTTTGGGAGGACCTTACACAAATATATTTCTCTGACAGCACACTGAGTGAACCTGGTGAAGGGTGGGACAGAGTGACATCCCGGTTCATCAAATATCCTACCCACACCAAAAATAGTGGTCCCAACCTCCATCATGGTTTCCATCTCCTCATATGCCAGTTTCTGTGTCCCCCCTCCTCCTCCTCCTCCATGTCATTCTGCAGCCCTCAATTCAAGTTTTCAGAGGGCCTGCAGTTGTCAGGAAACCTTAGTTGGGTGATGGCCATGAGGTGGCCCTGAAACATACGTTTGTGAGGGACTGCTCTTACAAATACATTTTGGCAATCCCTCCGTTTGGGTGGGCCCTCCACTATACATTTGAGAGGGCCCTCCTCTATATATTTAGAAGGGCCCTCCTCTATACATTTTTGAGGGTCCTTCTTTATTCATTTGGGAGAACCCTCCTCTTCACATTAAGGAGGGCCCTCCTCTATTCATTTGGGAGGACCCTCCTCTATACATTAGGAAGGGCCTTCCTAATTCATCCTCTCTACATTTGTGTTTGAAACCACTGCCATTTTGCAGTGGTACCTTTGTCCCACATATTTTTGAGGACTCACAGTTAGCTTGACCTGTGGCATCAACATGTGCAAATAAGTAACGAAAACCCAAAATACAAAAAAAAAGCTGTTCTTATGGGACAGAGATGTAGCATGGGTGTGGTGTTGTCAGTGGCACTGAGTCTGTGACAGGTCAGAAGAAGCTTGATGCATCCACTATGTTTCTGGCAAAATTTCTCAGTCTGGGACATTAACGTGCCTGGAAGCCAGAAGAGCGATAGCAGATTCTGTCTTGAATGGCCGACAACTCCTCTACAGCTACACATTTGTCAAGCAGCAACAAAACTTCCACAACTTCCACAACCACACAGTCTACTCTCGATACACAAAAGGGTGGCCCATTCAATGGTCAAACTGGTCCTTCTTCCTCCTCCCATCATCAGTCACAGGAGACATATGACCCCAAGCTTGACCACTCTGAGGACCTGTTTTGTACATATCTTTTGGTTGACACGGGCCTTTCACTGTGCAGCATTGAAGAGGGTTGTGAGGAGGTGGCGTGCATTGATGCACACGTATTTGTGGACCTACAGCCAGAAGAAACCCACTTTGAAAAACCTGATTACTGTCTCCAGAGATGGAGGAGGAGGATGATAATGAGACACAGTTGCCATCAGGTCTGCCAAAATCTCAACTGGGAAAGAGGATGAGATGGAAGACGGAGTGGTAGATCATGAGTGCGCTGGTACAATCTGGACCATTGGCATGCATAGCCAGCACAGCAACATAGAGGAATATGGATACAGAACACCAAACACAGGTGCCAAGAGGTAGTGGTTTGACCAGAGTGAGAACTGGTCAACTGTTCCCAAGAGCACCCCCACTGTGGCCCAATTCAGGGCATGGGGAATGGGGATGTTCAGCCACTGCCTAGAATTTTTTTTCTGAAAGTCCTTATGAGAAAAACATTGTAATCTTTAGTATCTGCGGTACCAAGCTGATCAGAGGTCAGGGCAAAGGTAACCTGAGCACCACAAGTATACAGAACCACATGTCAGCCAAGCACCCCACAAGGTGGGAGTAACACCAGGGTACCAAATCTGTGTATGCGGGTCAAACCACTGCCATGTCGCCTGTGCTACGTCCTTCACAATCTGCTGTCCAGGAACCAAGTACTCATAACTCCTGCCCACAAGCTGCAGTTGCACAGACAAAGCAAACATCAACCTTTTACACATCCTTCTACCAGCAAAGCGTCTAGTTGTCTATGCCAGAGAACTTAGAAAAGAACTGTAAATACCCAGCCTGCACCTACAGGCACAAATACTAAACTCGCATATTGCCAAATTGCTATCTGTGGAAATGTTGACATATAGTTTTCTGGGAACAGAATGTTTCACTGTTCTCTTGCCTGTGGCTGTCCCATGTTACTCTGTTTCTAGCCACCACGATTTTACATGGTGTGCTGGCCACACTTCACAGAAGCATGTGTGAAACAATATCGACCATGCTGTCACAAATGCCATGATCGGTAAGGTCTAACAGACATTGGGAGAAGTTCTGGACAGGGGTAATACATTTCTCTGATGGTACACTGGATGAACCTAGTGGCGGTTGGGACAGAGTGACAGCCTGGCACATCACACATCCTACCCACACCAAGAATAGTGGGCCCAACTTCCATCATGGTTTCCATCTCCTCGTATGCCAGTTTCTGTCTCAGCTTTGAGTGCCCAGCATGTGGATATGGAGCAACATTTACCAATGGGTGAAACTATCCAGCCAGCTCATCCAATATTCTGAGGCAACATTGGATGATGATGATGAGGAAGATGAGGAGGATGAGGAGGAAGAGGACTTGTTTTTCTGTGCTAACAAGGGACATCCACTGCTACAGAGTAAACGCCAGCTTGGATGGGCTGGAGAGGAGGAGGTGAAGGAGGAGGAGGTGAGTCAGCATGAGGAGAGGATGGGTATTGTTACTCCTGGTGGGGACACATAACTTTTGCCTGTCTGAATCTGGGCCCACATGGCACAGTTCATGTGTCCGTCGCAAGACCCTCCACGTGATACACATTTTTGCCAACAACCTATACTGTTTGACCACCTTTCTCACCCGCCGGTACAAGGAGAAATTTCCTTCTCTCCTTTTGGAATTACCAAAGGGTTGCAAAATGAAAGCCTTTAAAACGTGCCGCTGTAGATCAGTTACTAAAAACGTCCCCTTCAGACAAAGCTGGTGGCAGAGGTACCGGCTCTTTTCAACAGCAAGGATTAATGGGGAAAGACACGCACACTTCGTCCAACAGAGGTGGTGGAGAAATTTTCACAAAGTGGGCAATTTTTAATAAACCAGCACATCAGCTAGAGCTATCTGTGCTTGTAACAATGCCGAGGAGATAGAAGTTAAACAACATGCTCAAGGGATACTTAAGTGACCATACCTGCGACGTTCCTGATGCTTCAATTCCCTTTAATTATCGGGTATCCAAGCTGAACATTTGGCCTGACCTCTCCTTATATGCCTTGGAGGTGCTGGCCTGCCCTACTGCTTGTGTGATGTCAGAGCGTGTTTTCAATTATGCTGGGGCAATCAATCACGACTAATAGGCACACACACCTCTCCACGGAAAATGCAGACTGACTTACTCTGATTAAATTCAGTAAGGACTAGATGTCAACACAGTTTCTAATGTAATCCCTCCAGATGGCAGCAACCCAACTTAATTTCAACAAATAATTTTCAATTTTCAAACTGATCTTAACTAGAAATGACCAAACTTTTTAGAGTTTGTGTTCGGTTTGCCAAACATGCATATGTTCGCCCACTATATTGGCGAAAAGGTCACTAAAATATCGAATCATATTCAAATCAATGGTGTCATGATAGTGGTTTAGCAGATGCGGAGCTTCAATGTTGATCAGGAATAGGGAGATGAGTGACAGGTGTAGGCATGGTGCTCAGAGAGCCTAGATAAATTCATAAAAAAAACAACAAAGTCACCACAAGAAAAGTCTCCCCATTTAAAAAAAATATGCCCAGATACCACCAAAGTGGCATCAATTGACCCAGAATAAATAGTGTATTTCAACATAATACCTCTCTTATTATTCTAAAAATACTGTTGACATATGCATCACCCCATTACATAGTTGGAACGCCTAGATACAAAATTGTGTATGAGTGCGAAACCACTGGCACTTCCCCTGTTACTTCCTTTCCAATATATTGCATAGGAAGCACTGATGTCTCCTGCACACAACCTGCAGTTTCACATACACAACAAACATTTAGCATTGGAAGTATATCATATCTACTTCTGGTGTCAAGCAAAATGTGACCCCAAAATGACAGGGGGCACAAGGGCTAGTGCTTTTTAAAGGACATCAACAAATGAAACTGAACTATTATACAGTACACAATGCGTGCTGAAAATGTAGCTCTAAAAGAGTTATTGAACTTATTGGTCTAATATGCAGGTTCTGGAATGCTATTCAGTTTTCTCTGTCCATGCTTCATGTCCTTACCCTATTCTCAGCTACTAGAGACTATATTTGACATGATTTCACTCACTAGAAACCTATTAATATTTTGAAATTCTTAGCACAGGCCAAGCAAAATGTGACCCCAAAAATGACAGGAGAAGAATGAATAGTGCGTGCTTTCTGGTAGGCACCATTAAAGGGTAGTAGTACTGCTTAGGATTTTACAAGCACTATAGGACTGTATTACTTGGTGAAATTTTGGTGGCACAAGCCAACCTAAATGTCAGCACAAAAACAGCGGGGAAAAAGGACCCGTGCATGCTTTGTACCAGGCAGCACAAAATGCTTGTAGTACTGCTTTGGATTTGGCTAGGTAACTAGAACCATATTAATGTGACTGATATGGATGGCACAAGCCAGACTGTGACCCACAAAAACAGCAGGGAAAAAGGACCAGTGCATGCTTTGTACCAGGCAGTACTGAATTCTTGTAGTACTGCTGTGGATTTGGCTAGGGCACTTGCAGTGTATTAATGTTGCTGAAGTGGATGGCACAAGACAAGCTGTGACCCCCCCCCCAAAAAAATATTGGGGAAAAATGACCGGTGCATGTTTTATTCCAGGCAGCACTAACTGCTTGTAGTACTGCTGTGGATTTGGCTAAGGCAGTAGCACTGTATTAAAGTGATCCTAAACCCAGAAACTGACCCCCCCGTATCTTTCTACCTGTCCCTGCACCCCCTCTTATCATTTCTAGCCATCCCTTTTGCAGAAAAAAAATCGCTTTTGTAAAGTAAGAGAAAGTTATATTACTTTGTCCTGTGTGAGTTCTCTCTTTCTGAGGAAGCCGCAATAGCCCTGCCTGTGTGCTGCTGCCTTGTAATTATGCACGCCCCTCTCTGCTTCTAAGAGCCTGGCCGCCTCATGAAAGGGGGTGGGGCTCCGACATGACGCCATTTAGCCCCGCCCCTTTCATGACGCAGCCAGGTTCTTAGAAGAGGGGCGTGCATAATTACAAGGCAGCAGCATACAGGCCCCGCCCATTGCGGCTTGGTCAGAAACAGAGAACTCACACAGGACAAAGTAATATAACTTTTTCTCTTACTTTACAAAAGCGATTTTTTTCTGCAAAAGGGATGGCTAGAAATGATAAGAGGGGGTGCAGGGACAGGTCTAAAGATACGGGGGGGTCAGTTTCTGGGTTTAGGATCACTTTAATGTGACTGCTGTGGATGGCACAAGTCAGGCTGTGACCCCAAAAAAAGCAGAGAAAAAGGACCGGTGCATGTTTTGTACCAGACAGCACTATATTCTTGTAGTACTGCTTTGGATTTGGCTAGGGCACTAGTACCGTATTAATGTTGCTAATGTGGATGGCACAAGACAAGCTGTGACCCCCAAAATATTGGTGAAAAAGGGCCAGTGCCAGGCTATGATCCCAAAAAGAGCGGGGAAAATGGACCAGTTCTTTTAAAGAAGAGGCAGCACAAAATGCTACTGCTCTGTTTGCTGGAAAAAAGGAGCTCTGCCTCTGACAAGAGCTGTTGTAATATGAACAGTTTAACCTCATCCTACCTAATCCACAATCTCCCCCTCCCTGTACGGTGAGCTTGATTGGTGGTTTCAGCTCTGAAAAGCAGAAAGAGCTGAAAAGAGCTATTATATTCTGGTACTATGGAGTTAGTTACAGCCTCCTTTTAAACTCTGTCCCTGCTCGAGAAACTCTCCCTCCCTACACTATATTGACCTATACACTGCATATACATATATATATATATATATATAATGACCCGCAGGGGTCTATGGGAACTTGGTATCCGGGCGTTTACTGTAAGGGGATGTCACTGGTGGCCTGCCCGGACCCGTGCCCTGGGGTCACTTGAAAAGGGGGAAAAATAATTTAAAAAATAATAAAGTCTCGTGATGCCACCTGCAGTTTCTGATGATCTCACCAGTTGATAACGCTCCCTGCAGACGGAGCGTGATCTCCGGGGCAGTGCTGCTGCTGAGCTTGTTGCTGAGCTTGTTGTCGTGGTAGCAGGTCTGTGGATTCACTTGATAGAATAGGACACCGGAGGCTTGCTGACTCTGTACAGGTAGTTTACTGACAACAGTTCTCAGCAGTTCACAGTTACACAGTCTTTGTGGGTAGCTGGCCGTGTAGTCACTGGGGAGAATAAAGTCTCTTTGAGGCTCCCAGAGTGTTCCTTCCTTAGTACCTTCACTATCCTATGTGTCTTTGCTTGCTCCTCCTTACTATCCTTGTGCTGTCCTACACAGCCCACTTGTTTACCAGGCCCTTTGGGTGCTATGAGGTACCCTTCTTCTCCAAGGGGCTCAACACTGTTTAGTGCTCCTGGTGGCGCTGCACGTTTTGGACGAGGCCGGGGCTGCCTCGGGCACAACTGCGACCTACCAATATTGATGGCTCAGGGTTAGACTAGCCTACACCATGACTCGAAGCCGGTACCCTGTTGTGGACAAGGATTCCCCAGGACTGTGGTAAGGTCTTGCACTGGGTTTCCTCCATCTGTGTGGGTCGCCGCTCCTTTTGGACACCCTCCATGCAATGTCCCTGTAGGACTTGTTCCTCAGACTATACTCCGACTGACTAACTCTCTGAGTGGTTCCTGCTCCTTTTACCCTAACGCTCCTCCCACTGGGACTGGTTACCCTGGTAACAGGTGGCCAATTGGTCCCCTATGTTAGGTGTAGAGATGCTGGGATGAGAGCCTCAGGTTGACTTTACACTCCCCAATGACAGGAATATCGCACACTCATTTATGGGTGCAATACCCCTACTGTGGCGCAATGACCAGTGGGGTGCCACAAGTATACACTGCAAGTATCCCTGAAAAGGGCTTTTGTGTTATAAAGAAGCCTAAACACTCTCCCTAGCAGCTGCTGGCTCTCTCCCTATGCTTCTCCTACACTGGCTTTGGATACATTGTGTACAAAATGGTGGCTGCAGGGCTTTTATAGACCCTATGACGCTAGGCGGCCAACCAATCACAGTAATGCAAGAACCAAGTTGGCTGTGGCATTACTGTGATTGGTTAAGAAGCCCAGCATGTTTAACCCCTTCATGACTCGGGAATTTTTTGCTCCCGTGCTTCCAAGAGCCATAACTTTTTTATTTTTCCATCAATATAGAGATATGACAGCTTGTTTTTTGCGGGACGAGTTGTACTTTCATATGCAATCATTTATTTTATCATATAGTGTACAGGGAAATTGCAAAAAAATTCTAAATGCAGTGTAATTGCAAAAAAAGTGAATTGACACATTTGTTTTTTGGGTATTTTAGTCGCCATGTTCACTATATGGTAAAACCGACATGACTGGGTGATGCCTCGGGTCGGTACGAGTTTGTAGACACCCAACATGTATACCTTTATTGGTATCTAGGTGCTGAAAAATAATTCAGAAGTTTGAAAAAAAAACAAAACCTGACTTTTTGGGCCATGTTCTGCGACCCGTAGCATTCTCATTTTTCGGAATCTGGGGCTGTGTGATGGCTTATTTTTTGTGTCTTGAGCTAACGTTTCTAATGATACAATTTTTGGGGGGATCCGCAGTTTTGATCGCCCGTTATTGCATTTTATAGCAATGTTGTGGCGACCAAACAAACGGAATTTTGGCGTTTGGACCATTTTTTCCGTTACAGAGTTCACAGCTCTCATTAACGGACTTAATAGAATGATAGATCGGGCGATTCTGAAGGTAGCGATACCAAACGTGTGTTTTTTTTCTTTTTTTAATACTTTTATTGTGAATGGTGGAAAAGGGGTGTGAATTGAATTTTATATATATTTTTTTTTTTTACAGGTTTAAAAACTTTATTTTTCTATTGATTCTTATTTTTCTATTGATTCTTATTTTTACACTGCCTCCAACTATCCAAGGGGTTAACAGCGCCGATCGGATCCCAGATCCGATTGGAGCTGTTAGCCCGACATCTCAGCTGATTACATCAGCTGAGATGTCAGCTGTTTGATGTGAGCTCCACGCCGGAGCTCACATCAAAGCCCCCTTACCCGCCCATAACGTTGTATAACATCATAGGTCGGGAAGGGCTTAATGGCTGCAGATTAGGTGCCAAAACTGCTGGGCAGGATATCCGAATATCATGACTAGAGATGAGTGAGTACTAAAATGCTCGGGTGCTCGATGCTCTGGCCGAGCATCCCAAGATACTCGTGTACTCGGCCAGAGCACCGAGCCCAATGTAAGTCAATTAGTGACAGGCTCCGCCCACAGACTTCCGGCTATAAAACGAGTGTTTCTGGGAAAGTGCAGGAGGGTGGGCTTTTTTCAAATTGCTGCAACATACAACACCTTGCTGTGCCCCCCAGAGGGATCCTAACAATCAATCTGCTCTCTTTGAGGTGCCAGATCACTGTGTGCACTGAAGGGAGCAGTGTATTTGTGTCAGATCGCTTATTACCGAGCAGTCCGAGCATCTCAACGGTACTCGGTGCTCGCCGAGCATCCCGAGTACTGAGATATTCGTGTACTCGGCCAGAGCACCGAGCCCAATGTAAGTCAATTAGTGACAGGCTCTGCCCACAGACTTCCGGCTATAAAACGAGTGTTTCTGGGAAAGTGCAGGAGGGTGGGCTTTTTTCAAATTGCCGCAGCATACAGCAACTTGCTGTGCCTCCCAGAGGGATCCTAACAATGAATCTGCTCTCTGTGAGGTGCCAGATCACTGTGTGCACTGAAGGGAGCTGTGTACGTGTGTCAGATCGCTTATTATTACCGAGCAGTCCGAGCATCTCGGCGGTACTCGGTGCTCGCCGAGCATCCCGAGTACCGAGATATTCGTGCGAGTAACGAGTAGCGGTGAGCATGCTCGCTCATCCCTAATCATGAGGCGACTATACAAATACTCACAATATACTAAGTAATGCGAATACTGTACTGTCCGTGTGAGTAGCGAATAGTAATGATTCCACTTGCTCATCACTATTCTATAGTCTATAACTAATGCAAGTTAGCTATATACAGGCTTTTATTGTCTAGGGAAATGAGCAGTTTTCCAATGACAGGATCTACCTTACAAGTGTCCCCTATTGCTGGGAGCTCCCTATAAGTCAATGACTCTTGTAGGAGCCCTGCATTATGGCTGGGGTGTATTACTCAACCACAGACTTATCTGCAGACCTTAGACTTTAGGAAACTTAAATATGCTAAGACAATAACGCTTTAAATGCTAGAAATGTCAGACTATATGAAGTGTTCTTCTTGTGACATAACTCTAATGATTGCACCTCACATCTCCTGGTTACTGCCTTATCTCTTCATTCGCCTCTGCTCTTCTTAGTATAAGCCACAGCATGGAAATAGCAGCCGATGACGGAAGTTTGACACAAGGGTGCAGTTAATGATCTGACCCCAGCTTACACCTCCATCACACTACAGCTAAATGAAAGACCAGAGGCAAGTCCATATTGTCCTGAGCTCCTAGAGGATTACCTGGCATTAACAAAGAGGAAAAGCAGAATCCCTGCCCGAGTGCTCAGAGAGGATGGGTGGCCGGATCTCCCTCAGCTTTGACGTGCAGGCTCCGGATCACGGTCACTCCCCCTCCTTAAAAAGAGCAAGTGAAGCCTGGTGAGGTGTGGAGCAGACTGAGAGCAAGGGCAGGCTAACAAGTGTCACCCAAGGGTTAAACGACCTGACTTCACAAGGTAAGAAGCCAATATACTGAGAGCTGGGGTGAGAGGATGGAGAATACAGGAACACAAGCTGTACTGAGGAGGAGGAAGAGTTCAAAAGACAGTAGAAATAGCATAACCCAGGGGGCAGCCTAGGGAAGAACTAGAGCTTATACAGAGGAAAGAGTTAAGAGGTTATAGACAGGTATAACTCAGGGTGGGGTACAACAATAGAGAAGACTGGAGTATCAGAACTTATACAGAGGAAAGAGCTAATAACTTATAGACAGATATAACTCAGGGTGGGATACAACAATAGAGAGGACTGGAGTATTAGAACTTATACAGGGGAAAGAGTTAATAAGTTATAGACAGATATAACTCAGGGTGGGGTACAACAATAGAGAAGACTGGAGTATTAGAACTTATACAGGGGAAAGAGTTAATAAGTTATAGACAGATATAACTCAGGGTGGGGTACAATAGAGAAGACTGGAGTATTAGAACTTATACAGAGGAAAGAGTTAAGAGGTTATGGACAGGTATAACTCAGGGTGGGGTACAATAGAGAAGACTGGAGTATTAGAACTTATACAGGGGAAAGAGATAATAAGTTATAGACAGATATAACTCAGGGTGGGGTACAATAGAGAAGACTGGAGTATTAGAACTTATACAGAGGAAAGAGTTAATAGGTTATAGACAGATATAACTCAGGGTGGGGTACAATAGAGAAGACTGGAGTATTAGAACTTATACAGAGGAAAGAGTTAATAGGTTATAGACAGATATAACTCAGGGTGGGGGTACAACAATGGAGAAGACTGGAGTATTAGAACTTATACAGAGGAAAGAGTTAATAGGTTATAGACAGGTATAACTCAGGGTGGGGTACAACAATGGAGAAGACTGGAGTATTAGAACTTATACAGAGGAAAGAGTTAATAAGTTATAGACAGATATAACTCAGGGTGGGATACAACAATAGAGAGGACTGGAGTATCAGAACTTATACAGAGGAAAGAGTTAATAAGTTATAGACAGATATAACTCAGGGTGGGATACAACAATAGAGAAGACTGAAGTTATTAGAACTTATACAGGGGAAAGAGTTAATAAGCTGATAAGCATAATTTTGTATTAGAACATCCACAGATGGGAAGACTCTGGAGAAGAACAAGTTAAAATACAGAACAGTTAAAAAGCCAATGCAAGCAGTGATTACAGCCCCGGGGGCATTGTAGCAGAACAGAAGGAAACACTGGGAAATAGGAGAAGTTGTAGAGACTGGAGAGGAGTGGTAGAGAGGGATGACTGGAGAGGAGAGGTAGAGAGGGATGACTAGAGAGGAGAGGTAGAGAGTGATGACTGGAGAGGAGAGGTAGAGAGTGATGACTGGAGAGGAGAGGTAGAAGAAAGTGATGACTGGAGAGGAGAGGTAGAAGAAAGTGATGACTGGAGAGGAGAGGTAGAGAGTGATGACTGGAGAGGAGAGGTAGAGAGGAATGACTGGAGAGGAAAGGTTGAGAGAGATGACTGGAGAGGAGAGGTAGAGAGGGATGACTGGAGAGGAGAGGTAGAGAGTGATGACTGGAGAGGAGAGGTAGAGAGGGATGACTAGAGAGGAATGACTAGAGAGGAGAGGTAGAGAGGGATGACTGGAGAGGAGAGGTAGAGAGTGGTGACTGGAGAGGAGAGATAGAGAGGGATGACTGGAGAGGAGAGGTAGAGAGGGATGACTAGAGAGGAGAGGTAGAGAGGGATGACTAGAGAGTAGAGGTAGAGAGGGATGACTGGAGAGGAGAGGTAGAGAGGGATGACTAGAGAGGAGAAGTAGAGAGGGATGACTAGAGAGGAGAGGTAGAGAGGGATGACTAGAGAGGAGAGGTAGAGAGGGATGACTAGAGAGGAGAGGTAGAGAGGGATGACTGGAGAGGAGAGGTAGGGAGGGATGAGTGGAGAGGAGAGGTAGAGAGAGATGACTGGAGAGGAGAGGTAGAGAGGGATGACTGGAGAGGAGAGGTAGAGAGGGATGACTGGAGAGGAGAGGTAGAGTGGGATGACTAGAGAGGAGAGGTAGAGAGGGATGACTAGAGAGGAGAGGTAGAGAGGGATGAGTGGAGAGGAGAGGTAGAGAGGGATGACTGGAAAGGAGAGGTAGGGAGGGATGAGTGGAGAGGAGAGGTAGAGAGGGATGACTGGAGAGGAGAGGTAGAGAGAGATGACTGGAGAGGAGAGGTAGAGAGGGATGACTGGAGAGGAGAGGTAGAGAGAGATGACAGGAGAGGAGAGGTAGAGAAGGATGACTGGAGAGGAGAGGTAGAGAGGGATGACTGGAGAGGAGAGGTAGAGAGGGATGACTGGAGAGGAGAGGTAGAGAGAGATGACTGGAGAGGAGAGGTAGAGAGAGATGACTGGAGAGGAGAGGTAGAGAGAGATGACTGGAGAGGAGAGGTAGAGAGTGATGACTGGAGAGGAGAGGTAGAGAGGGATGACTGGAGAGGAGAGGTATAGTGGGATGTATGGTAGAGAGCTGACACTGCTTGTACAGGCATGCACAGGATGGAGAGAAGATGAAGGTGGTCAGAAACTCTAGTATAGTGATCATGGCAATTCAGGACAATGGACAGAGCCTTCATGGTGATGAATATCTGCAGGGCCATTCATAGTAAGTGCTCTAAATAAAAGGTAAATGGTAAACTAATAGAAAATGACTTAAGAAGAAAGTGGTGAGATTCAGCACCATGGGGGACACTAATACACAGGAGCCATCTGTTTAATAGCAAGTGAACCATTACAGAAAGTCACAAAAATACCCATTTATAGCTTATATAGCAGATATAGACGTTATATAGCAGAGCAGTATGGTATTAAAATCTTTATCAAATAACTGTCTATTGATCGATCTATATACCTGTCTATATATCTATCTACTGTATATGTATTGTCTATTTTATAGAGGTTATATAGCAGACCAGTATATTATTTATATCTATATCAAATATCTATCCATATATCTATTTGTCTCTGTCTATAATCTATCTATCTATTGACCATCCATCTATCTACTGTATGTCTATTGCCTATTTTATAAAAGAAACCTATATGAGAACCTGTAGTAAATTCTAAATATTCATGAATATATGTTTCTCTGCTATTGCAACTAAAAGGCAAATATTACATTTATTTGAACCACAATATAAAGTGTAGATTTCTGTGTGTGTTCATCCTGATACCTTATGGACATCTCACACTATATTAAACTCCTACTTTTCTACGCCATACTGTGATTGATAAAGCATTGGGAATATAGGAACACAATAATCTGCCTTATCCCATAGACAAGTTTGAAGTGATTACAAACAGGAAAGTTACACAATGCTTCATTAACAGATTGTACATTTGTCATCCAGGTATTTTGCACTTTGTGTAATAAACATGTATTAGTTAAACATTAAACAGCAATAAACATTATGTTAATACTAAAAAGGACTCCTGAGAAGTAATGAGGCTCCCTTTACAATCTCTGATGAAGGCTACATGACTGCTTCCTTATTCAGTTTGGAAAATCTATATACCTGAGGATATACAATATTATATGAGTGAATACAAAACAATACATGGACAGTGCAGAACAGAGAGGTGCTAGGGACTTTATATTATTTTTGTACCAGAAAAAATAGTCTTTTGCCCTTGTTAAATTATGAATTGATGAAAAAAACGTCATGTATACATGATAGGCTGAAGACACATAAGAAGCACTATGGTGGCTTAATGACTTACCGTATATTACAGTACATTATTGAGATTTAGAAGATTGATTACTTAATTTCCTGTATAATATTTGATGCAATAGAGATTAGAGACATTATCATTAAATTAATTTATCTTAACTACATTTACAGTAATGTAATCAAATTCAATCCAAATTACAGCTTGGACCCATATGGTTCATGGTAACCATACAATTATTTTTAGTCCCTTTTCTTAGTTACTTACAAGTTTACTTACCAGTTTCTTTAGTTATAAATCAAATAACTGATTTGACTTATGATTAAAGTTTCTTTAATAAGTTCCTTGACTTAATTGACTTAAAATTGACTTAAAGTTGTTATGTTTTCAATAAGCTTGAGGTATTTGTAGCCATACATGTATAAAGGTCTATCTCCTGGTCCCCAACCCTTGTTACCACATTCAGGTCTGATTGATGGTTGAAAGCCACATTCAGCTGGACACCTCCCACACCATAATTAAACCAAGAGCTCCACAATCTGGATATAATGATAGCCAAAGCTTCCCCAAAGAAAGGAGACTGTAACCTTATTAGAGAATCATAGAATGGTGGAGTTAGAAGGGACCTCCTGGGTCATCTGGTCCTACCTCCTGCTTAAAGCATTGGCAATGATTTAGTAAATCAATCCAGACAGGTGTCTGTCCAGCCTCTGTTATGATGCCCTCACAGCAGTATACTTACATGCAATGGTTTCCCCTTACCCCCATTTGGGTAGTCTCACATTAAGCACACTCACCACACTATTGTACCCAATTTTAACCACCCCTCTAATGTACCTTTACACACCGCTACAGGATGGTGGAAACAACCGGGTGCTTCATGTGCACGAGCACACACAAACGGTTGAAAATGGTAACCGCACCACCTTTACACGCTGCAACAAGGTGCGCTACGGTAGGTTACATTTATCTCTGGATACACCGCCGGGTGCCACAAGTTACCTTCTGTAGCTCACCTTACCTCATTTACACGCCGCTATAACAAGCTAATATGGGCGGACCTGGTGCAGCAGGGACACAATTGTGGATTACGAGAATTCCGTACGCTGATAGGACAAAGCAATAGCATCATGATTGGGCAGCCAGCGCAGGAGGCTGACAAATACATGACGCTCGAGCAATTGTGTAGTGTGACTGGTCAGCTACTTAAATATGCCTCCCTATGCAGCGACAACCAATCGTAACGCAGGAGCTTCCTCCAATGATCGCTGAAGGGGGGCGGTTTCCCGGAGCCTGTGTCACGCCCCGGGCAGTTATCTAGGTGACGAATAAACCTTATCCTACGGTATTTACACGCCGATACAGGCCGTCACAGTCACCTTGAAATCAACCTGTTTTTGAGCTCTGCTCTGAAACAGGTGCCTCAAGTGACGGGTGGAAACAACCGTCTTTACACGCCGCTACCTCGGGTTGATTTGGCGGAGCAAGATATATTTCTCTCATCTACCCGGTTGTTTCCACCATCCTGTAGCGGCGCGTAAAGGTACCATAACTGGTATAAACACTAGCACTTATGCACAATTCACTTTTCTAGGAAAAATCAGCAACTAGTGATTGCTTGAAAAAATAGATCCTATAAGCCATGCTGCCTGAAACAATTCTGTCCAATAAAGAGGAAAGGCAACGTGTGAACAATCACTAGTTGCTGATTTTTCCTAGGAAAAGTCGATTGTCCTCTGGGAGTAACCAATGGCTCTTCACACATACCAGATCTGTGCTAATGAGAACAGAAACACATCAGCATATGTGACAGCCACTGATTAATGTCCAGGGTATGTTAAGCCCTCTCTCTGAAGTAAGATGTTTACTTACAAATCCATCCATAAAAATGGCAGTTACAAGCATGTTTTTCTTAAAAAGAATTTTAGATTTTTTTCTGTATCATAATATAGGGATGAAAATCTGGAAAAGGGTCGTGTAAAGTTGATATGTGCATTGTGAAAATATCATCAGTGTGTTAGATTGACAGAAACAAAGAATGAGAACTTAGTGCAGGATTTGCTAAAAATTCACAAAATGTGATTGGTTGCTGACTTACTCCAAAGCTGTACAGTCACATGACCCAAGGCTCCAATCTCACTAAAATGACCCCAGTGATTGGCTATATAATCAGGAGTCAATAGTTCTGACCCCAATTGCTGCTAGGACTAGGAGCTATTAGTCCCAGTTTGCACTTTATTCAGGATTGGTCACTGAATCGCTCCCTGGACTGTCAAACATCAATATCAAAAGTCATTACTGCAGACTGGAGACCTTTAAGGCCCACTATAGAAACAGCATATTAATCCCTGGCAGAGTACTAATAATACCATTATTATAGATAGTTCCCTGTATACGTAAAATAATAAGAGAAAAAATTGCAGGTTAATTGAAAATTGATTTTCTTCCAAGAAGTGCATATATCTCAGACACCTCTGTTCCCAGAATTAATTAAATTGCTCTAGCCATCTTCTGGACAGCCCCTGGCTTCATCAATTCAGGACCCAAATAAAATGTGAACATTGCATACTCGCCTCCTGCAGCGGCGCTGGTCCAGTGATGTCATCGCCTCTGTTCCCGGAGGGTGATGTGACTTGTTGTGACCCTGCCAGCTGCATCCAATGAGCGGCAGGACATCTATGTTCTGTCAGGGAACACTCTCGTTCTGATGAAATGGTGAAGGCTGCAGACAAACAATGTCCGCTCATTGGCTGCATCCAACACGTGACACAAAAATGTCATATCACACTTTGAACAGTGGTGTTGATATCACCGGAGTGGTGTCACAACAGGAGGTGAGTAACATAGTAACATAGTAACATAGTTTTTAAGGTTGAAGGAAGACTTTAAGTCCATCTAGTTCAACCCATAGCCTAACATGTTGATCCAGAGGAAGGCAAAAAAAACCCCATGTGGCAACACTAATCTCCACATTGGGGGAAAAAATTCCTTCCTGACTCCAGATACGGCAATCAGACTAATTCCCTGGATCAACGCCCTATCAAAGAATCTAGTATATATAACCGGTAATATTATAGTTTTCAAGAAAGTCATCCAGGCCCTTCTTAAATGTTAGTAGTGACTCACTCATTACAACATCATGTGGCAGAGAGTTCCATAGTCTCACTGCTCTTACAGTAAAGAATCCGCGTCTGTGATTATGATTAAACCTTCTTCCCTCCAGACGTAGAGGATGCCCCCTTGTCCCAGTCTCAGGCCTAAGAGTAAAGAGATCATTAGAAAGGTCTCTGTACTGCCCCCTCATATATTTGTACATTATTATAAGATCACCCCTAAGCCTTCGTTTTTCCAAGCTAAATAACCCCAAGTTTAATAACCTGTCTTGGTATTGCAGACCCCTTAGTCCTCTAATAACTTTTGTCGCTCTTCTCTGGACCCGCTCTAGTTCAGCTATGTCTTTCTTATACACCGGAGACCAGAATTGTACACAGTATTCTAAGTGTGGTCGCACTAGTGACTTGTATAGAGGTAAAATTATGTTCTCCTCATGAGCATCTATGCCTCTTTTAATACATCCCATTATTTTATTTGCCTTTGCAGCAGCTGCCTGACACTGGCCACTAAATGTGAGTTTGTCATCTACCCATACACCCAGGTCTTTTTCAGTGATAGTTTTGCCCAGTGTTTTATAATTAAGCACATAATTATACCCTTTGTTTCCTCTGCCCAAGTGCATGACTTTACATTTATCCCCATTAAAGCGCATTTTCCATTTAGCAGCCCAAGCTTCTAGTTTACATAAATCCTCCTGTAATATAAAATTGTCCTCCTCTGTATTGATTACCCTGCAGAGTTTAGTGTCATCTGCAAATATTGAGATTCTACTCTGTATGCCCCCTACAAGGTCATTAATAAATATATTAAATAGGAGCGGGCCCAACACTGACCCCTGTGGTACCCCACTGTTAACTGTGACCCATTCTGAGTGTGTTCCATTAATAACCACCCTTTGTTTCCTATCACTAAGCCAGTTCTTAACCCACTTACACATATTTTCCCCTATCCCCATTGCCCTCATTTTATGTATCAACATAAAAGTATACAAAGAGTATACAGTGTTCTTATTGTATTTAGGGTCCTGAGTTGAATAAGCTAGGGTTGCCAAGTAGTGTACAACCCCTGTAAGGGCTATATTCAATAAAAAACAAAGTGGATGACATTTGAACAAATTGAGAGTTTTGGCTGTTAGAGCGGTGGTATCAGAGAGTTCATCTTAAAGAGGACCTGTCACTAGTGATGGGCGAATCCTAAATTACTCGGAATCGCTTGACTCTAGCGAGTCCGAGCCCAGGACTCGCTACTCGTTGCGAGTCTAGCGAGTCCAATGTTAATGAATGGGGAAGCGAGTAATAGCGAGTAGTGTGAGATTTACAACTCGCAGATGTGTCTCGGAAGCTTCAGCCTGAAGCAATCCTAGTTTTGTCATTTATTTGCATTGCTCGTTTACTTTGTAAGTAATCGCTGACTCGCACAGATAAGAGTCCTGTCTCCTCTGTGCTGGCTGCCAGCTCCAGGGTCCTAGAGCCTGCCTGCTGCCTGATGTAGCAGAGCTGAGATTGTTCTCAGTCTGCTCATTCTCTGTGTACAGACATGACTGTCTGTGCACAGAGATGATGTAGCAGAGCTGAGATTGTTCTCAGTCTGCTCATTCCCTGTGTACAGTAACAGACATGAATGTCTGTGCACAGAGATGATGTAGCAGAGCTGAGATTGTTCTCAGTCTGCTCATTCCCTGTGCATAGAGATCTATATCTATACACAGGGGATGTAGCAGAGAGGACATCGCGTTTTGGACTGCGTCGGAGGGAAGAGGATTTTTTTAATTAAAGATGGAGTCCCTAATGGCTTTTTTTTTTATTTCTAATAAAAAATTTTCTTTGTGTTGTGTTTTTTTTAAAACAATTTAATAGAAATTCATGGCGGTCATGTCTAATATTGGCGTGACCACCATAAATTTCGGGCTTAGGGCCAGCTGATAATACAAAGCTGGCCCTAACCTCTTTATTACCCAGCGTGCCACCGCTACCAGGGCCGCTGGAAGAGCGGGGTTCAGCGTCAGAGGATGGCGCTTCAATGAACGCGCCATCTTCTGGGGCGGCTGCGGGCTGCAATTTGCAGCGGGGGGTGCCCAGAAAGCTTGGGCATCCCTGCGCTGCGGATTCCAGCCCCCAGCTGCTTAGCTGTACCTGGCTAGACATAGAAATTGCGCGGAGCCCCACGCATTTTTTTTAAATTATTTCATGAAATTCTGAGATTCTGACTCTGAGACTCTGACTCTGAAATTCATTAAATAATTTTAAAAAAATGCGTGGGGCTCCGCGCAATTTCTATGTCTAGCCAGGTACAGCTAAGCAGCTGAGGGCTGGAATCCGCAGCGCAGGGATGCCCAAGCTTTCTGGGCACCCCCCGCTGCAAATTGCAGCCCGCAGCCGCCCCAGAAGATGGCGCGTTCATTGAAGCGCCATCCTCTGGCGCTGAACCCCGCTCTTCCAGCGGCCCTGGTGGCGGTAGCACGCTGGGTAATAAAGGGGTTAATACCAGCTTTGTTATACAAGCTGGTATTAAGCCCGAGATTCTTAATGTCAGGCCACGTTTGACCCAGCCACTAAGAATCTCCAATAAAGGGTTAAAAAAACACAGAGAAAAATTTTTATTTGAAATAAAAAAAAAAGCCATTAGGGACTCCATCTTTAATTAAAAAATCCTCTTCCGTCCGACGTAGTCCAAAACGCGATGTCCTCTATGCTACATGCACAGGGAATGAGCAGACTGAGAATAATCTCAGCACTGCTACATCATCTCTGTGAGCAGGCAGGTTCTAGGACCCTGGAGCTGCACAGAGAAGACAGCTGGACTCGGCTCGCAAAGAAACAGCAGTTACTTTGCGAGTCTCCCTGCTATCACTGGCACAGTAGCCAGTGATGACTCGCATGAGTCCAATGCAAACAATGGCAATCCTAGTTTTGTCAGCGTTTCTGACAAAACTAGGATTGATATTGATTTGCATTGGACTCGTGCGAGTCATCACTGGGAAACTCGCCGAGTACCGAGTCCTGCGAGTCCCTTACTACTCGCCGAGTAACGAGTCCTAGCGAGTAGATTCGCCCATCCCTACCTGTCACCAAACCAGGCATGGTGATCTAATTACAGCACTGGGTGTTCAATCAAAATAGAGAAGAAATGGAGCCACACTCAAGGCATCTGGCAGTGGATATTTATTCAATCTTCATACAACAGGTTGTGCAGAGCAGGTGGGAGGATGGGGGGTGACGGGGGTGTTTAAAAAAGAAGCTCATCCTCCACCCCTCCAGGTCGTGAGTTCATGATCAGCTAACGCTGCAGTGAGATCCCCAAGGTGAAAGGGGAACGCCGGAAAGGTTGGTGCAGGTCCAGACCTCTCTTCAAAACATGAGTAATTACAGCACTGGATGCAGCATGTCTGCTGCATGCAGGCAAGGGGTCCCCCAGCCCTTGAGCCCCCTGTACCCTGAGTAAATACACTTAGAAAACTTACATCCTGCAGCCAGAAAGGAGGTGGCTAGAGGCTGGAGCCAAAGGGCAGATTCACACCCCCTGCATGTTTAATCTGCCCACAGCTGCTTCCCTAATGCCAATCATTGTCTCCCTCATCTGCAGTATAACACAGAGTTTATTTTAGAAATGGCCACTTAGCCCCACACCCTGCAGTGATGTCACCGCTTATACTCGCCCTGCTCTATGGTTAACATAGAGCAGGGCAGGTATAAGCGGTGATGTCACTGCAGGAGGCGAGGCGGCCGGCCTCCTGCTCTGACATCACCACGTTTCCCCGCCCTGCTCTATGTTAACCATAGAGCTGGGCAGGTATAAGCGGTGACATCACTGCAGGGGGCGGGGCTAAGTGGCCATTTCTGTGTGCTTTATTTTGGCTGAGTATCAAATTGGGGGGGACCCGAGGCTGCCATTTTTTAAATTATTAAGTTAAATAATTTAAAAAATGCATGGGGCCACCATATTTGAAACTCAGCTAATATCAAGTGCCCAGCTGAGGGCTACAGACTCAGAATCAAAAATAAGGGGGACCCTTATGCAATTTTCTTCAACTATTTATTTTTACCCACATTTGACAGCAGGTTTTTGGCCATACACTAATATGTATGACAACCAATTATAGACAAAGGTACAGATTGTGGGGGGAAAGTCTAAATGCAACAGCCAGGTACTGCCCCAGGGTGTTTGAGATTGGCTGTTGCAGGCAATGAATATTCATGAGGCTTAGTGAGTGGATCTGGAATCCAGTATGACTGCAGCACTAGAGACTGGTAAGTGTAATTCCTCTGCTGTAATCACCAGTTTGTTTCTTTACACTGCCACCGAGCCAAACCAAAACCTAAACAGTAACACAAACGTCTCAGAAACATTTATGCTCGGAGTACATGCATGAACCCTAGGTGTTTGGTATGGACCCAAAACGTTACAGTTCGGGTTCGCCGATCGATTCAACTTTAGGTACTACCTCAAGTAGACCTGATAAACTCATAAAGAGATTTATTATTTGCATTAGGTGTGTTAGAGTCAAAACACATCTAATATCAGGACTGGCTAGGGGTTTGTTGAATGTGCATTTAATTGTATATTCAAATTATGGCTAAGTAAAGTGTGTGGTCCAAATAGGAGATCAAATTTTCAAATTCAAAGCAGCTTTATTGGCAGGACTACATACATATTAGTTTTGCCAACGCAAGGAAATAGGAACTGTGGAGATGATGGGCAGTGACTGTAGGAAAAGTGGATGACGCACATCCAGGGTGGAGACTGTAAGGACGATGGATGGGGGCACATCTAGGGTGGGACTGTAGGAAAAGTGGATGAGGGCAAAACAACGGTATCACTGCTTTGTACAAGTAAAAAAATATACAAATAGGTAACAAAGGTAATTAATTATTCTTAGAGATACAGTTGGAAGCCATGCCTCACAGGAAACACTGGATACCCTAGCCAGATACCTTAGACGGATGGAAAAGTCACCTGCTGTCAGATTCCTGAGGAGAGAAGTAGACATAAACCTTTGAGTGACTGCAAAAGATATGCTCCAAGATTTGGTGACAGCAGGCACTAATCTTACAGGTTTCCCAGTAAGGCACATTCTAAATGATGAATTTCTCCATGTCCAAACTCCAAGATTTACTCGTCCACTGACCAAAAAGTTCCAATAACGCAGGGGTGAGGAACTCGAGACCTCGAGGGCAGCCAACAGTGCATGTTTTCAGGATTTCCTTAGTGTTGCACAGGTTATAATTGAATTACTTGCACTGGTGATGATTCCAACCCCTGTACAATGCTAAGAAAATGTTTTTTTCAGGGTGGGGGCAGAGGCTGCAGCTGTGACCACTGCCTCTGCCCCTTGGTGATGTCTCATTTAAGAATAATAGCATGTACTAGGATTCTCAAATGAAATGTCATAAAATAAAAATGAAATAAAAGCAGTTAGATGGCATAGTGAGGGAATGGTGAGGATTTTGTTTTATTAAAGTGTACTGGAAAAGTGACTAAATTATTATAATAAATAGACATACAGGAATAAAATGAATATTTGTTTGGAACACATCTTTAGGCTACTAGTCATCCTATCGTAAATTGATAAAATCCACTATCAAATATCACATATAAGTTGAGTTCCTCTGTCAGTTTGCTCATATCTGTTGGTATCATTGTATTTTGTAGATTCATAGACTCTAGACTTCAAGGCAAGCCAGCTGATGCTTCTTTTTTATAACCTAATTTAGCTCCCTTGATGAGGAGTTCCTGATAGTTTGGTAATAAGTGAGCAAAGTTTTGTGCATGAATGATTTTTATTCCTAATGTTATACTACTCTAATATCTTTTTGTAATATACTGTATCTGTGTGTTTGTTTAAAGAGCACTGGAAGTGACATGAACACTGGACGCACTAGTCAAGCATACTGTAGCATGCAGCTAACATGTTCACTGCTGTTCCTGGGAATATTTTGCCTTCATACCATCTGTTGTAATGGTCAAGTTGACCCACTTGCCTTGGGTCGTGCAGATCCTCAGTGTTGGGAGACGGCAACTGTTAATTTACTGGAGATGAAAAAGCCCCGGATAGCTGATTCTGTGGCAGGATTCTGGGACTTCATGATATATCTGAAATCATCTGATAATGTTAAACATGGTATTCTGTTTTGGGACCTAGCACAACTTTTCTGGGACATCTATGTGGACTGTGTACTCTCCAGAACACATGGCCTGGGCAGAAGACAGTTAAATGAAGAAGGGAAGAAAATAACCAATTTTGTTTCGCAGTTCACATCAAGTAAGTTTATTGAGGTTTGGCCAAAAGAAGCACAACACGTGCAATATTCATCCAACATCTAATGAGTGGCAATAAAAAAGTGGTGTAACAAAATACATGTGTTATGGACAATTAATAGTTAATAGCTATTGCATACATTTATGTAACATATAATGATGCTATGTAAAAATTTTATTGTACTTCTCTCATGTCAAATAGTCCAAATGACAGGCACTGTTGTCTCAACCTGGTGGGTAAAAAACAAAAATAAAAGCAAAAAACACACAAAAAACCCATATGCTTGCTTATAGCAGCCACTGCATGAAAGATATGATGAAAGATATGATACGACGAGGTGTCCACTACACTTAAACGCAGAAGGCACTGGTTATTGCAAAGAATAATTATCTTCCCACTGGCCCTATACCCTGGATTATAGAGGAATGTGCTAAGCAGGAATGCCCCACCATACACAAATATATATATATATATATATTATATATATATATATATATAATATATATAAAAGCCTAAGGCCACTTCCGTCACTTTCGGCACGACTTCCGTAACTGTGTCCTGGCCAAAGTGACGTCACTACACCCGTCCAGAGTGGACCAACATGGCGGCCGTAAGTGGAGCGGGACTCAGCCAGCCCCGCCACGCTTACGACCGCCCCTACACTGCCCAACACACACACATCACGGGAGGGAGACCACCGGCCTTTGCCGGTCGTCTCCCGCCCGCAACACATGCCTCCCCCCCTCCCGTGGCCTTTCCGACCCCCCGCGCTTTTCCGCCCCCCCCCCCCCGCGGCTGTACTGCTCCCCCCGCTCCTGCGGCCCCCCCGTTGCTGTACTGCCCCCTCGCGGCTCCCCCGCTCCTGCGGCCCCCCCGTGGCTGTACAGCCCCCCTCCCCCCGTGGCTCCCCCGCTTCTGCGGTCAAAACGCGGCTTTTCCAACCCCCCGCCGCTTTTCCTGCCCCCTCGTGGCTTTTCTTGCTCCCCCGCTCCTGCGGCCCCCCCGCGGCTGTACTATTCCCCCGTGGCTACCCCGCCGCTTTTCCTGCCCCCCCCGTGGCTTTTCCGGCCCCCCCCCCTGCTTTGGTGCTACTAAAAAAAAAAAAACCCTCATAGAGGATACTCACCCGTCCGCCGGCACATCAGCTGATCGGTTTTCCCAGGCAACGACAGGTCCTGCAAGCCGGCAGACGGGTGAGTATTCTCTCATCCATCCTGCCCCTCCCCTGCCACCACCATCCCACCTTCCCTCCCCCCCTCGGCTCCATCCTGCCCCCCCCCTCGGCTCCATCCTGCCCGCCCTGTCGGCTCCATCCTGCCCCCCCCACCGGCTCCATCCTGCCCCCCACACACCAGCTCCATCCTGCCCCCCCACCGCCTCCATCCGGCCCCCCCCCTCGCCGGCTCCATCCTGCCCCCCCTCGCCGCCTCCATCCTGCCCCCCCAACACCAGTCCCTTCCTGCCCCTCCCCGCCGACTCCATCCTGCCCCCCCGCCGGCTCCATCCTGCCCCCACATCTCCATCCTGCACCGCTCGCTCCATCCCCCCCCCGGCTCCATCCTGCCCCACTCCCTCCATCCTGCCCCTCCACCACCATCCTGCCCCGCTCACTCCATCCTGCCCCCCCGCCGTCTCCATCCTGCCCCTCGCTGGCTCCAACCTGCCCCCCCCTCGCCTCCATCCTGCCCCCCTTGGATCCATCCTGCCCCCCCCCTGACTCCATCCTGCCCCCCCGCCGGCTCCATTCTGCCCCCCCCCGCCGGCTCCATTCTACCCCCCCGCCGCCGCTCCATTCTGCCCCCCCTGCCGGCTCCATCCTGCCCCGCCATCTCCATCCTGCTCCGCTTGCTCCATCCCCCCCGGGTCCATCCTGCCCCGCTCGCTCCATCCTGCCCCCTCCCCCCTCGGCTCCATCCTGCCCCCCCCACACCAGCTCCATCCTGCCCCCCCCCACGGCCTCCATCCTGCCCCCCCCACCTCCTCCATCCTGCCCCCCCCGCCGGATCCATCCTGCCCCCCCACACCAGCTCCATCCTGCCCCCCGCCGACTCCATCCTGCCCCCCCGCCGACTCCATCCTTCCCCCCCCCCCCGCCGACTCCATCCTGCTCCCCCCGCCGACTCCATCCTACCCCCTCCCCCCGCCAGCTCCATTCTGGCCCCCCTGCCGGCTCCATCCTGCCCCGCCATCTCCATCCTGCCCCACTCGCTCCATCCCCCCCGCCTCCATCCTGCCCCGCTCGCTCCATCTTGCCCCCCGCCACCATCCTGCCCTGCTCGCTCCATCCTGCCCCCCCCGCCACCATCCTGCCCCGCTCGCTCTATCCTGCCCCGCTCGCTCTATCCTGCCCCGCTCGCTCCATCCAGTCCCGCTCGCTCCATCCTGTTCCGCTCGCTCCATCCTGCCCCGCTCGCTCCATCCTGCCCCGACCACTCCATCCTGCCCTGCTGGTTCCATCCTGCTCCATCCTGCCCCCCCCCTGCTCCATCCTGCCCCGCTCGCTCCATCCTGCCACCACTACACCCCCCCTCACCATCCTGCCCCCCCTCACCATCCTGCCCCCCTGGCAGTTAGCAGTCATGTGACCGATCAGCTGATCCGTTTCCCAGGCAACTACAGCTCATAAAGGCCTATAGGACCTAGAACACGGAGGTGGAGCGAGCCAGCGGACAGGTGAGTATCCTCACTGAGGATTTTTTTATTTTTTTTGTGGAGGAGCGGGAGGGAACTAAGTATTGCCATATACCATAGTACTGCTATACATGTACTCTAATTTACTGCCATATACTATAGTGCTGCTATACATGTGCTGTAATGTATCACCATATACTATAGCGCTGCTATACATGTAATGTAATATGCCACCATATACCATAGCGCTGCTATACATGTACTGTAATGTACCGCCATCTACTATACCGCTGCTATACATGTACTGCGGACCTCTCCTCACATCTCCAGCACCACCTCTCCTCACCCCTCCAGCGCCACCTCTCCTCACCCCTCCAGGGCCACCTCTCCTCACCCCTCCAGGGCCACCTCTCCTCACCCCTCCAACGCCACCTCTCCTCACCCCTCCAGCCGGACCTCTCCTCACCCCTCCAGCAGGACCTCTCCTCACTCCTCCAGCGCCACCTCTCCTCACCCCTCCAGCCTCCCGCCACATCATACTCTGCTATCCACAGAGCCGCCTCTATACTCTGCTACCCACAGAGCTGCCTGTATACTCTGCTACCCACAGAGCCGCCTGTATTGCTGCCCACAAACCCGCCTCTATACTCTGCTACCCACAGAGCCGCCTCTATACTCTGCTACCCACAGAGCCGCCTGTATAATCTGCTACCCACAGAGCCGCCTGCATACTCTGCTACCCACAGAGCCGCTTTCATAATCTGCTACCCACAGACCAGCCTGCATAATCTGCTACCCACAGAGCCGCCTGCATAATCTGCTACCCACAGAGCCGCCTGTATACTCTGCTACCCACAGAGCCGCCTGTATACTCTGCTACCCACAGACCCGCCTGCATACTCTGCTACCTACAGAGCCACCTGTATAATCTGCTACCCACAGAGCCGCCTCTACCCACAGAGCCGCCTGTATACTCTGCTACACACAGAGCCGCCTGTATACTCTGCTACCCACAGAGCTGCCTCTATACTCTGCTACCCACAGAGCCGCCTCTATACTCTGCTACCCACAGAGCCGCCTGCATACTCTGCTACCCACAGAGCCGCCTGCATACTCTGCTACCCACAGAGCCGCCTGCATACTCTGCTACCCACAGAGCCGCCTGCATACTCTGCTACCCACAGAGCCGCCTGCATACTCTGCTACCCACAGAGCAGCCTGCATACTCTGCTACCCACAGCCGCGCCTCTATACTCTGCTACCCACAGCCGCGCCTCTATACTCTGCTACCCACAGAGCCGCCTCTATACTCTGCTACCCACAGAGCCGCCTGTATACTCTGCTACCCACAGAGCCGCCTGTATACTCTGCTACCCACAGAGCCGCCTGTATACTCTGCTACCCACAGAGCCGCCTCTATACTCTGCTACCCACAGAGCCGCCTCTACCCACAGAGCCACCTGTATAATCTGCTACCCACAGAGCCGCCTGTATACTCTGCTACCCACAGACCCGCCTGTATACTCTGCTACCCACAGAGCCGCCTGTATAATCTGCTACCCACATAGCCGCCTGCATACTCTGCTACCCACAGACCCGCCTGTATACTCTGCTACCCACAGAGCCACCTGTATAATCTGCTACCCACAGAGCCGCCTCTACCCACAGAGCCGCCTGTATACTCTGCTACCCACAGAGCCGCCTGTATACTCTGCTACCCACAGAGCCGCCTCTATACTCTGCTACCCACAGAGCCGCCTGTATACTCTGCTACCCACAGAGCCACCTGCATAATCTGCTACCCACAGAGTCGCCTGTATACTCTGCTACCCACAGAGCCGCCTCTACCCACAGAGCCGCCTCTATACTCTGCTACCCACAGAGCCGCCTGTATACTCTGCTACCCACAGAGCCGCCTGTATACTCTGCTACCCACAGACCCGCCTGTATACTCTGCTACCCACAGACCCGCCTGTATACACTGCTACCCACAGACCCGCCTGTATACTCTGCTACCCACAGAGCCCCCTGTATACTCTGCTACCCACTGACCCGCCTGTATACACACAATTGATTTCTCCCCGCTCCCTTTGCTATTGCATCGGGCCCCTGACCACTGCACTCTGCCCCTGACCACTCCACTCTGCCCCTGACCACTCCACTCTGCCCCTGACCACTGCACTCTGCCCTGAGGCAGACTACGAGCCACTGAGCCGCCTGTATAATCTGCTACCCACAGAGCCGCCTGTATACTCTGCTACCCACAGACCCGCCTGCATACTCTGCTACCTACAGAGCCACCTGTATAATCTGCTACCCACAGAGCCGCCTCTACCCACAGAGCCGCCTGTATACTCTGCTACACACAGAGCCGCCTGTATACTCTGCTACCCACAGAGCTGCCTCTATACTCTGCTACCCACAGAGCCGCCTCTATACTCTGCTACCCACAGAGCCGCCTGCATACTCTGCTACCCACAGAGCCGCCTGCATACTCTGCTACCCACAGAGCCGCCTGCATACTCTGCTACCCACAGAGCCGCCTGCATACTCTGCTACCCACAGAGCCGCCTGCATACTCTGCTACCCACAGAGCAGCCTGCATACTCTGCTACCCACAGCCGCGCCTCTATACTCTGCTACCCACAGAGCTGCCTCTATACTCTGCTACCCACAGAGCCGCCTCTATACTCTGCTACCCACAGAGCCGCCTGCATACTCTGCTACCCACAGAGCCCCCTGTATACTCTGCTACCCACTGACCCGCCTGTATACACACAATTGATTTCTCCCCGCTCCCTTTGCTATTGCATCGGGCCCCTGACCACTGCACTCTGCCCCTGACCACTCCACTCTGCCCCTGACCACTCCACTCTGCCCCTGACCACTGCACTCTGCCCTGAGGCAGACTACGAGCCACTGAGCCTCCGTATACTCTGCTAACCACTTAGCCGCTGTATAGTCTGCTAACCACTGAGCCCCCGTATACCCTGCTAACCATAGGCTAGAATACCCGATTCTTTAGAATCAGGCCGCCATCTAGTACACATATATATATATATATATATATATATATATATCTCATATATAAAGCTGAATGTGTGTATGTATGTGTGTGTGTATGTGTGTATATCCGGGATTGGCATCTACACCGTCGCAACTATAGGCACAAAATTTTGCAGAGTCACACGTCTGGACCCCGGGATCGTCATAGGCTATGTTGTGAGGCGAAATTTTAACCCTGCGTGTTCCAGTTCACCAACAATTTTGGCCCTATCTACATAATGGGTAAAACAAAGTGAATGGAAAAATATTGGAGGAAAATCGACAGCTGTCAGCTATAGAGACAAAATTTTTCACAGTGACACGTCTGGACCCTGAGAGCGTCATAGGCTATGTTGTGAGGCGAAATTTTAACCCCGCACGTTCCAGTTCACCAAACAATTTTGGCCCTATCTACATAATGGGGAAAAAAAGGGAAAGGAAACGTGTGGGAGGAAAATCGACAGCTGCCAGCTACAAAATTTTGCACAGTCGCACGTCTTGACCCCGGGAGCATCATAGTCTATGTTGTGAGGTGAAATTTTAACCCTGCACGTTCCAGTTCACCAAAATATTTTGCCCCTATCTACATAATGGGGAAAAAGTGAATGGAAAAGAGATGGAGGAAAATCGACAGATGTCAGCTATAGAGACAAAATTTTGCAAAGTCCTACGTCTGGACACAGGGAGCGTCACAGGCTAGGTTGGGAGGCGACATTTTAACCCCGCGCATTCCAATTCACCAAACAATTTTGCCCCTATCTACATAATGGGGAAAAAGTGACAGTTACCAGTTGACAGTTGTGAATGAGAGGGGCTTAATGATAGCGCCAAAGACTAACAGCACATACCAGCATATAGTCACTAAGGTGGGGCCCCAACATGAGATATTCACCACGCACGGGGACATGTATACACAACACACGCACACAAAGAGTAACAGCAAGTGTATAGTCGCTAAGGTGCAGCCCCAACATTGGATACTCACCACGCACCCGAACAAACACACACACACACCACAAAGAGACACACACAACACAGAGACACACACACCCAAAGGGACACACACACACTCTATAGCGACACATGCACTCACCCCACAGGGACACACACACACACCACAATGAGACACACATGACACAGACACACACACCACACAGAACCCCCCACAGGGACACACACACATAGCCACCCTATAGGGACACATGCACTCACCCCACAGGGACACACACACCACACAGACCCCCCACAGGGACACACACATACACACCCTATAGGGACACATGCACTCACCCCTCAGGGACACACACACACCACAAAGAGACACACACAACACAGAGACACACACACCCCACACAGACACCCCCCCCACAGGGACACACACACATACACACCCTATAGGGACACATGCACTCACCCCACAGGGACACACACCACAAAGAGACACACACAACACAGATACACACACACCACACAGACCCCCCCACAGGGACACACACATACACACCCTATAGGGACACATGCACTCACCCCACAGGGACACACACACCACAAAGAGACACACACAACAGAGACACAAACCACACATACCCCCCCACAGGGACACACACATACACACCCCAGGGACACACACCCCACACAGACACCCCCCCCCACAGGGACACACACACATACACACCCTATAGGGACACAAGCACTCACCCCACAGGGACACACACCACAAAGAGACACACACAACACAGATACACACAGACACCACACAGACCTCCCCACAGGGACACACACACATACACACCCTATAGTGACACATGCACTCACACCACAGGGACACACACACACCACAAAGAGACACACACAAAAGAGACACACACCACACAGACCCCCCCACAGGGACACACACATACACACCCCAGGGACACACACACCACACAGACAGACACAGATGTGCACAAATCACCTCACACAACTTGCCTCATACGTGTGCTATCTTTATTTTCCAAACATAAACATCTGATTAAAAACAGTCAATGTGCAACACATGTGCCATATAGGGAATTAAGGCAGATGTCAGTCACATGAACTGTCTATTATGTGTATGTGTGAGGTAACATATACTGCCTGGCCAGGGGGTGGGTTTACTGTTGGCTGGAGATTTATTAGGCTGCCTATAGCAATCAATCACAGCTCAGCTTCTATTTTCCTACAGGTCATTAATATGACATATTCAAATTCTATTTTGTGATAGCTAACAGCAGTTATTTATTAACCCGGGCGTAGCCAGGTACTACAGCTAGTATATATATATAATTGTCTAAGGTGTCTGTCGGTCACCGAAATCACGCGCCAGACAGAGGCCGCTCATTGACTGTGCAAATAGGCGCGCAAATTTGAATTTCGCGCCAATTAGCAGCCTTCTGTTACTAACCCCCGCCACAAGCCGCGCACTGACACCGGGTCCCGGGGGCTGTCGGGGTCAGTGCTCTCAGGGTGTAGGAAGCGCGCATCGTGCGGCTCCTCCACACTCTCCTGCTTCCTATGGCCACACAGTCTGTCACAGACTGTGCGGCCATACGATGATCCCGGGTGTCTGCTTCCTGTCAGTGCAGCTGGGTGGCAGCAGCACATGACACCCGGGATCAACCTGCACACCGCTGCCTGTGCACCCGCCTTCTCCACACCTACTCTGCAGAACAACGCCAGCATGAGGGCCAGCACTGGGACAGCCAGGGGACGGAGAGGTGAGAGCCTGTGTGTGTGTGTGTCTGGCTGTGGGTGTGAGCCTGTGTGTGTGGGTGTGAGTCTGTGTGTGTATGTGTGTGTATGTGTATGTATGTGCATGGGTGTGAGTCTGTGTCTAGGTGTGACTCTGTGTGTGGGTGTGAGTCTGTGTGTGGGTATTAGTCTGCTCCTTCCAAACCCCCCCAGCACCACTTAGTACTCCTCCCCCCTGCTGCTCTGTTCTCCGTCCTCCCCCTGTCTGTGCCACTCCGTCCTCCCCTTGCCTGTGCCACTTCATCCTCCGTCCTCCCCCTGACTGTGCTGCTCCGTCCTCCCCCACCCCGCCACTTCGTCCTCTGTCCTCCTCCCCCCCGCGCACTCTGTGCTCCGTCCTCCCCCTGCCTGTGCTGCTCCATCCTTCCCCCACCTCACCACATCCTCCTCTTTCCTTTGTCCTTCTCCCTCCGCCACTCCATCCTCCCCCTGACTGTGCTGCTCCATCCTCCCCCACCCTGCCACTTCGTCCTCTGTCCTCCTTCTGCCTGTGCTGCTCTGTCCTCCCCCACCCCGCCACTTCGTCCTCTGTCCTCCTCCCCCCGCCGCTCTGTGCTTCGTCCTCCCCCTGCCTGTGCCGCTCCATCCTCCCCCACCCCACCACTTCCACCTCCTTCCTTTGTCCTCCTCCCCTCCGCCACTCCAACCTCCGTCCTCCCCCTGCCTGTGCTGCTCCGGCCTCCCCCACCCCGCCACTTCGT